>CM038679.1:194372752-194958281 GCA_021605205.1 Aegilops longissima
TATGACCCGTTGCTCAAGTTCTTGCTGACAAAAAAAGGCCCTTCCCAAGGTTGGGATAACTTGTGTGCATCAGTTTGATCATGGATGAGCTGGAGCACCAAGTCACCTTCTTGAAAGGTTCTGGACTTAACTCGGCGGCTGTGATAACGGCGTAGGTCCTGTTGGTAAATTGCCGAGCGGGCTGCTGCTGCTACCAAGTCACGCTTTTCATCTAACAGGTCAAGTGCATCCTAATGGGCTTGTCCGTTATCAGCTTCAACGTAAGCCGCCACGTGGGGCGAGTCATGACGGATGTCACTAGGTAGAACCGCCTTTGCTCCGTAAACCATGAAGAAAGGCGTATAACCCATAGACCTGTTAGGGGTAGTATTGATGCTCCATATCATAGAGGGTAACTCCTCCACCCAACAACCCGGCGTCCGTTGTAAAGGAACCATAAGCCGGGGCTTGATGCCTTTCCAGATTTCCTGATTGGCTCTTTCAGCTTGACTATTGGATTGGGGGTGAGCTACTGATGAAACATCAAGCCGGATATGCTCATGTTGACAGAACTCCTCCATGGCGCCCTTGGACATATTAGTACCATTGTCAATTATAATGATGTGTGGAAAGCCAACACGAAAGATCACCTTTTTCATGAATTGAACCACTGTGGCTGCGTCACACTTACTAACCGGTTCCGCCTCAACCCACTTTGTGAATTTGTCAACCGCCACCAGAAGGTGAGTCTTTTTATCTTTGAACCTTTTGAAAGGCCCAACCATGTCGAGCCCCCAGACTGCAAACGGTCAAGTAATTGGAATTATCCTCAATTCTTGAGCCGACGCGTGAGCTCGTCGTGAGAATTTCTGGCAACCATCAAATTTACTGACCAGATCCTCCGCATCAGCGTGAGACGTCAGCCAATAAAATCCATGAAGGAAAGCTTTGGCCACAAGGGACTTTGAACCGGCATGATGGCCACAATCTCCTTCATGGATCTCACGAAGAATTTATTGACCATCCTTAGGAGAGACACAACATTGAAACGCCCCCGTGACACTGCGATGATGCAACTCACCATTGGCAATTTTCATTGACTTAGACCGCCGGGTTATCTGTCTAGCCAAGGTTTCATCCTCACGAAACTCACCCCTATTCATATAAGACAAATATGGCACTGTCCAATCTGGGATGACGTGAAGAGCCGCCACCAATTGTGCTTCTAGGTCCGGAACAGCCAAGTCTTCCTCCGTACGCAACTTGACAGAAGGGTTATGCAGAATATCTAAGAAAGTGTTAGGTGGCACCGGCTTACGCTGAGACCCCAGCCGGCTTAAAGCGTCAGCCGATTCATTCTTTCTGCGATCAATGTGCTCCACCTGGTAACCCTTGAAGTGTCCAGCAATGGCATCAACTTCACGGCGATAAGCCGCCATGAGAGGATCCTTGGAATCCCACTTGCCTGATACTTGTTGAGCCACCAAATTTGAGTCGCCAAAGCACCTTACCCGGCTTAAGCTCATCTCCTTAGCCATCCGAAGACCATGGAGCAAGGCCTCATACTCAGCTGCATTGTTAGTACAGGGAAACATCAACCGTAGCACATAACAAAATGTGTCACCTCGAGGGGAAGCTAAAGCAACTCCAGCCCCCGAGCCCTCCAATTGCCTAGACCCATCAAAATGAATAGTCCAATATGTGTTGTCCGGCTTCTATTCAGGCATCTGCAGCTCTGTCTAATCATTGATGAAGTCCACCAGTGCTTGAGACTTGATAGAAGTGCGTGGCACATACTTTAAACCATGAGGCCCAAGTTCAATGGCCCACTTGGCGACTCGTCTTGTGGCTTATCTTTTTTGAATGATATCTCCTAAAGGAGCAGAACTAACCATAGTGATGGGATGACCCTAAAATATTGCTTAAGCTTCCGGCTTGCCATGAACACCCCATAAACGAGCTTCTGCCAGTGTGGATATCTTTGCTTGGACTCAATAAGCACCTCACTGACATAGTAAACCGGCCATTGAACCGGATATTCCTTGCCAGCCTCCTTGCGCTCTACGACAATGGCCACACTGACAGCACGTGTGTTAGCAGCCACATATAACAATAAATTCTCCTTATCAATAGGAGCAGCAAGGACCGGCGGCTCAGCGAGCTGTCTCTTCAAATCTTCAAAGGCAGCGTTAGCAGCATCACTCCAGACAAAGTCGTCTGTCTTCTTCATCATCTGATACAGCAGTATGGCCTTCTCACCTAACCGGTTTATGAATCGGCTTAAAGCAGCAATATGACCTGCCAAATGCTGAACATCATTGATACATGCCGGCTTAGCCAAAGAAGTGATTGCCTTGATCTTCTCTGGGTTAGCCTCGATGCCTCTGTTAGAAACCAGAAAACCAAAAAGCTTGGCCGCTGGCACTCCAAAAACACACTTGGCCGGGTTAAGCATCATCTTGTAGACCCGGAGGTTATCAAAGGTTTCCTTCAGATCATCTATCAAGGTGTCCTTCTCTCTGGACTTCACCACAATGTCGTCCACATAAGCATGAACATTGCGCCCAATTTGACTGTGAAGATAGTTCTGCACACATCACTAATAAGTCGCCTAGGCACTCTTAAGCCCAAAAGACATAGACACATAGCAGAAGGCTCCAAATGGAGTAATAAAAGCCGTCTTCTCCTGGTACTTAACTGCCATCTTGATCTGATGATAACCAGAATAAGCATCCAAAAAGCTCAAACGCTCACAACCCGCCGTAGCATCAATGATTTGATCAATACGAGGGAGCGCGAAAGGATCAGCTGGACAAGCCTTGTTTAAGTCCGTGTAATCCACACATATACGCCAGGTGCCGTTCTTTTTAAGCACGAGCACCGGGTTAGCCAACCACTCTGGATGGAAAACTTCAATAATGAACCCGACCGCCAAGAGCCGAGCCACTTCCTCACCAATGGCCTTACGCCTCTCCTCATTGAACCGCCGAAGAAACTGCTTGACTGGCTTAAACTTTGGATTGATATTGAGAGTTTGCTCAGCGAGTTCTCTCGGTACACCCGGCATGTTAGAAGGTTTCCATGCAAAGATGTCCCAGTTCTCACGGATGAACTCGATGAGCGCGCTTTCCTATTTGGGATCCAGATTAGCACTGATACTGAACTACTTAGATGAGTCGCCTGGAACAAAATCGACAAGCTTGGTGTCATCAGCCGACTTAAACTTCAGCCCCGGCTCATGTTCTGTGGTTGGCTTCTTCAAAGACGTCATGTCCGCCGTGTCAAAATTGTCCTTGTAGAACTTCAACTCCTCTGTTGCACAAACAGATTCAGCGTAAGCAGCATCGCCTTCCTCATATTCTAAGGCTATCTACCGACTCCCATGCACTGTGATGGTGCCCTTATGACCCGGCATCTTGAGATGCAGATAAACATAACATGGTCGTGCCATGAACTTGGCATAAGTCGGCCGTCCAAACAGGGCGTGATACGGGCTCTTGATTTTGACCACCTCAAAAGTTAACTTCTCAGCCCTAGAATCATGCTCATCTCCAAAGGCTACTTCTAGTGCAATCTTACCCACTGGGTACGCCGAATTACCAGGCACCACTCCATGGAAAACAGTTTTGGACGTCTAAAGATTTTTATCAGTCAACCCCATGCGACGGTAAGTCTCATAATAGATGATGTTGATGCTACTGCCTCCATCCATGAGCACCTTAGTGAATTTATATCCACCAACCTGAGGTGCTACCACCAAGGCCAGGTAACCCGGATTGTCAACCCGGGGAGGGTGATCTTCCCTACTCCATATAATAGGCTGCTCAGACCATCTCAAATAACGAGGAACTGCCTGCTCAACAGCGTTCACAGCCCTCTTATGAAGCTTCTGGTCCCGTTTGCACAAACTGGTGGTGAACACATGATACTGTCCACTATTCAGCTGCTTTGGATTGCTCTGATATCCAGACTGCTGCTGCTGCTGACCTCCCTGGCCAGATTGCTGATTATAGCCACCTTGATTTCCTTGAGAGCCATGAAAGTTGGAATTTGAACCGCCGCCCGGGCCAAGAAAACCGCCGCCACCTGAGCCGCCGCCCGGCCCATGATTGCCGTCGAACATGTTAGAGTTCTTGAAAGCCTTCATGATCGTACAGTCCTTCCATAGGTGAGTGGCCGGTTTCTGCTGAGTACCGTGCCTTGGACAGGGCTCATTTAACAACTGCTCAAGAGTGGGACCTGACCCACCGGACCGAGGAGGTGGTCTCCCCTTACGTCGTTGATTGTTTCCCTGCGCATTGGTGTTAGCTACAAACTCCGAGCTACTGTCAGCCTTACATTTATTATTGCCTCCTTGATTTGCCGGGTTATGCTGATGACCCTTGGCATTGCCGTTCTTCTTTCCCTTCCCTGTCTTCTCATCGTCAGACTCGGGGTCCTTTGTACTATCAGAGTCAGCGTACTTGACTAGAGCCGCCCTAAGCTAGCCCATGTCATTACTATCGCGCTTGACCCGTCCCAGCTTCTGTTTCAGAGGCGTAAAACAACAATTTTTCTCCAACATTAAGACTGTAGAGCCGGCATCCATCTTATTAGATAAATGTATTATGGCTTTGACCCGGCGTACCCAATGGGTTGTGGACTCACCCTCCTCTTGCTTGCAGTTAGTAAAATCCGCAATTGACATGGGTTGCTTGCATGTGTCTTTGAAGTTATGAATAAACCGGGCCTTTAACTCAGCCCATGAACCAATGGAATTAGGTGGCAGCCCCTTTAACCAAGTGCGGGCCGTCCCATCCACCATCATGGTGAAGTATTTGGCCATTGCAGCGTCACTGACCTCCAGTAGTTCCATGGCCATCTCATAACTTTCAATCCATGCCCCGGGCTATGAATCAGCCATATAATTAGGCACCTTTCGAGGCCCCTTAAAATCCTTGGGCAAACGCTTGTTATGCACAGCCGACACCAAGCAAGGGACACCTCCAGTCCTCGTGGTTACGCCTGCCTCAATAGAAGTCGTCTGATAAACCAGAAAAGACTGGTAAGCCGCCCGTTGAGACGCCTACCGAGCCACCCACTCAGCCTCTTGGCGTATCCTGTCCTGGTCAACTAAGTTAGGAGCTCCGTCACGCGCCGGATCATGCCCGCACGGCTGGTCATGGCGCCGGGCGTTGCTTGAAACGACTGCTGAATCTATGTGCCTGCTATAACTCGGGCTCCGGCTTGGGCGAGGGGTCGAATGAATCCTGTCTCGGCTATAGGAATATGCCTCCTGCTGCACCAGAGCCGTCTGAAGAAGTTCACTGACCCTTCGTGTTTCAATCGCCGTCGGAGAGTCGCCCTCTACCGGGAGAGCCGCCAATCGTGCCGCCACAGCGATCATGTTCTCCAAAGGGTTAGAATAATGACCCGATGGTGTTGGTACATAATGAGGTGGAGCAGTATTCATACGAGGAGGTTCCATCACCCACGGTTGAACCGGAGTCCCAGCCCCGGGCGTTGCAACCCAGTTTACCTCCGGCGGGTTACTGTGGCCTGCATCGGGTGTGCGCAAGAGGTTTCTAGGATCATAAGTCGGAGGCAAATGGGATTGACCCTTCTGGTGCCTTCTCCTCATGACCTCATTTGACGCGTTGAGATCCATCGTAAGCTGGAAAGCCTCTGATAGAATCTGCTCCACTCGAGCATCCAAAGCCGCCCGCTCTGTGGCCATCCTGACGTCCTCTGCTGCTAGGTTTTCCTTGGCTTGTGCTACCTCCTCACATAAACATGCCACTTCTGCATCATGTTGAGCCTGATCCGCTAGATTAACCACGGCAGTTAGCAGGGCTGTCATTCTATCCATGAGATCCATCAACACCTGTGCCGGTGGGCGCGGAGGGCCTCCTGCCCCGGCTGCCGTTGACCCGGAGGTTATCGCTGCCGCAGCTATAGAGTTTTGAACGGGTTGCATTCCAGCCATGAAGATCCCCACTCTGCTCGGCGGCTCAAAGGGGTCCGAAATACTGCTGCCATCGGAACAGCCCCCAAGCCCACCACTTTGCAGTTGATACAACGAATTCGTCTCACCCGTGAACGAATCACCATCAGAGTAGATGGCCGTCTCACCGCCAGACACAGAACCTTCAGAAAATTCCCCTCCATGGATGCATCCCACGAAGGCACGCTTCATGACAAGCTGAGCTCGGGCGGGTTTCGCACGCTGAGCCGTCTCGACGATGTCGGTGTAGATGTCCGGCTCAGGGCCCGGCTCGCCGATCTGGCCGATGAAGACGTCGATTCCGCCGAAGGGGACCCGGTACCTATACTCAATTGGGCCGGCGTCGGGGCCCCAGCCGGCGTCGTCGATGTAGACCTTGTCGCTACGACTCTTGGTCATCCGGCCCATAGCGTATCCCTTGAGCCCTTCGAAGCTGCCCTTCAAGAACTCAAATCCACCGCCCGTAGGCCCCACGGTGGGCGCCAACTGTTGTGGAATTGTCATGGCAGATGTCCTAGTGAAAGGACTTAATCATGGAGCCATCGCAACTAGGAAGCTTAGAGGGGTTAAAATGGGACAAAGGACACAGGGTTTTATACTGGTTCGTCCCCTTGCGGTGAAGGTAAAGGCCTAATCCAATTTGAGGTGGTATTGCTTATGTTTCGATTACCAGGGAGCGAATCCGCTTGACCTAGCTTTCGATCTGATGTTACTTGTCCCAAAACGCCGCCGGGTCGTCCCCTTATATACATGGGTTGACGCCCTGCGGTCTACAGACTCCCGTCCGGCTCATATATGTGTCCGGCTCAGAGACCAATTACATATGCCTTACAATACAAATCATGGATACATGGCGGTTTATAATTGTGGGTCTTAAGCCGCCTTTGGACATGGGCCCTCTACTCAGCCTATCTATGAACTGCCATTACAATCTTGGGCTTCATGGAGATGAATCATCATCAGGATGAGCCGGCCCCTCCTGGCGGGTCATGCCGGATAGTCATATCCCCAACAGTCTGCGTCTTCTCACCCATACCGTTGTCTACCACAACATACCTGTATGACTTGCAAATGGGACAATAGTTCAAGTCCGCATACTGAAGCCTAAATAAGGCACATCCTTTCTCACAGGCATGTATCTTCTCATAGGGCAGCTTAAGAGCACGGAGGATTTTGTCTGACTGGTACAGGTTTGCAGGTAGTACATGGCCTTTGGGTAGAAAACATCCAAATACAGTCCTCATTGCATTGTAGCATCCTCTGCCCAAGCTGAATTGAGCCTTCAGAGCCATTATTTGTGGGATGGCATCTAGCTGACAAAGCTCAGTGTGCTCCTCGAGAGGATGTTTTGAAGACTCCAACATTTCATTGAAGGCCTTTGCAGATTCCTCCATTTCATCGTTCGAGTCCCGAACATTATCAAAGTCTTGCACCATGTCTTGCATCCCGGTACCACGTTCATCGGTGCGAAGACGAAGCACCTCAGCTCTGGCACGTTGGGCAGACTCGCCATGAAATGTCCACACCGTATAATCTGTCATGAAACCCCTCTTCTGTAGTGTTTTCCCATTTCATCATCTATCCTCTTGTGCCAATTGTTGTACCCGGCACAGGGGCACCATGTTGTCCTCTGGCCATTTGCAAATGCGGCTCTCAGAAAACCCTTGGTTTTTGTTAACCATTCAATGGTCATGTCTTCCTGACTAGTGTGACCGGTGTACATCCATGCACGATCAGTTATCTTGCCTAGCTACTGGACACATAAGAAATATATATACATATACATATACATATATATATATATATACATATATATATATATAGGACTGGACTATTCTGTTACCCGTAATAGAATATTATTCTGTCACCCGTCCACCCTATATAGGCGCGACGCAGACCACCGTAGAATCCCCTCGAACCAGCCCGAACCCAACCCGCCTTCTTCCACCGAAGGCAGCCGTCGTGGGCAAGCGAGCGACGGCGGCAGCCGGAGCGAGGGAGCCCGTGGCGCCATGACTGGCCAGCGACGGATCCGCCGCGGCCTTCCCCTTCCTCGGTGATGGATCCAACGACAGGGCCGTGATCCCCGCCTCCTGCCTCCATCCGTCACCGAGAATCCTTCGTCGGGCCCATGGTCCCCGCCGCCTGCCTCCCTCCGTCGCTGGGGCTCCTTCGCCGGGCCCGTGGTCCTCGCCTCCTGCCTCCCTCCGTCGTCGGGGCTCGTTCGCCGGGCCCGTGGTCCTCGCCTCCTGCCTCCCTCCACCGCCGGGGCTCCTTCTCCGGGCTCATGGTCCTCGCAAGACGCTGCCTCCCCGGACCTCGTCACCGGACGTCCACCACAAGTAGCAGCGCCGTCTTCTCACAAGCTCCTTGCCTGTATCCATGGTGCCGCCTCCCAAGAACATGCCAGTACATCGCCCACGAGAGGAAGAAGAAGAAGTCAGATCCAAAAACATGCCAATGGAGGTGATGTCTGCTTCCCACCCTAAATTTCCTCAAAAATTGAATCAGTTCATCAGTCCTACTATGAAGAAGATTCAGTTTAAAAATGCACAAACTATGATCTGCCTACATGTTACACTATCAGATTCATCAGTACTACATGTGTGCTGCATCAGTGGCACATGTTCCTATGATGCAGAACCTGATAGTACATTGCAAATGCTTGCATCAGTTCATTACACCCCTACCACTTGATACTCAATTTGGATGTCGAGGTTACTGTCAGTACCTCTAATATGCTAGCTTCAGTTCAAGCCAATAAAACATAAACTTATGCATCAGCCCAAGTAGCTAATAGGCTTTATATAAGGTTCCGCTACTACAAGTTGAATGATGTTATTTCTAATAGTGCATGTCGTGTAGTTGCGTCAGTTCGAACTAGTGAAAGAATGTTGTTGAAAAAAAAATGCACTAGTTACACAGTAAGTTCAATGATACATAAAGTAGGAGTACTTCTAGTGTAGTTGCATAAGTTATAGATGAACAAAAGAGAAAACAAGCATCAGTTATATATATATATACATATCCATACATCTCTGAAGTTCAATGTTCAATTTGCAAGCAGTGCACCAAAATGTTTATGCATCAGTTATGTGCTAAAAAATCAGTACATCAGTAGTACAGTCTTGAACATGTACGTTCATCAGTTCGACTGGAAACTAAACCAGATACAAAACAGAGAAAAAAGTTTAATAACATTCATCAGTTCAACTTGTACATTGCCTTCAGTGCGTGACATGTTGCCCATAGCATGTATACGAGAAAAATACAGAAAAGATTAATCCCAAAACTGTTGAATGTCATTGCAGAAGCATGCAAGCTGGCACATGCAGCGAGAGTTTAATGAGCCAAGCAGATATGGGGCACCACCTGGTTGGGTAACACCAAAAATAGCACCTGGATAATTCAAAAATACAGGCAGATTTCAAGCAACACCAGAATCATCAGAAGCACGGGCAGGTTCTCCTATGCAGCAAACACCGATATATGGGAATACAAGCTTCACCACTGCTGGGTTGCAACCAGGTCAACAATATCCCCAACAACAAATGTTTTTCTTCCCTAGTGCATGCAGAAAGGCAAGGACACACAGGCTTCCACCAGTCGCTACGTCTTCATCAATCATCCGTGCTGCAAAAGTGGTTGCGACGGGAAGACCAAGCCAAAGAAACAGGAATTTTGGACGCTCTAGCTGGATGCAAAATACAAGATATGAGCCATATAGACAGGAGCAACCTCACAACGAATCTGAGGGGAGACAGCCGTACAATGAGAGACCGAGACCTTCGTCAACATTGCTCCCTCCAAGAGATGTATTGCTGCATGTGCCAAGGGTGACACCACCCGCGCCCATACACTAGGGTGAACAGCAAACACCTGAGGCAACACAGAGCTATACACATGTAAGTATCCATTCAGAAAAAATAAAAACAAGCACGGTCCATACCATGGTACTCTGACCACCCCATCTAACATTTTCATAACTGCGTTTTTGTTTGCTCACTGTTGCTTGCAGCCACCTAACTTTGAAGCTTACGTTCTGCCAAGGCTAGAGATGCGCTTTGAAACTTTCCAAGAAGCAAAGAACTTCTACAACGTCTATGCAAAGCACGCGGGTTTTGCTGTCAGGGAAGGCCCCAAGTTTAAGACTAGAGCCTACCTTTATTGCACGTGCTATGAAGTCTATGAATGGAAGGTGTCAGAAGCAAATAGACAACGGAACAAGATGACAGCCAGGACTAACTGCAGGGCTAAAATGAGGCTGAAGAGGGAAAAAGATGGAACATTTGTCATAAAAGAGATAGTCTGGTAACACAACCACATGCTACAGCTCACTCCGGAAATGCTTGTCTTCTTGCACTCCCACAAAAACTTTGACAAAACAATCTTGGAGTACGTCAAGTACCTGCAGTTCAAAGGCATTGAACACGCGCAAATCATGAGCATACTGGGCGGTGATGACCCAGGTAGCTACTTCCTCGAAATGAATGCCAAAGACCTGATTAACCTGTAAGTAGAAACTGGTTCTCCTCCAGAAACCGCCTCCTTCTTTTTTCCTTTGTCAGTACAAACATATTACGCAACGCATGACCTGACGCCAGTTCAACATGCATTCTTGAATGAACTTTTAATATGCATCAAAGCAAAGAATTCAAGGATTGATGATGTGGACGATGTCCTAAAGACTGTCAACTTCTTTAGGGAGATGAAAGCTATATACAGGGAATTCTTCTGTGACATGCAACTGGATGAGTCCGACAGAGTTAAGAACATATTCTGGGCGAACGTAAGCTGCCGAGGGGCCTATCAGGACTTTGGTGACTGCGTAACGTTTGACACCACATATAAGACCAACAAGTACCGTATGCCAATTGGGGTGTTTGTAGGTACTAACAACCACTTACAGACTACATTCTTTTGTTTTGCCATGATTAGAGATGAGGATGCAGATTCATTCAGATGGTTGTTCAATACATTTTTAAGGTGCATGAGAGGGAACACTACTAGGGAAAATCCTAGCAGCAGCGTGGGTTTTAGGCCTATTAGTAGCGCGAGTAGGAGCGCTACTGATAAGGCGCAACAGCTAAAGCTTAGCGATGGCGCGCTGGACCAGCTCTTCGCTAAAATGATCTAGTAGTAGCGCTTCTCCTGAGCAGCGCTGCTGGTAATTAGTAGTAGCGCTCCTCCTTGCCCGTGCTACTACTATTATTTAGTATTTTATTTCTTTTTTTATTTCATGTTGTATTTCATACACCTTTACACAATTTTTCATTCCACAAGAATTTAGAGACTGTTTTTACATCATAATGAGTAGGTGAAACAACCGTGGACTAGTTTCAAGTGGATGGACATCCACTTGAAACTAATCCGCGGTTCTTTCACCAAATGATATAATAAATATCATATCATATCATTAACAACTTATCATCATAATACATCATTGTCATATAACACCTCGAGATCATCGTTTTCATTAATGAGACATCACATAACAAATTGGTCACTAGTCGTAATCACAAGTACTCCTCATCATCAACTCTAACACATTGTATCACATAATAAACATATTGTACCTCATAGGACCTACTACATTCTCTTAGGAGCTACTATATTCTCTAAGGTAAAATCGCAAAAAACAAGATAGCCCCTGACTCTCCATTATGGAGAAAGGAGATTATCCTGTCTCCAATTCTTGCCTTTCGCTTAATGTTACTTCCAAGAACCTCCTTGCGAATGTCCAAACATTTTTTCCATTCTTTGATTAGCATGTGTTCACGGTTTTAGAAATCCGATATGCACAGTGAGATCCGTAGGATGACCTGGCTGTATGTTCGAACTTCAAGGCGACCATTGTAATACATTAGATGAGGCACACAATCCATCAGGATTTTCTGTTGAAAACATAGTAATAACCGTAGTTAGCAATGATGTACTAGTTTTGGAAGTATGCAAAAGATGCACGGATGTCGTAATAGTAAAAAATCTTACCAGGGTATCTCCATAGAAGTTATCGTGGTTCAACACGTGCACTAGTGGCACGTATTCACCATAATTTGGAGGAGTTCGATAATAGGTATTGTAATTCTCAAAGAAAGTACAATAAGAAATCAGATGATTTTTCTCCTTATACGTTAATTCGGAGCCATCGGTGTATTGGGTTTTGTCTACCATCTTCTGCACATTCTTTGAAGATTCAAAATAAGCTGTCAATAGAAATAAGCTATCAACAATTTTGAAATAAACAATATAAATTAGTTAATAACTATGTTTGAGAAACTCACATTGCGGTAGAATCGGAAGCGTATTAACAATGACCCAAATGTCCATATTGTCTTGCTCGATGTCAGGATCACCAAGATCCATGGTGACAATCATACCCTCATAAAAACCATACATTTTGCAAAGTGCTTCCCAATTTTGGCAACCAAAATGGGTTACGCTCTGAGCATTGCACATATTTACTTCAAAATCCATATCATGATGGTTCCTTAGGTGTATTTTCTTTGTTTCAAAATTTTCATGGTCTTCAAAACCCATCCTCTCCAAGACATAGCGTCTTGCATGGCATGGTATAAGCTAGTCGAATTGTAAAAGATGAAAATTAGACGTTGAAATAGTTGAAGTCATGTTTAATTACGAAAAAAAACACTTGTCGTTGTTGCGTACCATTTAACAATCAAAGGTCTCCTCGAGCTTAATGCTGAAGCGTCGATCTTCGTCCAGCTGAACGAACCTGTCGCACATACCTCGACCGTCGTGGCACCAGCTACACTCCCCCGGGAGACTATCGTCGTCCGAGTACGACATTTCCTACGTTCATAATTCAAAGATTAAACTTGTACATATTCTAGCACAAGTCATGCCAGAATTCATGAAAAAATCCGGCATGACCTTTTCTAAAAAAGGACATATCGAGCACCTGAAATTTGCCGGAATGGAAATTAATCAACACTCCGGCAAAACATAGGCCACTCGGAGATGTAAACTGAACATAAACGGCCACTTGGGCAACCACATATCCTATTTGAGCAACAACACAAGATATACAAGGATATTTGGCTGGTCTCACCTCGATGTCGGACGGGGTCGGTGACTGGGACAACGGCGGGGATGTCGGAGGGGGTCGGTGACGGGGACGACGGCGGGGATGTCGGAGGGGGTCGGTGAAGGGGACGACGGTGGTCACCTGACAAACCATATAAGTTATCACTAATACATCCCGAATAATTGCTTAAACTAAAAAATAACAACAAATATGACATGTTCAACTAGTTTTATTAATTCAACTAGTTCTTACTAAATATAAACTTACTATAAATAGGAAAAAAACTAGTTCTTTCTAAAAATAAAGTAGTTCAACTAGTTACATTAATTTACTTAGTAAACTAGTTCAACACAACTAAAAATCTAGTACTAACTAAGCAACATCTAGATAACTAGTACCATCACTACTAGTAATTAACATCTACTACTACTAAAAATCTAGTACTAACTAAGCAACATCTAGTACTATCTATGAACCCTAAATTAACATCTACAACTACTAAATCTAGTACTAACTAGTGGCAGGGGGTGGGGGGCGACGGAGAGGTAGCTAGGGGCGGTGAGGTCGAGGGCAGTGGGAGGAGGGCTGTCGGCGGAGGAGGAGGAGGCGCGGCCGCAGGTGGAGGGAGGAGGGCGGTGGCGGAGGAGGGAGGGGCGGCCGCAGGCGGAGGGAGGATGTGCGAGGAGGAGGGAGGAGGGATGGAAGGAGGGGAGTACCTCGGCGGTGGACGGACGAAGGCGGCGGCGGCGTCGGCGGCGACGCACGACGACGGTTATCGGCACGGGGGGCGAGAGTGAGAGTGTGAGTGAGGGCCGGTCGTGCGCGTGGGGATAAGGTAGGGATAGTTGCAGCGTGTTTGCCAAAAAGCACTACAGCTAATCTGAATAGCAGTAGCGCCTTGCACATAAACCTCTACTGCTAAGTGTAACTATACAAAAAATACGTCAATGCAAAAAATACATTGGCCATCAATGATCTTTTTTTGTACAATCTGAATTGTCAATATGAGTCCTATCCGGTAGGAACTGGAGATGACTCATATTGTGGCCACAAATTTTACACATAGAGTTCAGTGAAGACCAACTGGTTGTGGTAGTTTCAGAAATAACATATTTAAGGTGGTAAACACCCTGTTCACGGAGAGAGGTGGGACTAAACTTGTGGGCTGATCTTAGCGATGCGGTTTTTCTATAAGCGCTGCTGCTGCTAACTTCTATAGTAGTAGCGGTTTAGTATAGGCGCTCTTGATATAACTAGCGGGGCGAGGTCATGGCAATTATAGCAGATGGCGCTGTTTGTGGTGGACGCGCTCTCGCTATTTTCTGTCGTGCGCGCTTTCTCTAACTGCCGCTGCTGCTAAGTAGCAGCAGCGTGGTATTTTGTGGTGCGCTGCTGGTAAGATTCTGTGTATAGGCCTTTCCCTAGTAGTGGAAGGCTCCTACATGCATCCTCACAGGTACAACCACCAAACCAACCCCCAACCACCACCCCATCCAAAAAAAGGAAAATAACACAGTAAAAATGTTGTGTCAGTTCTATTGGTATATATGCACTACCATCTGCTGACCACTCCACGTCTCTTTTCTCATTACCAGACCAGTGCCCGACAATGGCTTTGGCGATCCCAGATGCTTTCAAGAACCCAGTACACAAGCTGTGCCGCTGGCACATTATGAAGAAGTACAGGGAACACCTCGCATGCCTGTACAACCTGCACGAAGACTTTAAGGATGAGTTCACATCAATCCAACTGGCCCCTCATGCCAACTGAGTTTGAGGCTGCCTGGAAAAGACTCATGGATAAGTACAACCTCCAGGATGATGCCACGATGGTGGCCATGTGGAACGAGCGTGAGAGATGGATATCAGCCTACTTCAAAGAAATTTTCTTCGCCAAAATGACATCCACACAACAAAGTGAGAGCATGAACTATGTGCTCAAGAAGAACTTCGTAAGTGAGAGACAAAACCTACACCGGTTTGTCAGCCAGGTAAACTCCTGCGTCAAAACAAGGAGACAGACAGAGAACCACGAGACAATGGGTAACCGGGTATAGCTCTATCACCTGTCGTAAGACAAAAATTACATGCTTACTAAATTAAAACTTTATTAGTTACACAATTTTTATTCTACGAGAAAACTAATAATTTGGTCATCATTCTTGCATGGGCATAAGGAACAAAACACGCTGACCTTCTATGGGTTTGACACCCAAATGGCAAAGCTCTACTCACGAGCTGTGTACAGCGAGATCAGAAATAGGCTAAAACTGAGCACACTCTTCACCGCGACACAGACGGAAGAGCCCACAATGTACCTCGTGCGCTACAACAACCTGCAAAAACTGTCTGCATGTGCTCAGCACGCGTTCCTGGTGGTTACAGACCCCGTGGGAGAAACATATGAGTGCGAGTCCAGGCTATGGGACCACACAGGTAAGGACTACAAAAAAGATGTTACATATTGTACTACTTTTTTTGCAAAGTTTTTCTTTGAATGAAATGACAAAAAACATGCACCTCTTCAAAAAATACACGTCTTTTCTGGTGCATGTTCTGTGCATGATGCAGACAATTAAGGCTGCCAGCGTTCCAGAGAAATACATCCTCAGGAGATACACCAAACGCCCGAACATCCAGCCAACATTCAACAGAAATGACTTGAGGATAGTAGCGTCAAACAAGGCATCCCAATACTGCATTGAAAGCTCAATGCTGACGATGAACATGAGGGTGCACAGAAAAAGCTTGAAAAGCCAAGAGAAAATAGCGAGGTCACGAGTCTTCATGGACAAACTTGAACAAGAACTCGACGCCATGCATTCTGCTGAAAACGGAGGTGTCGCGGACAATGAAGCCATTGAGCAGGATATTGTTACAATGTTATCCGAGATGAACCATCTGGGAGCTATTGACCCATTCGACAACAAGGAAGAGGAGCAACAGCAACCAGAGCTTGCCCATGTGCACACTCAAGAGCACCAACATGCTCACTGCAAGATCATGAACTTGATGGTGTTGTAGGCGAACGACATGACAACAGGACATCCTACCAGCAGCAGCAGGAAAGGGTGATTAAACCACCCATATTCTCAAACACAAAAGGGAGGAAGAGTAAGACACAAGCAGTGAAAGCAGCAGCCAAAAAGCTGCCACGCCCCATCAAGCGTGTGGAATTTGGCCCGGACGGCAAACCTCTCGGGGTAAGGGCATGCGGATTCTGCAACATCGTGAGCAACCATAATTACCGCACATGCCCACTCCACACAGATGGCACTGTCAACAAGCAAACGCTGCACAAGCAGATTGGAGTTGCCCAGGTCTCTACCTATGGAGACGACACACGTAACAGCTACAGTTGCCGCAAGTGTGGGGGAACTGACGGACATAATGCCCGCACGTGCAAAGTGGGCAAGGAGGTCAGTGGCGCTGAACAGAAACAGGGCAAGGTACAGACTTCCAAAAAGTCAAAAGAAGAGGATGAAGAAGAAGAGTTTCACGAGAATGACGACCAATCGGACGAAGACAATGAAGATGACAGTGTTGGGGACGAGGAAACTGAAACTGATGATGAAGCTACCAAGGCTCAACCAGGAAAGGGCGCCGGCAAGGGACAACATTCGGGGCCAGTTAGGTGGAGCTCAAGACTGAAGAATCTGTAGTGGTTATGCTGGTGCGTCAACTAAAAAAATAAGCTTGTATTCTCAGTTGCCTCGGTACACAATGAGGAAACATATCAGAAACACTGTTGTTACCAAAACTTATTTAGCTTTATCATCGATTTCTCGATCAGTACTATAGTTAAGATATAATTTGTGATTTGTGCCCGCTGGACAAGCGGCATTATTATGTAAACCATTTCATAATCCTTTTTGAATGCAGTCACAAATATATTTGAAAAAAATTATCTTGATTTATCTGACGCCAACACTACTTTCGACGAGTAACTCATCAAAAATATGTTAAGGAAAATTTAAACTCTTATAGTACATCAGTACGGATAATTCCCACTCATCAGTACAAAAGCATAGTAACCAAAACACACCCGTGAACACATCAAAAAACATCATTTGAAAAAAAACTATGTCTGCTTCTGCCAGTCCTAGTTCAGAAAGATCATCAGTACATAAAAATAATTACCTCAAGCAAAATGCAAAATATAATACACCTGTACTGATGAAAATCTAATTTATTTGTAAAAAATACTTCCAGAGATTATCTTGATATAAACAATCCTTTTAAAAAAACAAAAATTGTTTTCAAAAAAATTAGCATGACACACATAGTCTGGTTGCTATTAGGTAAGTTCAATTAGAGTTCAATAACCAATCCAAGTACCCACAGTAGAGGAGTACAAACCTCCATCATCACCAAACCTGACACATGCAAGTGGGATAAGCAGCTCTTAAGTACAGCTTGACAAGACGGATCAGTGCGACAGTAAAATGCCATCATCACCGACCCTGACACGAGCAAGTGGGATAAGCCAGCTGGTAAGTACAGCTTGACAAGACTACTCAGTGCGACCAGATTAATACCTTGGGAAACAAATTGGCTTGGACGGTTGGTTCTTCCAGGCCACTGCCCGCACCATCCACTGGGCGGCTGCCACAAGGGACTCCAAACGGCGACCCCACGCCACTACACCCAGTACACCCACGCCTCCAACGAACCGCCTCCCACACATCCCCGTCGACGCACTGCAAAAAAGCCCATTCTCTTCCATCTCTCCCTCATTCCCAGAAACCACCATTGCCGCTTCCATCTGCACACAAACCACAAACTTCTCTCTCTCCCAAGCCCACAGTCGCTGGAAGAGGGCGATGGCCGAGGAACCGTCCGCCAACCGTCATCATGGTGAGACGTCGGACAAGACCAGCAACCTCGTCGACGTTCACGTCCCCGGCGAGAAGCACGAGTACACCACAACACTCACAGGGGTTGAGCTCCACGGCAAGGAGATACTAGAGATCGTTTGCACCAGCGAACCAGACAAGGCCGACAAGGTGATCTCCAGGCTCTGGAGGAAGTCTGGCGGCAAGCTTCATAAGATCGTCGGCGTTGGTGTGCACTACACCAGCGAAGATGAACCTCCCCAGATGGCAGCAGTCCTACAGTTGTGCGTCCATGACCTCTGCTTGGTGTACCACATCGCAGCAGCCACAAAATGGTGACCCATCCAACTCATTTTTCCTGTTTTGGTTCATCTGTTTTATTAGTACTGTATCCTGAAAATTTCATCAGACTTGTATCCCAACTAGATGTACTAGTGTGGTTTGTGAAAAGTGGATGCAATACCGCAGTTTCTCAAGTAGATACACTATAAATGTATTTTTCAACCTGATGCACTGGACTACTATTTGGAAAACCTTGCGGAAGATTAATTTCTGAAGTTGATCGACTAATTTTGTTTCTGAACTTGATCCAATAGTGTAGTTTATGTACTCGATGTATTAAAAAGATGTTTCTGAACTTGATGTAGTGAAGTATTTTCTAAATTTGATCTAATGTTATTTTCATAAGCAAAAAAAACTAAGGACTTGGTGAAGCACTGGTTATGTGTTATCCTATTCAACAAAAGTAAACTAAACTAGTAGTAAAGTAGAAAATAAAACAATGACTGGAACTATGTATAATCCAAAAAGAAAAATAACATGATGCACTTGAATTTAATTTCAGAACTTTGTTTACTAGTTTCTGAAGTACATTCATCCATTAATTATGCTATATAAGAATCTACTTCATGGATTCATCGCTTCTAAAACAAAACAAAAATGAATAATTCAAACATCAAAGTAATGCTAATTTTCAAAATGCCTCTCCCCTTGCAAGACCAAGCGCCTGAACGATATGCTGCAGCATGAGAAGTTGTTCACATTTGCCGGTTTCAGCATTGAAAGCGACATAGAGAAGCTGAAGATGTCTGTTTTGGAGATAAACCCCAAAAAGTTCATCGACATTCAGCGCCTCTGGAGAGTTCCATACACCGGAAAAGAGTACGACTCCTTGACTGATGTTGCAGCCAGCGTCATCCACCCATTCTACAAAGGCATGAAGAAGAACATCGACACGCAAGAAGACCACAAACTGTGGGGGATTAGCCCGCTGCCAAACAACCTCATCGAGTACGCAGGAGTAGACGCGTACGCCACGTACAAGTCATGGGACATGATTGACTACATTACAGATGGTTGGGAATTTGCAAAAGAGTAGGAGGCTGTCAACTACTACAACCGCCCCTATTGCCCCTTTTATGGATGAAGATACATCAGAGCCTACCTTCGTTTTCTTTCTGCTTGTGCTTGTCTTTTATCTTATTGTTTCAAATTAGTAGTTTGCTCTTGTTGGGTTGAACCAGTATGATTATGTCGTGCTTGTCATGGTTGAACAAGTTTACTTATGTCATCAAGTACAATGTTTTGCTTATCTCATTATTTATGTTTGGTAGCTTTGTATGTTGTTAATCCATCATTTCAAATTCAAAGTAGCTTCTGAATGGAACTTTGTGGCAGCTCTATAGCACTAGTTATGAAGCAACTAATCACACAACGTTGTTCCATGTGTAGTTTCGATTCACTATTGTATACAAAACATAACGTTTAAAACAATCAGCACAATTTGAGTTGCTTAACAACGCTTCAAAAGTTGAGGCAGAAATTCTTAGTACTCCATGTAGTGTTCTCATTTATATGTAGCTGCTAGAAAATTAACAAGAACTACAAACAAAAAAATTTAAGAAGCATCAACACACACTTATGTTGGTCACTTGCATATTAAGAATGACAGTACTAGTACACTTGATCGGACAGTACATACTTACTACAATAATAAGTACAAAGAAGCATCAATCCTTAACACCCCCCAAAAAAATGTCAGACTAACAACATAAGTGCTACTATGAGTGGACAATTAGTACAACTTAGTCTACACGATAGTACCATAGTACTGAAAATGACATCAGAAGACCCTTGAGAACAATCACAAAAACAAACACAAAAAAGAAGGTAAAAAACTCAAATGAAAAAGATTACACTTACACAAAACTCACAAGAACTAGAACAAAAATAATCTGCCCTAGTTACTGGTGGAGTCAAGTACTGGATTCAAACAAACAAAAAAGAAAAATTTGACCGCCCAAGGATAGGCGCAGGCCCTGATGCTGCTAGATACTTGAACTCGAGCCCGTGGGAGAATCCCTTGTAATCTGCACAACTGACACGTCCATTTTGCATCATGCTTTTATATCGATATTTATTGCATTATGGGCTGTTATTACACGTTTTGTCACAATACTTATGCCTATTCTCCTTATTTTACAAGGTTTACATAAGGAGGGAGAATGCCGGCAGCTGGAATTCTGGGCTGGAAAAGGAGCAAATGTTAGAGACCTATTCTGCACAACTCCAAAAGTCCTGAAACTCCACAGAATATCTTACAATAAATAATAAAAAATCCTTGCCAAAGATGAAGGCCAGGGGGCCCACACCCAGTCCACGAGGGTGGGGGGTGCGCCCCCCTCCTAGGGCGCGCCCCCTACCTCGTGGGCCCCCTGGTGGCCCTCCGATGCCCATCTTCTGCTATATGAGGTCTTCCGTCGAGAAAAAAATCAGAACCAACCTTTCGGGACGAAACTCCGCCGCCACGAGGCGGAACCTTGGCGGAACCAATCTAGGGCTCCAGCAAAGCTGTTCTGCCGGGGACACTTCCCTCCGGGAGGGGGAAATCATCATCGTCATCATCATCAACGCTCCTCTCATCGGGAGAGGGCAATCTCCATCAGCATCTTCACCAGCACCATCTCCTCTCAAAACCCTAGTTCATCTCTTGTATCCAATTCTTGTCTCCAAGTCCGGGATTGGTACTAGTAGGTTGCTAGTAGTGTTGATTACTCCTTGTAGTTGATGCTAGTTGGTTTATTTGGTGGAAGATCATATGTTCAGATCCTATATGCATATTAATACCCCTCTGATTGTGAACATGAATATGCTTTGTGAGTAGTTACGTTTGTTACTGAGGACATGGGAGAAGTCTTGCTATTAGTAGTCATGTGAATTTGGTATCCGTTCGATATTTTGATGAGATCTATGTTGTCTAGCCTCTAGTGGTGTTATGTGAACATCGACTACATAACACTTCACCATTATTTGGGCCTAGAGGAAGGCATTGGGAAGTAATAAGTAGATGATGCGTTGCTAGAGTGACAGAAGCTTAAACCCTAGTTTATGCATTGGTTCGTAAGGGGCTGATTTGGATCCATATGTTTCATGCTATGGTTAGGTTTACCTTAATACTTTTGTTGTAGTTGCGGATGCTTGCAATAGAGGTTAATCATAAGTGGGATGTTTGTTCAAGTAAGAACAGCACCCAAGCACCGGTCCACCCACATACCAAATTATCAAAGTACCAAACGCGAATCATATGAATGTGATGAAAACTAGCTTGACGATATTCCCATGTGTCCTCGGGAGCACTTTTCCTTGTATAAGAGTTTGTCCAGGCTTGTCCTTTGCTACAAAAAGGATTGGGCCACCTTGCTGCACTTTATTTAATTTTATTACTCGTTGCTCGTTACAAATTATCCTATCACAAAACTATCTATTACCACTTGTTTCAGTACTTGCAGAGAATACCTTGCTGAAAACCGCTTATCATTTCCTTCTGCTCCTCGTTGGGTTCGACATTCTTACTTATCGAAAGGACTACGATAGATCCACTATACTTGTGGGTCATCAAGACTCTTTTCTGTTGCCGTTGCCGGGGAGTGAAGCGCCTTTGGTAGGTGGAATTTGGTAAGGAAAAATTTATATAGTGTGCTGAAATTTACTGTCACTTGTTACTATGGAAAGTAATCTTATGAGGGGCTTGTTCGGGGTATCTTCACCCTGTTGAGTAGAGCAAAGAGTTGCTCCTCAACCAAATGAACCTATTGAACCTATTGAAAATGAAACTCCTTTTGAATTTCCTTGGGGTATGATGGATAAAATGCTAGCTAATACTTTTGTAGGAGATGGAACCAAGCATCCTGATGAACACTTAATATATGTGGATGAGGTTTGTGGATTATTTAAGCTTGCAGGTATACCCGATGGTGTTGTTAAGAAGAAGGTCTTCCCTTTATCTTTGAAGGGAGATGCATTGACATGGTATAGGCTATGTGATGATACGAGATCATGGAACTACAAAAGATTGAAACTGGAATTTCATCAAAAATATTATCCTATGCATCTTGTTCATCGTGATCGCAATTACATATATAATTTTTGGCCTCGCGAAGGAGAAAGCATCGCTCAAGCTTGGGGGAGGCTTTAATCAATGTTATATTCATGCCCTAATCATGAGCTCCCAAGAGAAATAATTATTCAAAGTTTTCATGCTCGGCTTTCTCATAATAATCAAACCATGCTCGATGCTTCTTGTGCTGGCTCTTTTATGATGAAGACTATTGAATTCAGATGGAATTTATTGGATAGAATTAAACGCAACTCTAAAGATTGGGACCTCGACGAAGGTAAGGAGTCAGGTATGACACCTAAGTTCGATTGTGTTAAATCTTTTATGGATACCAATTTTTTTCGTAAGTTTAGCACTAAATATGGACTTGTCTCTGAGATAGTAGCTTCTTTCTGTGAATCTTTTGCTACTTATGTTGATCTCCCCAAGGAGAAGTGGTTTAAATATCATCCTCCCATAGAAGTAAACGTAGCTACACCTATTAAAGTTGAAGAAAAGACTGTCACTTATAATGATCCTATTATTCCTATTTCTTATGTTGAGAAACCACCTTTCCCTGTTAGAATAAAGGATCATGCTAAAGCTTCAACTGTGGTTCATAAAAGAAATATTAGAACTTATACACCTCATGAGCAATTCAAAGTAGAACCTAATATTGCTATTGTTAAAGATCTCTTGTCTGATAATATTGATGGGCATGTTATTCAATTCTGTGGTGAATCTGCTAGAATTGCTAAACCTGGCGCTAAAGATAAACATAGACCTGTGGTAGGCGTGCCTGTTATTTTTGTTAAAATAGGAGATCATTGTTATCATGGCTTATGTGATATTGGTGCTAGTGCTAGTGTTATACCCTATGATTTATATAAATAAATTAAGCATGAAATTGCACCTGCTGAGTTAGAAGATATCGATGTCACGATTAAACTTGCCAATAGAGATACCATATCGCCAGTGGGAATTGTTAGAGATGTTGAAGTCTTGTGTGGGAAAATTAAATATCCTGTTGATTTTCTTGTTCTTAGTTCCCCACAAGATAGATTTTGTCCAATTATATTTGGTAGACCCTTCTTGAATACTGTTAATGCTAAGATAGACTGCAAAAAGAATGTTGTTACTATTGGCGTGGATGATATGATTCATGAGTTTAATTTCTCTAAATTTAGTAAACAACACCGTGAAGAAGAATTACCTAGTAAGGATGAAATCATTGGTCTTGCTTCTATTGCCGTACCTCCTAGTGATCCTCTAGAACATTATTTGCTAGACCATGAAAATGATATGTTTATGAATGAAAGAAGGGAAATAGATGAAGTATTCTTTAAACAGGAACCTATTCTGAAACATAATTTGCCTGTTGAAATCCTAGGAGATCCTCCTGCACCCAAGGGTGATCCCGTGTTTGAGCTTAAACCGTTGCCTGATAATCTTAAATATGCTTATCTTGATGAAAACAAAATATATCCTGTTATTATTAGTGCTAACCTTTCAGAGCATGAAGAAGAGAGATTATTGAAAACTCTGAAGAAGCACCGTGCTACTATTGGATACACTCTTGATGATCTTAAGGGCGTTAGTCCCACTCTATGTCAACATAAAATAAATTTGGAAGAAGATGCCAAACCTATTTGTGATCATCAGCGAAGGCTTAATCCTAAGATGAAAGAAGTGGTAAGAAAAGAAATATTAAAACTTCTGGAGGCAGGTATAATTTATCCCGTTGCTGATAGTCAGTGGGTAAGTCTTGTCAATTGTGTCCCTAAGAAGGGAGGTATTGTTGTTGTTCCTAATGATAAAGATGAATTGATCCCGCAGAGAATTATTACAGGTTATAGGATGGTAATTGATTTCCGCAAATTAAATAAAGCTACTAAGAAAGATCATTACCCCTTGCCTTTTATTGATCAAATGCTAGAAAGATTATGCAAACATACACATTATTGCTTTCTAGATGGTTATTCTGGTTTCTCTCAAATACATGTGTCGGCTAAGGATCAACCAAAGACTACTTTTACATGCCCTTTTGGTACTTTTGCTTATAGACGTATGCCTTTTGGTTTATGTAATGCACCTGCTACCTTTCAAAGATGCATGATGGCTATATTCTCTGACTTTTGTGAAAAGATTTGTGAGGTTTTCATGGACGACTTTTCCATCTATGGATCCTCTTTTGATGATTGCTTGAGCAATCATGATCGAGTTTTGCAGAGATGTGAAGAAACTAATCTTGTCTTGAATTGGGAAAAGTGCCACATTATGGTTAATGAAGGTATTGTCTTGGGGCATAAAGTTTCTTAAAGAGGTATTGAGGTTGATAAAGCCAAGGTTGATGCTATTGAAAAGATGCCATGTCCCAAGGACATCAAAGGTATAAGAAGTTTCCTTGGTCACGCCGGATTTTATAGGAGGTTCATTAAGGACTTCTCAAAAATTTCTCGGCCTCTGACTAATTTATTACAAAAAGATATACCATTTGTCTTTGATGATGATTGTGTAGAAGCATTTGAAATATTTAAGAAAGCATTGATCTCTTGACCTATTGTTCAGCCACCTGATTGGAATCTACCCTTTGAAATTATGTGTGATGCTAGTGATTATGTTGTAGGTGCCGTTCTAGGGAAAAGAGTTGATAAGAAATTAAATGTTAATTATGCTAGTAAGACTCTAGACAATGCTCAAAGAAACTATGCTACTACTGAAAAGGAATTCTTAGCAGTTGTATTTGCATGTGATAAGTTCAGACCTTATATTGTTGATTCTAAAGTAACTATTCACACTGATCATGCTGCTATTAATTATTTAATGGAAAAGAAAGATGCTAAACCTAGACTTATTAGATGGGTTCTCTTGCTACAAGAATTTGATTTGCATATTGTTGATAGAAAGGGAGCTGAGAACCCCGTTGCAGACAACTTGTCTAGGTTAGAAAATGTTCTTGATGACCCACTACCTATTGATGATAGCTTTCCTGATGAGCAATTAAATGTCATAAATACTTCTCGTAGTACTCCATGGTATGCTGATTATGCTAATTACATCGTCGCTTAATTTATACCACCTAGTTTCACATACCAGCAAAAGAAAAAGTTTTTCTCTGATTTGAGACATTACTTTTGGGATGACCCACATCTTTATAAAGAAGGAGTAGATGGTGTTATTAGACATTGTGTACCTGAGCATGAACGGGAACAGATCTTATGCAAGTGTCATTCCGACGCTTATGGAGGACACCACGCTGGAGATAGAACTGCACATAAGGTATTGCAATCCGGTTTTTATTGGCCTACTCTCTTCAAGGATGCCCGTAAGTTTGTCTTGTCTTGTGATGAATGTGAAAGAATTGGTAATATTAGTATATGTCAAGAAATGCCTATGAATTATTCACTTGTTATTGAACCATTTGATGTTTGGGGCTTTGATTATATGGGACCCTTTCCTGCCTCTAATGGATATACACATATTTTAGTTGCTGTTGATTACGTTACTAAGTGGGTGGAAGCTATTCCAACTAGTAGTGCTGATCATAACACCTCTATTAAAATGCTTAAAGAAGTTATTTTTCCGAGGTTTGGAGTCCCTAGATACTTACTGACTGATGGTGGTTCACATTTTATTCATGGTGCTTTCCGTAAAATGCTTGCTAAATACAATGTTAATCATAGAATTGCATCTCCTTATCACCCGCAGTCTAGTGGTCAAGTAGAATTGAGTAATAGAGAACTCAAATTAATTTTGCAAAAGACTGTCAATAGGTATAGAAAGAATTGATCCAAGAAACTTGATGATGCATTATGGGCCTATAGAACTGCATATAAAAATCCTATGGGTATGTCTCCGTATAAAATGGTTTATGGCAAAGCATGTCATTTACCTCTCGAACTAGAACATAAGGCTTATTGGGCTATTAAAGAGCTCAACTATGATTTCAAACTTGCCGGTGAGAAGAGGTTATTTGATATTAGCTCACTTGATGAATGGAGAACCCAAGCCTATGAAAATGCCAAGTTATTTAAAGAAAAAGTTAAAAGATGGCATGATAAAAGGATACAAAAGTGTTAGTTTAATGTAGGTGATAATGTATTTCTATACAACTCTCATTTAAGATTTTTTGCAGGAAAACTTCTCTCTAAATGGGAAGGCCCTTACGTTATCGAGGAGGTCTATCGTTCCGGTGCCATAAAAATCAACAACTTCGAAGGCACAAATCCGAAGGTGGTAAACGGTCAAAGAATCAAACATTATATCTCAGGTAATCCCATAAATGTTGAAACCAATGTTATTGAAACCGTAACCGGAGGAATACATAAGGACACTTTCGAGCGTGTCGACTCAAAAGGAATAGGTATGTGGTGCGGTAAGTAAACCGACTCCAAAACAGTTTTAAGGCAATATTTCTCCATTCTGGAATATTTAGAAAAATAGAAAATAAGTAGCAGTCCGGGAAGGACACGAGGGCTCCACGAGGTGGAGGCGCGCCCTACCCCCGGGCGCGCCCCTACCTCATAGGCACCTCGTGTGCCTTCCAGACTCCGTTTTCTTGCACGATATGTATTTTGGTCGGTAAAAATTCATTATATACTCTCCCGGAGGTTTTGACTCCCGTATCACGCAAATATCCTCTGTTTTTGTTTCGAGCTGTTGCTGCTGCAGATTAGAGCAAGATGTCTTCTCAAGAGTCAGTCGAGGAGAGCCGGGTGAGGGAGTCCTGGACTAGGGGTGTCCGGATAGCCGAACTATCATCACGGCCGGACTCCAAGACTATGAAGATACAAGATTGAAGACTTCGTCCGTGTCCGGATGGGACTTTCCTTGGCGTGGAAGGCAAGCTTGGCGATCTGGATATGTAGATCTCCTACCATTGTAACCGACTCTGTGTAACCCTAACCTATCCGGTGTCTATATAAACCAGAGGGTTTTAGTCCGTAGGACGAACAACAATCATACCATAGGCTAGCTTCTAGGGTTTAGCCTCCTTGATCTCGTGGTAGATCTACTCATGTACTACCCATATCATCAATATTAATCAAGCGGGGTAGGGTATTACCTCCATCGAGAGGGCCCGAACCTGGGTAAAAACATCGTGTCCCTTGTTTCCTGTTACCATCCGCCTAGACGCACAGTTCGGGACCCCCTACCCGAGATCCGCCGGTTTTGACACCGACACCGGGTATCTAATCCGGCACCGGAACCAAGGGCAAACACCGAAGCTGGCCCCTTTGGGCCAGCAACGGAGGAGGAGATGGAGGCTGACTTGATGAGAGTAGATGCCATGGATGATCAAGAAGTCACTTCTCGCTTCCGAGTTGGGTTCGTGATGGGGGAACTACAGATCTCAGCTATTCCAAACTCAGTTATCCCTTCCAATATTAGATTTCTTTCTGATGAAAATATGAAGAGGAGTGTCACTTGTTCTCCCGTAGCTATGCAACACCCTTGGGTGCAAGGAGCCTTAGCGATTCTGAGAAAGCTTCAAGGAAATAATGGACATCAAGCAGCAAGTCAATAAGCTTGAGGAGGAGAATCGTATCCTAAAGGGCATCATCGCCAAGAATGTTTCACCAACCCCGAAGAAGGAGATATAATCACATGGGTATGGGCACTCCCCTTGGCAACTGCCAAGCTTGGGGGAGGTGCCCCAGTATCGTATCACAACCACATCTCCTATCTTTACCGTTTTTCTTAGTTCGATCCCATTAGTAGTATCTTGATTTAGTAGAATAAAGTTTATGGCATGATCTAGTTTTGAGTTTTTGCTTTATGATCAGTTTATGTAATCGAGTCCGTGAGCTATATAATAAAAATTAGTGTTGAGTCAGGGGCTTGATTGTTTTGCCATGATCTTGAGTGAATTAAAAAAGGAAAGAAAAAGAATAAAAAGAAATAAAAGGCTCATATTGATCTTATTGAAAGTGATGACTTCACATAGAAAGAGTTTGATGATTGAAAGTTGTTGGGAGTTGGCAAACATAGCTTTGGTCATCGTTGCAATTAATAGGAAGTAATAATGAAAGAGAGGTTTCACATATACATATACTATTATTGACATCTTTTATGATTGTGAGCACTCATTAAAATATGACATGCTAAAGAGTTGATGTTGGACAAGGAAGACAATGTAATGAGTTATGTTTTATTATATCTGAGATAAAGTATATTGTAATGGATCTCCCAACATGTTGAGCTTGCCTTTCCCCCTCATACTAGCCAAATTCTCATCACCAAGTAGAGATATTACTTGTGCTTCCATAAACCCTTAAACCAGTTTTGCCATCAGAGTCCACCATATCTACATATGGATTGAGTAAGATCCTTCAAGCAAGTTGTCATCGGTGCAAAGCAATAAAAATTGCTCTCTAAATATGTATGATTGATTGGTGTGGGTAAATAAGATTTATACGATCTTGTGATATGGAAGAAATAAAAGTGACGGACTGCATAATAAAGGTTCATATCACAAGGGGCAATATAAAGTGACGTTCTTTCACATTAAGATTTTGTGCATCCAACCATAAAAGTGCATGGCAACCTCTACTTCCCTCTGCGAAGGGCCTATCTTTTATTATTATCCTCTACCTTATGCAAGAGTCATGGTGATCTTCACCTTTACTTTTTACATTTTATCCTTTGGCAAGCACAGTGTGTTAGAAAGATCCTGATTGATATATCTAATTGGATGTAAGGGGCATGAATTATTATTGTTGACATTACCCTTGAGGTAAAAGGTTGGGAGGCGAAACTATAAGTCCCTATCTTTCTCTCTGTCCGACTAAAACTCCGCAACCATAAGTATCACGTGAGTGTTAGCAATTATGAAGGACTAAATGATAGTTGAGTATGTGGACATGCTATTAAGCTCTGACATAGACTCTTTCTGATGTTATGATAAATTGCAATTGCCTTAATGACTGAGATTATAGTTTGTTGGTTCTCAATAAAGCTTATGATTCGTACTCTGCATTTTGAATAGATTATTACTTGAACGTAAGAAATCATATTACAATATATATATATGTTGCTGTTATGACAATAATCATGATGCCTCATGTCCGTATTCTATTTTTTTATTGACGCCTCTACCTCTAAACATGGGGACATATTTATCGTTATCTGCTTTCGCTTGAGGACAAGCGAGGTCTAAGCTTGGGGGAGTTGATACGTCCATTTGCATCATGCTTTTATATCGATATTTATTGCATTATGGGCTGTTATTACACGTTATGTCACAATACTTATGCCTATTCTCTCTTATTTTACAAGGTTTACATAAGGAGGAGAATGCGGCAGTGGAATTCAGAATGGAAAAGGAGCAAATATTAGAGGCCTATTCTGCACAACTCCAAAAGTCCTGAAACTCCATGGAATATCTTACAATAAATAATAAAAAATCCTCGCCAAAGATGAAGGCCAGGGGGCCCACACCCTGTCCACGAGGGTGGGGGCGCGCCCACCCTCCTAGGGCGTGCCCCCTACCTCGTGGGCCCCGTTGTGGCCCTCCGATGCCCATCTTCTGCTATATGTGGTCTTTCGTCGAGAAAAAAATCAGAAGCAACCTTTCCGGACGAAACTCCGCCGCCACGAGGCGGAACCATGGCGGAACCAATCTAGGACTCCGGCAGAGCTATTCTACCGGGGACACTTCCCTCCGGGAGGGGGAAATCATCGTTATCATCATCACCAATACTCCTCTCATCAGGAGAGGGCAATCTCCATCAGCATCTTCACCAGCACCATCTCCTCTCAAAACCCTAGTTCATCTCTTGTACCCAATTCTTGTCTCCAAGTCCGGGATTGGTACTAGTAGGTTGCTAGTAGTGTTGATTACTCCTTGTAGTTGATGCTAGTTGGTTTATTTGGTGGAAGATCATATGTTCAGACCCTATATGCATATTAATACCCCTCTGATTATGAACATGAATATGCTTTGTGAGTAGTTACTTTTGTTCCTGAGGACATGGGAGAAGTCTTGCTATTAGTAGTCATGTGAATTTGGTATTCGTTCGATATTTTGATGAGATTTATGTTGTCTAGCCTCTAGTGGTGTTACGTGAACGTCGACTACATAACACTTCACCGTTATTTGGGCCTAGAGGAAGGCATTGGTAACTAATAAGTAGATGATGGGTTGCTAGAGTGACAGAAGCTTAAACCCTAGTTTATGCGTTGCTTCATAAGGGGCTGATTTGGATCCATATGTTTCATGCTATGGTTAGGTTTACCTTAATACTTTTGTTGTAGTTGCGGATGCTTGCAATAGAGGTTAATCATAAGTGGGATGTTTATTCAAGTAAGAACAGCACCCAAGCACCGGTCCACCCACATACCAAATTATCAAAGTACCGAACGCGAATCATATGAATGTGATGAAAACTAGCTTGACGATATTCCCATGTGTCCTCGGGAGCGCTTTTCCTTGTATAAGAGTTTGTCCAGGCTTGTCCTTTGCTACAAAAAGGATTGGGCCACCTTGCTGCACTTTATTTACTTTTATTACTCGTTGCTCGTTACAAATTATCCTATCACAAAACTATCTGTTACCACTTGTTTCAGTACTTGCAGAGAATACCTTGCTGAAAACCGCTTATCATTTCCTTCGGCTCCTCGTCGGGTTCGACACTCTTACTTATCGAAAGGACTACGATAGATCCCCTATACTTGTGGGTCATCAACAACGCAGGGCCAGCCGACCAGGGCCCACAGGTCATGATAGAGAGCGAGCGCCATGTATAAGCACTGCGGTAAGTATTCAGAGGAGTTCGACCTTTGAGCCTCGGCCGCGCTTATAAACAGGTGTAGAGCCCCCTCGACTAGCGAGGTGGGACTAATCCCAGAGCGCATGCGCACGCCGCACTGCACATGCCATTTTGGCCGAAAAACGGCCCAATAGCCCAAATCATCTACAAACACCCCACCAATAAGCCAAGTTAAACCAACCAGAGGGCGGGGCAAAAGAAATATAAACTACAAGAAAATGTTCGAAATTGAAAATATATAAATTCAAATACTAGTTTGCAGGCAACAACTTTGAATACAAAAAATATAAATAAAAATAATTTTAGCTCTGCACCACGGATGATAAAAAAAGGAAAAAATATGATACAAAAACAATGAACCTCTAAAAAAGAAGAGAACTTAATAACCTATCTGTTAAATGTACATAATTTAAAAAACTGAATTAAATATTACTTTCAAGTTCAACTACTAAAATGCAACAAATTCAAATAGACAATGATTCTCAATTATGCTAAATTTCTTATTTATATAAAATCTAACAAGTTCAACTACTAAAATGCAACAAGTTCAAAAAGAAATTCTTTGTCAATTATGCTAAATTTTTTATTTATATAAAATCTATCCACACCTCAACGAACGATTTGGTTGTTAATAATCTCAATCCCCCCCCCCCCCAAATGTACTCAGTTCAAACATACAAATGACACCAGTACTAAAAAAGCAGGATCAGTCAGGCCACTCACATGACTGTGACACCAAATTTCAAATCCGTATGCTGTATGAAATTACAATTCAGTTCACACAGCACTAAGCCATAAGTGCACTAAAATGAGAATACAAAAACTATAAAGGCCTAACTTAGTTTGGTACAGATGAAAATAAAATAAGTACCCGTTTTGAGCAACAACTCCCAGGGCACTGAAAACTGTATTGAGATCAACTAGTGTATAACACTTCAGTGGAAAAACAATACTTAACATCCACACGGAAAAACATCACAAGGCATACGTCACCTAAACAGTGCAAAATGACATAATCACCACCACTGAGGCGTGCAAGTGGGATTTAGCAGATCATAAGTACAGCTTGACAAGACTACTCAGTGCAACAGTAAAAACCCTCTGTCTTGGACGGTTAGTTCTTCCAGGCCACCACCCGCACCACCCACTCGGCGGTTGCCATAAGGGACTGCAAATGGGGACCCCCACGACCAATACACCCACACCCCCGATGAACCGCCTCCCACACATCCCCGTCGACAAACTGCAAAAAAATACCCCATTGTCTTCCATCTCTGCCTCATTCACAGAACCACCATTGCAGCTTCCATCTCCACTGCACACAAACCACAAACTTCTCTCTCCCAAGCCCATAGTCACCGGAGGAAGGCGATGATGGAGGAACCGTCTGCCAAGCGTCATCATGGCGAGGCGTCGGACAAGAGCAGCAAGCTCGTTGACGTTCACGTCCCCGGCGAGAAGCGTGAGTACACAAGAACCCTCACAGGGGTTTAGCTCCACGGCAAGGAGACGCCGGAGATCGTCTGCACCAGGGAACTAGACAAGGCCGATGAGGTGATGAGCATGCTCGAGATGAAGGGCGGTGGCTTGTATCCGAGCTTCGTCGGAGTTGATGTGGAGTTCACCAGCAAAGATGAACCTCCACAGATTTCAGCAGTCCTGCAGTTGTGCGTTGAGGAACTCTGCTTGGTGTACTGTAACATCCCAAAATTCTAAATTTTGGAATGTTATATTAAATAAATATTTATGCTTGTTTGTTTGATAGTGGTGTGGTTGCTTGTGTGAAATTGAGTGAAATTTGAAACTTTCTGAAAGTTGAATGAGAGGGAATGAAATGACTTTCCCAAACTTCCACCTTGCATTTATGATCTCCATGAATTCAAATTCTTTTCATCACAAAAACCTGGAGAGAAGATGACATGACTTCTTCCATTTATTTAAATGACAAGGGGTGTTGAAAATATTTGAATTTCATTTGGAAAATATTTCCAATTCTGAAACTTTAAGCAACTCAATGATTTTCACGAGAGAAGATAAAATGACTTCTTCAAATTAAATGAAATATGAGTTGGGAGTTTTAAAAGAATTAAATCCAAAGTTCTTTGAATTTATTTCCAATTTGGAGTTATTTGAGTTTTATTCAAAATATTTTCCTCCAAAAACAAAATATATGGAAAATAGGGTAACATGATTCCCTATATCAGAAAAATTGGAGAGAAATTAATTTGAAGTCATTTTGGTATTTTAAAATAATTTTTGTTGGATTTTATTGGACTAGAAGCACTCTTTGCTTTATTTAAATTTGTGTGTATTTTATTTAACGCTAGAATATGCCTATATATATATATATATATATATATATATATATATATATATATATATATATATATATATATATATATATATATATATCATGGCGCCAAGGGCCAAGGCCCAAGGCCAAGCCAGCGGCCGGCCGGCCAAGGCCAAGGCCATCGCGCGCACTAGGGAGCCGCCGCTCCTTTTCCTTTTCCTAGTAGGATTCTTTTCCTACTTTCGTTTATTCTGATTTGTTTCTAGATCTTTTCCCTTTTGTTTCCTAATCCTAGTCTATTTCTTGTCCCCTACCCCAAGCAAAACCCTCCCTCCCCACAATAAATACCCAAGAACCCCCCCCCCATCCAACACATCAAACCAACACCTCTCCTCTCCTCTCCTCTCCTCTCCGCAGCAGCAGCAGTGCAGCACCACCGGCGCCGCTTGCCACCGCCGCCGCCAAGTGCCGCCGCCGCGCCCTCGACCTCTCCTGAGGTTTATATGATCTCCTCTCCACCGTCCCGTGATCTCCTTTCCTCTAGGATCAACCGCAACATCGGATCCGATCTTCTTCCCCAACTCCGACGACTACTCCGGTGAGATCCACGAAATCCCGTAATTCATTTTTTTCAGAAAATAGCAATCTTAGAAAATTCATATCTTTTAGAGTTTTTAGTATTTTTGAGTGATTCCAATTGCTATGTGTCAAAAATTTGCTGAAGTTTCTGTTAGTGTCTCTGGATTTCAAATTTGAGTAGTTTAAATTTGAATTTGATAAATTTTGTTCAGATTAGTATTTTGGCCATAACTTGAGTTTAAAAATAGGTTTTAATTAATTCTTTTTGCTCCTGGTCACTTGTGATATTGTTTAGCTGTAGGATTTAGTTTGGTAATTTTGGAGTATTTTAAATTAGATTTTTAGTAAAAACAGTACTGTTTTGCTTATATAGTTGTTTTAGTTATGTAATTATTGTTTTTAATTATTTTAGTTCATTCCTTTTGTAGATTTTCACTTGTTGTTATATGTTTATGTTTAGCTACAGTAGATAAATTTTTCTAGTTATTTATTAGTGTTTAGCTACTGTTTTTGTAATTGCTTGTTTAGTTCATAGTGATAGTGGATAAAAATAGTTTTATTAGTTTTAAAAGTAATTCTTTTCCACTTCAAGTTATATTGTTTTTGTTTCTGTTATTTGTGAACACATTAGTTGTTATATTTATTTAGTATAGTTTATTAATGTTTTAATAAATGATTTGCTGGTATAGTTGTCTTAGTGTTTTGCTAGTTGCTATATTTGTTCTAGTATTAACTAGATGGTTATAGTAGTTTTATATTAGTTCTTTTTGTTAGTTATTAAATTAGTAATTTATTTTCTGTTATTTTATTAGATTTATATTTTCTTTGCTGTAAAAAAATATTAGAGTAATTTAGTGATGTTATGTTAAGATTTGTGTGAGTTGGTCACCACTAGTTTTCCTTGAATTTTTCTTTCGAAGTTTTTCCTTTGGTTTTCGACTTGGTTTTCTTTGTTGCTTTTATTTTGATTGAGTATTGTTATGATTGATAGAATTGATTGCTAGGATGATTGCTTATATGAGTGTCTGTTTAATATAGATTTTCAACGGAGTGACGAATAGTTCTACCAAGTCTTTATTCGAGGCGTTATTATCTTCATCAAGTAATACCGAGCAAGTTCACTTTGACCATGTTTTCATACCTATGTGTTTTATTGCATCTAGTGTCATCTTCGCAACAATCCCTCCAGTAGTGACATTGAATCCTTGTAGTTGAGTAGTATGCATGAGGTAGGAACCCATCACCTGTTACCAAGCCGGGACGTTATTTATTTTAATGCTACGCTATAGTAGACGGGGTTGGTATGAGTGCTCGGGAGTGGTGTGAGAATGGAGGATCTCGTCAATGGCGACAACTCCATGATGGAATCTGCAAGGACTGCATCTTCAAGGCCTCAAGACTTCAAGACTCGAGACAAGAATTCAATACACACTCTTGGGTGAAGGATGGTTGACGGGCACCTGGAGAATCCAGGTGGTTGGCGGGATGCATGGAGAAGCGCCATGACATCTTGTGGAAAGCTTCACCCAGACTCAAAGAGACGGAAGAATACTTCATGCCGGAAGCTTACCCGTGCAATCGCAAGTCACTATGGGCTCGGCTTGGTTGACCTTAGTTGTGACTCTGGCTGGGGCGGTGCTAGCAGATGTAGAACTACGGTAGGATTGAATGAGCACCGGACGGTGGTCGGGGAACTCTTGGAAGACCATGTTTGGTCATCTTGTTCTCAAACACCACGAAGTGCGAGAACGTAAAAAGAGGGATCGAATCTTGCGGGTAAAGTGTACAAACCTCTGCAGAGGGTTTAAACCTAACCGATTAGCCGTGTCCCCGGTTACGGACAACTTGAGTATCTGGACTTGGATCTATCTCAGAACTCTCAACACCAGATTGATAACTTAATTGTGGGCAACTTATGATGAATTTGGGATATGAGACATCGGTTGGTGGAACCATGTCTTGATAGAAAACTCTATAGTAAAGACCTCATTTATTCCTTTGATGTAGGGAAAATAAAACCAGCTTTTACGCAAACAAAACTCAGATACAGAGCCACAAAGCCATACTGCATATAGTATAGTTTATCATCTGTTTTCTCTTATTGTGATCTTGCCGGTACATTCAATGTACTGACCTACACGGCTGCAACGTATCATGTTGCAGATATTTCCTTGATGAGTAAGAGTTACGATACAGGGTTACGGTCTACACTCAACCTGCCGATGGCGTTGATGGGACTCCACACCCGACTATTTATTTCCGCTGTGACTTATGAGGTATATATCAGTTTTACGTTAATTATACATGTGATTGCACTTTGATATATACATTGATGTCTTGTGTGCCGACATACTTGATCCGAGGATGGCACACAGAAACACGAGAGGCTTGACCGTCTGAGGTCGGGTCGCTACAGATATGGTATCAGAGCACATGTTGACTGTAGAACGTGACCCTAGAAATCGGAAAGCCCCTAGGACAGGATGTCTCAAATACTTTATTTTCAAAAGGATCCTTTACTTCTCATCTTTTTTGATTTTATCAAGTAGTTCCTCTGACCTCAAATAGTTAGAATATACACCTTTCCCTTTTGACCACACGGAAGATCAACTGAAGTCACTCCAAGAATTAAAGATATCGGACAACTGATGGCCATTTCAGAGTAAAGAGGATTTCACCATGCGTTGGAAGAATTGCAGCTTCAACAATTGAAGACTCTGAAGACTTGAAGAATTTGAAGTTCCTGAAGAATTATTTGACCTTTAGAGACCAAACCCCTGTTATACACCTACGTTAAATGCGATGATTTGTGAGTTGTCATTTGTTTGATGTTTTCCGACAGCCCCAAAATAAAACCTGTTTCTTCAAAACTATTGTTTGTATTGCGTGTATTCTTCCCCACCTCTCTCATATCTCATCCCAAAACTTTTGGACCCCATAGATGATGAATGAAGTTGGACTGATATGCTCTGGACCGAAGACTCAGCCGGAGGCAGAGCTATGGATGCAGAACATGGACAATCACTTCGGGAGCAATTTGGTTTCAAGGAAGAATGAAGTATCTTACGCTCTTCAGTACTTTGAAGGAAGTGCTGCAACCTAGTGGAAAATGCATCAAGCCATACAAGGATTTAATGGAGCAAGAACTTGGGAGGAATTCAAGAAGACCCTGTTGAGATCACATCTCATCCGGAAGCACCATGATACACCAAGAAATAAACCTTGTGCCTGCAAGATTTGCGGAGAAATAGGACACACCCAGGAGGAACACAAGGATGGATGCCCTCATTGTGAGGAGAAACACCCAGCTGAGGAATGCCCAACTAGTAAGGTGACTTATTTCTTGTGTGAAGGAACCACCCACTACCCGACTCAGTGTTACATTTACCCCATGGTGCAACAAACTATTCAGGAGCAGGAAGAAGGAATGAAAGAAGCCCTCCGAGAAGTTATGAAAGAACATATGATGAAGGAATGTGTTGAAGACCCTGATGGAGAAGGCCTCAACAGATTTTACTCCAATGCCTGCTATTCATGTGGAGAAGAAGGACATTTTTCACAGTATTGCACCAAGGAAAGAAAAGAGTGTCTGGGATATTTCCCGACGGAAGCAATAGAGTTCAAACCACATGGAATAAAAGGTTTGATCAGAACGAAGAAACCCCGGAAGAGAAAACAAAGACACCCTCAGAACAACCCAATTTCTGCAAATAGGGACAAGAGTCATATTACCTGTTTTGAATGTAAGGACGTCGGGCATTATGCCAATCATTGTCTCGAAAGGAAGCAAGGAACTCAAGGAGCAGGCACCATCTCCAAGAAGCCGAAAGACTTATCGAAAGTCATTTGTTTTCGCTGCAAGGAAGCAGGACATTATGCTACTAAATGTTCCGACAAGATGAAAGCTAGAGCTGAGTAGTTGGAATTTTGATATTGGTAATAAGTGTAGTAGGAAGCAATTGTTTCCATAAGGATATGGAGTTGAATTTATGTAATGAAAGTCTCGGATATTGTAATGAATTCATGACATCAATAAAGTTAAGGTGACATGTTTTTATATGTTTAATTGTATGAGTTGTTACTCTATGAACACGGATTTTGACCATTTTCGAGGATATGAGAAATATGGTCTATGGATGGATCTGTGAATTTCATTTTTAGGGTGGTAGTACCCTGTGAAGAAGACTAGACTAATGGATAAGAAAATATATATTCCACGGACTGTAGTTCGAAGGAAAAAAGTTGGAGTTTTGCTTTTGATATGATGGTATGAAGAAACAGTACTACTAGATTTAAAGGAGGTGTAATATGGAACAAGAGAGTTACTCCAAGGATGAGTTAAAGCTGCACTAGTGTTGAAGTGGGCCATAACCCACAGGCCCAGGATTTTGAAAAGGAACAAATGTAACCTTGATAAAGGAATAAATTTGGAAGAATCAGTGATCCAATCAGCATACGTTTCGTAGGAGGTTACGCAAAAACCTGAGAGTGGTGAAGTAACGATAGATGTTTTGTTTGGCTTGCTAAACCAAAGGATTTACTCGAACCCAGTTCGAGAACAAGAGAAATTCTGCAATGCTTGTGAGTATGCCCAAGTGTTAGAATTCGTGATTCACTGTTTACGTATGTGGTAATGATTCAAGTACGGGATGGATTGGCCCCCATACCGGAGACTTCTATCATGAACTATCATATGTTGATGGAAAATCAGAGAGACTTGAAAACTTTAGAAGAGCGTCGATACGACAAGCCAAAAACCTTAGAATGGTAGGACGATTGATCCATGTACCGGCAACCGTTGTCAAACGTAGGTCATACGGTGAGACCCAACCCAACCCATTATTCCTGCAGGAGAAACCTGTAATGGTCGACCACCATGAGATCTCGATAGTTGTTTATTGGCGACAGACACATGCACTAAGGAGACACAGTCTCGGAAGGACCTCACCGGGATGAAAGGACACGTATTTGAGGAAAGGTTTGACCCTACGGAAGAGCCCGGTGTAGGAGTTACTTGAAGTTGTGAGGAGACCGATAGTGTTCACCCTAGGGATGGAGTACCGAGTTCCGTTGGAACCATAACCCTGCTTTTAAGTGTGGTAGCACACTAGACCATTCGATCGACGGATTTGCTGGAAGACCCCAAACCCTAACCTTTTCTTGCTGCCTCTTGAATCTAGAGGACGAGATTCATTTTAAGTGTAGATTTGTAACATCCCAAAATTCTAAATTTTGGAATGTTATATTAAATAAATATTTATGCTTGTTTGTTTGATAATGGTGTGGTTGCTTGTGTGAAATTGAGTGAAATTTGAAACTTTCGAAAGTTGAATGAGAGGAATGAAATGACTTTCCCAAACTTCCACCTTGCATTTATGATCTCCATGAATTCAAATTCTTTTCATCACAAAACCTGGAGAGAAGATGACATGACTTCTTCCATTTATTTAAATGATAAGGGTGTTGAAAATATTTGAATTTCATTTGGAAAATATTTCCAATTCTGAAACTTTAAGCAACTCAATGATTTTCACGAGAGAAGATAAAATGACTTCTTCAAATTAAATGAAATATGAGTTGGGAGTTTTAAAAGAATTAAATCCAAAGTTCTTTGAATTTATTTCCAATTTGGAGTTATTTGAGTTTTATTCAGAATATTTTCTCCAAAAACAAAATATATGGAAAATAGGGTAACATGATTCCCTACATCAGAAAAATTGGAGAGAAATTAATTTGAAGTCATTTTGGTATTTTAAAAATAATTTTTGTTGGATTTTATTGGACTAGAAGCACTGTTTTCTTTATTTAAATTTGTGTGTATTTTATTTAACGCTAGAATAATGTTCATCATGTAGGAAATCTTTTTCTGAAAATTTTGATATATTATATGCCTATATAATATTTTCATTTTATTTTTTTATCATTTTGTTTTCCTCTATGTTTGTTTTAAAAAAATAATATATATATATTCGCAGCGCCAAGGGCCAAGGCCCAAGGCCAAGCCAGCGGCCGGCCGGCCAAGGCCAAGGCCATCGCGCGCACCAGGGAGCCGCCGCTCCTTTTCCTTTTCCTAGTAGGATTCTTTTCCTACTTTCGTTTATTCCGATTTGTTTCTAGATCTTTTCCCTTTTGTTTCCTAATCCTAGTCTATTTCTTGTCGCCTACCCCAAGAAAAACCCTCCCCTCCCCACAATAAATACCCAAGAACCCCCCCCCCCATCCAACACATCAAACCAACACCTCTCCTCTCCTCTCCTCTCCTCTCCGCAGCAGCAGCAGTGCAGCACCACCGCCGCCGCTTGCCACCGCCGCCGCCAAGTGCCGCCGCCGCGCCCTCGACCTCTCCTGATGTTTATATGATCTCCTCTCCACCGTGCCGTGATCTCCTTTCCTCTAGGATCAACCACAACATCGGATCCGATCTTCTTCCCCAACTCCGACGACTACTCCGGTGAGATCCACGAAATCCCGTAATTCATTTTTTTCAGAAAATAGCAATCTTAGAAAATTCATATCTTTTAGAGTTTTTAGTATTTTTGAGTGATTCCAATTGCTATGTGTCACAAATTTGCTGAAGTTTCTGTTAGTGTCTCTGGATTTCAAATTTGAGTAGTTTAAATTTGAATTTGATAAATTTTGTTCAGATTAGTATTTTGGCCATAACTTGAGTTTAAAAATAGGTTTTAATTAATTCTTTTGCTCCTGGTCACTTGTGATATTGTTTAGCTGTAGGATTTAGTTTGGTAATTTTGGAGTATTTTAAATTAGATTTTTAGTAAAAACAGTACTGTTTTGCTTATATAGTTGTTTTAGTTATGTAATTATTGTTTTAATTATTTTAGTTCATTCCTTTTGTAGATTTTCACTTGTTGTTATATGTTTATGTTTAGCTACAGTAGATAAATTTTTCTAGTTATTTATTAGTGTTTAGCTACTGTTTTTGTAATTGCTTGTTTAGTTCATAGTGATAGTGGATAAAAATAGTTTTATTAGTTTTAAAAGTAATTCTTTTCCACTTCAAGTTATATTGTTTTTGTTTCTGTTATTTGTGAACACATTAGTTGTTATATTTATTTAGTATAGTTTATTAATGTTTTAATAAATGATTTGCTGGTATAGTTGTCTTAGTGTTTTGCTAGTTGCTATATTTGTTCTAGTATTAACTAGATGGTTATAGTAGTTTTATATTAGTTCTTTTGTTAGTTATTAAATTAGTAATTTATTTTCTGTTATTTTATTAGATTTATATTTTCTTTGCTGTAAAAAAAATATTAGAGTAATTTAGTGATGTTATGTTAAGATTTGTGTGAGTTGGTCACCACTAGTTTTCCTTGAATTTTTCTTTCGAAGTTTTTCCTTTGGTTTTCGACTTGGGTTTCTTTGTTGCTTTTATTTTGATTGAGTATTGTTATGATTGATAGAATTGATTGCTAGGATGATTGCTTATATGAGTGTCTGTTTAATATAGATTTTCAACGGAGTGACGAATAGTTCTACCAAGTCTTTATTCTGAGAGCGTTATTATCTTCATCAAGTAATACTAGGCAAGTTCACTTTGACCATGTTTTTCATACCTATGTGTTTTATTGCATCTAGTGTCATCTTCGCAACAATCCCTCCAGTAGTGACATTGAATCCTTGTAGTTGAGTAGTATGCATGAGGTAGGAACCCATCACCCTGTTACCAAGCCCGGGATGTTATTTATTTTAATGCTACGCTATAGTAGACGGGGTTGGTATGAGTGCTCGGGAGTGGTGTGAGAATGGAGGATCTACGTCAATGACGACAACTCCATGATGGAATCTGCAAGGACTGCATCTTCAAGGCCTCAAGACTTCAAGACTCGAGAGAAGAATTCAATACACACTCTTGGGTGAAGGATGGTGACGGGCACCTGGAGAATCCGATGGTTGGCGGGATGCATGGAGAAGCGCTATGACATCTTGCGGAAAGCTTCACCCAGACTCAAAGAGACGGAAGAATACTTCATGCCCGGAAGCTTACCTGTGCAATCGCAAGTCACTATGGGCTCTGGCTTGGTTGACCTTAGTTGTGACTCTGGCTAGGATGGTGCTAGCAGATGTAGAACTACGGTAGGATTGAATGAGCACCGGACAGTGGTCAGGGGAACTCTTGGAGGACCATGTTTGGTCATCTTGTTCTCAAACACCACGAAGTGCGAGAACGTAAAAGAGGATCGAATCTTGCGGGTAAAGTGTACAAACCTCTGCAGAGGGTTTAAACCTAATCGATTAGCCGTGTCCCCGGTTACGGACAACTTGAGCATCTGGACTTGGATCTATCTCGGAACTCTCAACACCAGACTGATAACTTAATTGTGGGCAACTTATGATGAATTTGGGCTATGAGACATTGGTTGGCGGAACCATGTCTTGATAGAAAACTCTATAGTAAATACCTCATTTATTCCTTTGATGTAGGGAAAATAAAACCAGCTTTTATGCAAACAAAACTCAGATACAGAGCCACAAAGCCATACTGCATATAGTATAGTTTATCATCTGTTTTCTCTTATTGTGATCTTGCCGGTACATTCAATGTACTGACCTACACGGCTGCAACGTATCATGTTGCAGATATTTCCTCGATGAGTAAGAGTTACGATACAGGGTTACGGTCTACACTCAACCTGCCGATGGCGTTGATGGGACTCCACACCCGACTATTTGTTTCCGCTGTGACTTATGAGGTATATATCAGTTTTACGTTAATTATACATGTGATTGCACTTTGATATATACATTGATGTACTGTGTGTGCTAGCATACTGATCCAGGGATGGCACAGCAACACGGAGGCTTGACCGTCTGAGGTCGGGTCGCTACATGTACCACATCGCAGCGGCCACAAAATGGTAACCCATACTACTGTTCATTCATCTGTTGTACTAGTACTACTCCCTAAAAACTTCATTAAACTTGTTTCCCAACTAGATGAACTACTATAGTTTGTGAAGTGGATGCACGAGTACATGTTTCTCAAGTTACATGCATTTCTGAAACTGTGAAGTGGATTGTTTCACCAGATTAGCATCTGAAACTGATGCATTGGATTGGCATCTGAAAAATGTTTATAGAATTCTGAACTTGATGCACCAAGTTAATTTCTGAACTTGATGTACTAGCATAGATTCTGATCTTGATGCACTAGTATAGTTTATAAAATTGATGTATTAAAATATGTTTAGCGAAGTGCTATAGGTCCATATCTTGATGCACATGTTTCTCAAATTAATTTCTGAACTTGATATAGAATTGATGCACAAAGATGTATCAAGCACTTGTATAGGTCTTTTATTCAACAAAAATAAAACTAATCTTGAATCAAGCACCACATATATCATTCACTCCCGTAAAATGATTCTTCAATTTGGTGAAGCACTGAAGAGAGAAAAAAATAACATGGTGTAGTTGAATTTAATTTCAGAACTTAGTGTACTAGTTTGTGAACTACATTCATCCATGACTTATACTATATAAGCATCTACCTCATGGATTATCACTTGTAAAACCAAAAAGCAGAAGAATTAAATCTTAAAAAAAGAACACTAATCTTCAATATGTGTCTCCCCCTTGCAGGCCCAAGCAACTCAAACAGTTCCTGCAGGAGGAGAAATTGTACACATTTGTCGGTTTCAGCATTGGAGGTGACAAGCGGATGCTGGACAAGTCTGGCTTGGAGATCAACCCCAACAACTTCATCGACATGCAGCGCAAGTGGAAAGATCCAAACACCAACAAATACTATGACTCCTTGGCCGATGTTGCAGGCGGCGTGATCCACCCATTCTACAAAGACATGAAGAACAAGATGGACAAGCCAAACCACAAACTGTGGGGGACCAGCCCGATGCCAGACAACCTCATCACGTACGCAGTAATAGATGTGTACGCCACGTACAAGTCATGGAAGAAAATCAACAACATCGTGACAGGTTCGGATATTTCAAGAGAGCAGGAGGCTGACCCCTACTACCACTGCAACTTCGCGGGATGAAGATGCATGAAAGTCTGCCTTCGTGTTGCTCGCGCTTCTGCTTGTCCTTAATCTTGTTGTTTCAGATTTGTAGTTTGCTTTTGTTATGTTGAACTAGCTACCTTATGTTATGTGTGTCAGGGTTTGAAAAAGTTTGCCTATGTCTATCAAGTACATCGTTTGCTTATGTCATTCAACTAGTTTGCTAGCTTCCCATTTTGTTGATCCATCATTTGAAGTTGAAGTAGGTTGAAGTTGAAACTTGATGGCTGCCATGCAGCACTAGTCATGCAGCAACAAAATCACACATGAATATTTTCACACAAAAAAACAGTGGCAGAGTAACTAAGGACAACAACAAATAGTATACTTGGACGCTCAGTGCATCTTATACATGTGCGGTAGTACTATCACACTAAAAATCAGTTTTTAGTTTCAAAAGAATACTAAATAGACTAAGTTTCAGCCAAGGACAACATTCAGTACTAACAGCATCGTGCTAATAGTAGTTAGAAATTTACTAAGTACTGCAACAGGAAAAGCAAAGAACCATCAGTACGTATTTCCTAGTCACTAGCATGCTGGGACTGATGTAGGACGGAACCCTACATGGACGATCTTTCACGTTGGAGCGGATCCTACGGGGGAATCACGAAGAACGAGCGGAAGAACACGAGGAAATCACGGGAGGAGCGAGGAAAACACTCAACCAACAAGGAATCGGTCACACAAATGCTAGATCAAAGAACACAAAGGGAGATACATGATTCAAGGTCGACAAAGGACGATACAAGCGGTAGCCGTTCTTCTCCGTGAGGAGGTCTTGATGATGGTCTTCTCCGCAAAGGGAGGTCTTGAATCCAAGGTGGATCTTCTCCGAAGAGGGCCTCGGTCTCTCTCGTGGAGTAGATCCGATATGGATAATGACTCTATCTAATGAGCTAAATCAACGCTAACCCTAACTAGGAGGAGGTGGAGGTATATATAGTGCTAAGCCACGAAGGGGTAAGTGAGGCGAAGGGGTACACGGGCTCGGCCCAATACATGCATGCACGCAGACAGGCGGTAGTACCGGTCCTTGGTGGTAGTACCGCTTGAGGCGCATAGCGATAGTACCGCTATGATGGGCGGTAGTACCGCTCTGGAGCCGTTCGAACTCCGATGTTTGTCGGACTTTGCGGAAGTGGAGTGGATGTAGGCGGTAGTGCCGCTTGTGATGATAAGCGGTAGTACCGCTGGTCTGCAGGCGGTAGTACCGCTTGCTCCCAGCTTCTTCTTCCTTCTCCTCTTCCATGCTTGGCCTTGGTCCTTGGATCCTCCATGGTCGTCTCGGTTGTACTGAGTGTATGCAAGGTCCATGCATGAGGTAGTAGCCATGTCTCACATGTGGAAAGTGACGGTTCGAAGAGGAGTGAGTTCACCTTGTGCCCTATGGCGTATGGTCGAGGTCTCGTCATATGTCCTCTTGGGGCTTGGAGAGTAGTTGGAGTGTACATGGGGATGAACGTGGTATGCTCCGCATCACTTATGTCATTCAACTAGTTTGCTAGCTTCCCATTTTGTTGATCCATCATTTGAAGTTGAAGTAGGTTGAAGTTGAAACTTGATGGCTGCCATGCAGCACTAGTCATGCAGCAACAAAATCACACATGAATATTTTCACACATGTCATAGAGAGATGGTTTATCAATAGCATGAGTATGGCAATGGATGCTCAACATGTGTATGATATCATGCAATTGATGATAGGCAATGTGATCATTATGTATGAAGATGCCATCAAGAAAGATCACAACAAATTTGCTAAGAAAATGCACAAGCTCATATATCATGGATGACATGGGAATACAAGATGTAACAAGGTAATCATAATGTGAGTCAATCCATGCATAAGACGCAAATTTGTGGTGAGTATGATATGTCCATCGAGCATGAGTATGATCACAATCAACAAATATGGAGGTGTTGGTATACCAATGCTCGATGTTGTGGCAAGAGTGGAAAACCGAAGGTGCATCCAATAAGTCTGGCGCTCCTCAATGTGAAGGTCCAAAGAGCCAATCTCAATGTTGCTCCTCCATCCAATAGATGTAGCATGTAGACAACAAGAAAGAAACAACAATGAAAGAGTGACCCATCCAATATGCAAACTTGAGGATGGCTCAAAGGGAAGGAGTTCACCTCAAGAAAGTTCCCAAAGATGTTGGAGTCGTACATCATGTATGTCTTCACATATCCAATATGTCGCATAACGGCACCGCCTTGTGAATCCTTCAAAATGAAAGAACATGACAAACACTCGAGAAAAACAAATGAGGTTAGCGGAAGTGCAAAACCTATCATTAGTGTGGTAAGATACCGAACAAGTGTATGCATCATGCTCATCATAAGAAAGTACAAGGGCGTTTCATAGTATGGAGGCATATGATGCAAGAACAACCAAATGCAATAGGCGCAATCAAACAAGCATGCATCACAAGTAATATGTCAAAGTCTCCAAGATCAATAAGCATAGTATGGTTGCACTCAATACAAGTGGATATGAGAGAGGCAACTAATGGACACAAGAGACCATGATCAAGATATATCATGTGAGAGGCATGAGCATATATGTCATCAACCCAAGAAAGCAAGTAATAGTGGAACATGGGTGATGCAACATAGCAAGCAATCATATCAATCAAGTGAAGCAAGCTAGTAGTGCAAAGATGCAACATACTATAAGGAATCAAGGCAATCATGTCATGGGTGCAAATAGTGTGCATGAATACTTCACATGACATGTCACAAGCATGAAGGCAAGATATGAGCAAAATAGCATCAATAGCATGGGGCACATGATAAACATGGCAAAAGCAACAAGGATCTCCACCAAGCATGCAAATACACATAGGAGTATCATAATGGTGCATCATGGGTAAATGCAAGCAAGGGTCACAATTGCATGGCAAAGGCATAGGAGCAAGCATAACATGCAAAGTGAACACGATAGAATGAGCATAAGGTAACAAGTTGTAAATAGCCCAAAGCCGTGTGAGAGCCAAGTAGAAGAGATGCGCGTAGTCCTTGCGCAAAAGGAATGGTGGGAATGAAAGTCCACGTGATCCCAAGTCATCGTTGCTCTCAAGAGCTCGTTTAAATCAACTCTTGGGATTGAGAAGTTGGCAGTATGCATGAGTACCTACACAAAACAAAGACAAAGGAAAAATTGTGTGTGCATGGTATATGTACACATCATCCATCATGATGCGCACATGCATGTGTCGGTTAGCACAAAATATCCAATGCTCAAATAAATGAGATGCGTGATATAGAAACATGTCATCCGTCATGATAGGTTTGTTGTTATGTATAGCATAATGGAGACTCAAATTTTGTAATGCATCATGAGAAATATCTAGAGCATTGTTATTCATGGAATGCATATGGTGCACGCAATTATGGGAATCATGCAAAGGATGGGATGAATCAAAACCTCCAAATATGTATGAGGAAACTATGGGGGTCTCCTCATGAGCATGAGTAGCAACATCACATGGAGAATATTGATAACATCCAAAACAATGCATATTTGAAACAATGTGATCATGGCATGGAATATTAGATGAATTGCATAAATCATGTAAAGGAAGCATGGCAATATCATCACAAGAGAAGCAAAGGCCAATGACCATCATCTCGTCATCTATGCCATAAGTGCAAATGGGATTGATTTTAATGGGGCATGCATAGTTACTATGTTGAGATTGAAATGAGGCAATATGGGAGATCTCACTCATAGCATATGACAAGGTCAATGGATTATCAAACATAATGTGACCAATAGAATTTGCACATGATATCCTATGAAGCATAGCATCACAACTAGGCAACTCAACATGCTCATCATCATAATCATCATAAATAGGTAAGTCAAGGCATGAAGAAGTTTCACTACCATGAAGCATGGTAATAGGTGGGTCAACATCATGGGAGCAATCAATGTCAAGATTGTCCACTAGTGGGACAAGAGAAGTACCATCACCTATGTTACCTTTAGAGCATCGCTCATGTGTTGTAGGTGAGGTGTCAACGATCCATTCGTTGTCATCTTCATCTTGATGGAACCATGTGGGGGGTGTATCATCGTCCATCATGGCCATAAATGCTCTCAATGTAGGGATGGACTCGTCGAGGATAGGCATGTCGTCATGTAGGAGACCTAGCACCAAAGAAGAAAACACACTAGGAGTAGAGGTTAAGTCGTTAGAAGTCATAGTGGCCTCATGTGCCGTGTCAACTACCTCACTCACTAAGTGTTGTGGCTCACTCACTCCCTCAAGGATGCTCTCACTCGTATGGTGGGTGGAGTCACTCAAATGGCGCTCAACCTCACATAGGATGTGTGGCATGCAATCATGTGTGGGGCTAGTGGTGGTCACACTCATCCTCTCATAGGAAATGCACTCAATGTCATATAGGGTGGAGTCACTCATGGGTTGGTGGCTCTCCTCACATGGCAATTGGGTCATCTCATGATATGTGGGTGTCGGAGAGATGTTGGTGCAAATGTCTCCATGCGCCGGTCGCGTAGCTTGACTCGGAGTATGAGTCCAATGTGGGCGTCGTCTTCATGTTGTTGAAGAGGTTCGCGCTCGTCGCCGTGGTCGAAGGGGATGGCCCTTGCTCGACCGTCTTGTCACCGTCTTGGTGTTGGAGGCCCATATGATGTGGCACCTCATAGCTCGTCTCCATGACCGAAGGGAGTTTCCATGCTCGCCATCTTCCTTGAGGGCTTCCGAAGATGGAAGTGTCGCCCTCGCTTCGTGGTAGTCGCCTTGGACTTGATGAAGTCGATGTAGGCGTACGTGGGAAGTAGGCGAAGATGTCGTACATCCAAAGCGAAGATGCCTTGAGAACACTTGGCGAAGATGCGAAGTGTTAGATGTAGCCGTAGCGCCGTCTTGGTGGTGGTCGTCTCGCGGTCTTCTCTTGTGCTTATGAAGCTTCGACTTGGCATGAAGTAGGGCTTGTTGGGACTCGTGCATTTGCGCTTGTGGAGCATCTTCATGATGATGATGTCGTTGTCGTTCTTGAGCTCGTAGTAGATGTCGTTAAATCGTAAATCGTGCACATGATGCTTGAGGTGACTTGCCCTTCATGGCGATGTTGATCACGAATGTGATGGTGGTCGCCATGTAGATGTGGGCGAGGACGATTTGCGCTTGCATCGCTTGGCGCTCCAAGACTTGTGGCTTGAGCGTCGCCGCCTTGAAGATGACGAAGGGAAGAAGACTTGATCAAGGCCCGAATCTCCTCCATCCTTGCATCTTGCTTCTCTTTATGTGCGGCAAGCTTCTTATCGAAGTAGTCCCTTCTCCTTGCTTGGAGTGATGAATGTCGATGGAGATGTTCTCGATCGCTCTCGCAATCTTGATTGTGTGCTTTGCACTTGTCGTTGTAGATCGAAGAGAGCGCTTTGGTGATGTAGTTGTTCACGCCGTCGTTGTTGTCGAAGACCGGAGATGAAATGCCTTGCCTATCCATCACAAGACTCGAGCAAATATGAGTGGGAGAAAGAGAAGAACTTATACCAATGTACCTTGACCGATGTTGAAAATGAATCAAGTTCACTCAAATGCGACAATGAAATAGCACTATTGGTACCAATCCTTGTCGGTTCTCACACCTACACAAGTAAAGCTTATGGAGGAGCTCGGTGAGGATAGTGGCACAAAATTTAATGCAAAATGTTAGCAAGAGTCAAAAATGTTGAAAGAGATTCACAAATTCGCAAGTGAAACAAATGGACCAATAGCAAAGAATGGCACACGGAAACACACACGGATAGATAAATGGGGTCGTGCAACCAAGGAATGAGCACAAAATGTGGAATCCACGGAAAACGCTCGTGTTGCACAACTCAAGAGAGACGCTAGCACGATTGCTCAATAGGCGGATACGACACTTGTGCACAACCTATAAGATGCAAAATGGATAAACTTCTATCCCAAGTATGCTATGTATGTATGGTTCCCGGTGTTTCTCTCAAGATGATCCAAGATGATCGGATATGACAATCTTATGTGCAATATGGTATGATGCTATGGCACTTGCTTACAAGCTCTTTGCTCTCTTTCTTTTGCTTAAAAGCTTTATTTCTTTTTTTTTTCTATGGCCACTTTGCACAATGCACAAACCAAGATAGCAATTGTGTATATCGGGAAACAAACTTGAGACACAATGGGTGATATGATACCAATATGATATGGTATGGTATGTAATGGAAGGTATGATCACTAATGTGCACAAATAACGTTGCGGCAATACTCAAATGGCTAGTCTCGATAGGCAAATAACGCAAAAGTAAGGCTAGGGGTTAACAATGCAATGGCAAGGGGAATATACAATGGAGGGATACCACGATACCAAGATGATATGGAGGTTACCGTCCGGTGATGATGAGTAGCGGTGTTCTTGATGTGGATACCAAGATGATGGAGACGCGTCCCTAAGTAGCCGAAACACCTTAGGAAACGGAAAAACCGCGAACTCCAAATCTCAACGTCAAATGTCAAAATGGTGGTAGCGGGAATGCGGTGGTGGTTTGCACTTCGCAATGCGGAAGTGGAATGATGGACTATACACGTGTCGGAGTTGAAGTTGCCGTCCCTAAGTAGCCGAAACACCTTAGGAGACACAAGCCACAACTCGAAAAAGCTCAATCAACAATTGGGTTAAGTTGGGTTGTCGGAAGTGTATGGTGGGCAAGGTTATGTGGAAGTGGTGGTGGTGGTTGATGAAGAAGCAATCATCCCTAAGTAGCCGAAACACCTTAGGAGACTCGAATCACTACTCAAGCAACCACTAATGCTATGGGGAACAAAATTGGTTAGGTTGCGGAAGTCGGTGGTGGTTATGTGGCGGAAGCCCTAGGCAAAGATGCCAAAGTTCACAAAATTTGATGGAGTCAAATGGTGATAGTAGTATTTTTATGGGAAGGGGGGTGTCAATAGCTTCGAAACGAGCTAAAGAACATCAAAATCGGACTCCGGATGAATTAGTTATGGCCGAAACGGTGAAACGGAAAAAACTGAAATTGGGTTGGGCGGTAGTACCGCTTGGGAGGCGGTAGTACCGCTCGTAGCGATAATACCGCTTGGAATGGGCGATAGTACCGCTCGTGTCGGGTTTTTTTCGCAAAATCGAGCTCGGGAGGCGGTAGTGCCGCTTGGAAGGCGGTAGTACCGCTTGGAGGTGCTAAGCGGTAGTACCGCTTGGAAGGCGATAGTACCGCTCGTGTCGGGATTTTCAAAATCCGGATAGAAGCGCGATTTTGGGGCGGAAATGGATGATTTCGGGGGCAAAATTTGATGGATTTTGTGGATGGAAGGTGGGGAAACTTGGGGGAATGCTAGATCCACTTGAAACCAAGCAAATCCACGGATCAAAATCAACAAAACATCATCAAAACTAACAAATCAAAAAAAAATTGGGGCTATTTTTGTGGGGAATTTTCGGAATTAGGACAAAAACAACAAAATCAAGCTAGAAAAAGAGGGGTAGGGGCTCCAAAAACGTGATCAACCTAAGCTCTGATCCATAGATGATGTAGGGCGGAACCCTACGTGGACGATCTTTCACGTTGGAGCGGATCCTACGGGGGAATCACGAAGAACGAGCGGAAGAACACGAGGAAATCACGGGGAGGAACGAGGGAAAACACTCAACCAACAAGGAATTGGTCACACAAATGCTAGATCAAAGAACACAAAGGGAGATACATGATTCAAGGTCGACAAAGGACGATACAAACGGTAGCCGTTCTTCTCCGTGAGGAGGTCTTGATGATGGTCTTCTCCGCAAAGGGAGGTCTTGAATCCAAGGTGGATCTTCTCCGAAGAGGGGCCTCGGTCTCTCTCGTGGAGTAGATCCGATATGGATAATGACTCTATCTAATGAGCTAAATCAATGCTAACCCTAACTAGGAGGAGGTGGAGGAGTATATATAGTGCTAAGCCACGAAGGGGTAAGTGAGGCGAAGGGGTACAGGCTCGGCCCAATACATGCAGGCCTGAGACAGGCGGTAGTACCGGTCCTTGGGCGGTAGTACCGCTTGAGGCGCGCATAGCGTAGGTACTGCTATGATGGGCGGTAGTACCGCTCTGGAGCCGTTCGAACTCAAGTTTGTCGGACTTTGCGGAAGTGGAGTGGATGTAGGCGGTAGTGCCGCTTGTGATGATAAGCGGTAGTACCGCTGGAGTGCAAGCGGTAGTACCGCTTGCTCCCACTTCTTCTTCCTTCTCCTCTTCCATGCTTGGCCTTGGTCCTTGGATCCTCCATGGTCGTCTCGGTTGTACCTGAGTGTATGCAAGGTCCATGCATGAGGTAGTAGCCATGTCTCACATGTGGAAAGTGACGGTTCGAAGAGGAGTGAGTTCACCTTGTGCCCTATGGCGTATGGTCGAGGTCTCGTCATATGTCCTCTTGGGGCTTGGAGAGTAGTTGGAGTGTACATGGGGATGAACGTGGTATGCTCCGCATCACTTATGTCATTCAACTAGTTTGCTAGCTTCCCATTTTGTTGATCCATCATTTGAAGTTGAAGTAGGTTGAAGTTGAAACTTGATGGCTGCCATGCAGCACTAGTCATGCAGCAACAAAATCACACATGAATATTTTCACACAAAAAAACAGTGGCAGAGTAACTAAGGACAACAGCAAATAGTATACTTGGACGCTCAGTGCATCTTATACATGTGCGGTAGTACTATCACACTAAAAATCAGTTTTTAGTTTCAAAAGAATACTAAATAGACTAAGTTTCAGCCAAGGACAACATTCAGTACTAACAGCATCGTGCTAATAGTAGTTAGAAATTTACTAAGTACTGCAACAGGAAAAGCAAAGAACCATCAGTACGTATTTCCTTGTCACTAGCATGCTGGGACTGAGTGTTCTGGTACACTTGAACACACAGTACATTCATTCCACAAAACTAGAAAAAAGAACGGGAAGTTTCAGTTCGCATGCTATAAAACAGTGACACACCAAGAATAACAGTAATAGTTCAACTAAAATCTCAGTACAACTTAGTCTATACGGCAAGTACTATGATCATACCAAACATTGCCTTGAGAAGAACCACAGCCTAGAAAAAAGAAGGCCAAAACTAAATCAAAAAGATATCAGTTCGACCAAGGAAAAAAATCACAAGAAAGAAAACAGAAGCATCAGCCCACATTTACCAGTGAGGCACTAGTTTCAAACAACACAAAAAAATAAAATGATAAAAGTACTAGCACAATTGAAATCTCAGTACAACTTACTTTATTCGCTAAGTGTTATGATGATACCAATTAATGTACTGAGAAAGAAGGCCAAGACTCAACCAAATAGATTATAGTTCAACCAAGGACAAAAATAAACAAAAAACAAGCAACAGAAGCATCAGCCCACATTGACTAGTGAACTAATTATGAACTTAATACGGCTATCCGTTAAATGTAGCTAATTTAAACTAGTGCTTTAACTTTTACTACGAAGTTACTAAGATTCAAGAAGTTCAAACCAAAATTTCGCTCTCAAAATTTTGCTAAATTTCTTATACTTAAATAAAATCTGGCTAGAGATCACGTAGCAACTTGGTCGTAAATATTTTCAATACCAAAAAAACTTCGATTCTAATACATTATACGAAATCAGTTCTACATAACAAAATAAGGGTCACTCCACTCACGCTAGATCCACAAGTGCTATCGTGACACCAAATTTTAAAAGCCTTACGCTGAATGACATTACAATTCAGTAGTAACAGAACTATACTATAAGTACAAGAAAAGAGGGTACATAAACTATAAAGGTCCAACCTAGGTTGGGACAGATGAAAATAAAATAAATCTCACTTTTCCAGCAACAACTCCTAATGAACTTGGAAAAAGGTGTTTTCAGTTCAACTAGTTTACAAGACTTCAGTACAAAAAATAGAACTTAACCAAAACGAATTCCCAATGAAAAATACACAAGTGAAAACAGCTATTAAACCACACTATCATCATGGAAAAAAGATTGTTAAACATTTTGCCACACTTAAACACAACACAAAATATAACAGTTATTACATAGTACTTGACAAGACATCCAAACACTACAAACAAAGCCTACAATGCTTTCAAGAGATATATCACACAACTATCCATTTGACTACGCAAATGATGACCATTTCTTCTATGCACCAGGAGCCAAAGGCTGAACCTCCTTGGGAAGCTCCGTCACCAGAAGCTGGTTATTCCGGTTTAACACAACTCTATACAGATCCTCAGCGTTCCAATAAAGAATACGAGGCTGCAAAAACAATAAAACAAATTATCAAAAATCATGACACATTAAAAAGAAGAATACACAATCATCCAAACATAGAAAAGTGAAAAGTTGAACTAGAACCCATGTCATTATCTCGAATGTTCTCAACGATCTTTTCACCATCATAGGATCCCGCATACTTCATAGTATAATGGCCACATTCATTCGCCCCTTGAAGCGGAACCTTCACAAACGTTGGTTTCTTTGCAAAAAGCTCCCATTTGGGCGGCTTGTTCGTATTGTACTGAGCATCACCACACCAGCCTTCATTACTTGGACCAACCTGGAGATATGTAAAAAAAAGAAAAGAAACCACACATTTTTAGGTATCAGAAAAGCAGAAACAAAGATGTGGAAAAATTAATCCAGTACATATAATAAATGTCACTCACAATCTTCTCGATGTCTTTATGATAGGTGTTCTTTGAAGGACGACGGTTCTTCGGATAAGGTAGAGAGTCAAGGATGTCAACGCTACTTCGGTACCGATTCATGACATATAAGGAAAAGTGGCACACTTTCTAATCCTTTGGTAAAACCATAGGCTTGAATAGAGGCATCATGATCTAAAAACAAATGACCAAAAAAGAGATGTTAAATATTCAAAATAAAAACCATCATGACAATAAACAAATAAAACCAAAAATTAGCTAGTAGATCTCACAAGGTCATCACTGAGCAAGTATTCCTTTTCTTTGACATAGCTCTTGAAATCTTTCGCTGCACTCTCCACATTAAAAACTTTATTTTCATCATCGTAAAACGTACAGTCCAGCACAACCTGCAAAAAAGCCAAAAAAGAAATAAACAGGGGAAAAGGATCAACAAGCAAATTATTATTAAAACTCGTAAAACAATAGGTAGTCTTGTTTAACAGAAACAAAGGATCTGATTGATTACCGTGATGAAATATGGACTCAGCAATACCCTTTTTCCATATGCAAAATCAGCATTTCTCTCGGGATCTTTCTTCGAATCATCAGTGAGGAAGTCCATTACATCACCCTCCATCATTTTCCCAGGTGCAAAAACTTCCCAGATGCATTTCCCAGTGAAGCTAGCTACACTATCATCAGGCTGAGGTATCATTGAGAATGTATTCTTGGAGCACACACAAGAACAAAAAAGCAGGGTCAGCAAGATAAGGCATTCATAGTAGTTCAAGTTGTACAAAAAGGAACAGTTTAGGTCATATTTATCTAGCAGTTACAAACAACAGAAGAAAAGAAGAGGAAACATAATGAGAGATACTCACTCAACATACTTCTCACATGCTTCATCACTAAGCAACAGATTATACAACTTGCGAGCCTTGTCCATATGAGGGAAATTATGAGGCCGAAGCTGCTGCACAGGGGAGCAAAACTTTATAGGAGCTCTGGGCGCACGCTTCATGCTTACAACATTGCCAGAATCCAAAGAAGGATCCTTCCTAGCACCATCAGCTCTACGAGCCACTATTCCAGCAAGGGGAGATAAACCTTTGGCAGCAGCGCTCCTGGTGACTCTTCCCATGCCAGCAATCTTATCAAACGCATCATCGTCGCTATCTATCAATTCACTGGGATTCTTGGGTGTAGAGGGGCTCTCTGCATAAGCAGCCGTAGAACCATTCAGAGCTCCCAACCGCCCCTTCATAACACCAGATCTTGTCTTTTCGGGAGAACACCCCTGGCTAAGATCAACAGCTACGCGCTCGAGCTCCGAGAACTGGCTGCCCAAGATCCTGTAGTCGTGCTCACCAAGATCCGGCCACTCACCTGCAAAAACAAAAAAGAAAAGAAAAGACCACATCAAGGTAAGTTCAAATACATAATTCATGACCATACTAATCAAAAAGTACAAGCTGCAAAAAATTACAAAAGGCCATGCATACGTATAGGGTTCGATGCTAAACAAACCACGGAAGTCAACATCAAACACATCGCTAGTTGCGCAGGTACACAGCAAAGTCTTCCTAATGTCAAGAATGTCTTCATGGCTGTAATCTAACATTTCAATCACACCATCCTCCCGGCAATGATAAGTCTTGCAGTTTTATAGCATAAAGAAACCACAATCATGCCTACTAACAAAAGAAAATACAAAAGGGTACATCACAAATCTGAAAAAACAGGAACACCATCCCCCAGCAACAAAAACAACTAACAAAAATCATTAAAAATGGATACTCACGTGTTTTCCTGCCGCGGCACCCGCACAAACTCGCAAGAGAAACCATCAATATGCACCGGCGAGAATGGTTTGGCCCTGTCTACGTTGGACTCCCTCCAAAGCTTCTTTATGCTATCTGTCATATTCCTTAAGAATCTAACTACATCACCCCAGGTTTCATCGCGGAGTGAATCAAGACATCGAAACGACGGAACCTCAAATTCAGAACAACCAAGCACCAATGCCCAGATTCTTCGCTAGGCTTCATGGTAGCCGCAAATGACGGCTGATCAAAAGTAGGGAAAAGAAGCTGACAAAAAAATCACAGAGGAAAAACGAATTTAACAAATCATAATGAAACAAAAAATTCAGCCTCCAAACAATTAAATAAAGGAGGGAAATTGAAATTCAAAAGTACAAACAAAAATAAGATAATCATAAGTTCTATTTGAGTAAGCAACCCACTACAAAAAATAAATACTACTCAAGTTTATATCCACCGCCCAAACTTGCAACAAACATATCAGTTCAATTTCCCTGCGACAATAAGTGCAGCTTTAAAAAAAGAAGCACACATCATTCATAAGTACAGGGGTAAAAACAGGCTACTCAAGTTCATTCCCCCACCTCCCAAACTTGCAAGAAAAACATGACAGTTCTAGTTCATGAGTATAAAAATTTCAAGTTCACCTACTTGGTCAAAACCATCAGCCCCTGATCTTGTGAACCAATTTAGCACATTGGAATCAATATTTCCATCACGGATCTTGGTCTGTTTTACAAAAAGAACAACAACAGTTAGAAAATTGCAAAAATAACTTATCATCCTATCTACAAAGGAAAATACTGACCGTCACCCATCTGGGAACTATCAACTTGTAAATGTCTCGGTACTTCTGACGTAGAGAATATAAAACAATGTCAGCACTGTCTGAGTTGAGCATGCCAGTCGGGACAAACAGTTTAGCAATAGAACCTACACTGGCATCACATTCTTTATTTTGAAACATCGCCTTATCACTAAAAAAACACAAAAGATTACATGAATTAAAACTGCTGCAATAACAACAATAGTCATATGAGACAAAGAAAAAAGGAGACGAAAATGATACGGACAAAATCCCAAACTAACCGTTTCGAACGGTTCGTGCGCAACCTCGTAACAGCGAAATAAAACATATCAACCTTAACAACATTAGCACCTTCTGCTTGCAGAAAAAGAAGAAAAATAATAAGTTCAAGCACTACAAGTGAACATGTCCAAAATGCCATAAATGAGAAGTACGCCTCATTTACAAGTCCTTACCTGCACTATCAGCGTTTGACGACGAGAGTTCCTGTGATGACACCAATATGCCTCCAGTTTCAGGGTTTGACGATGGGAGATCTTGTGAGGACACCAATATCGCTGCGCTTTCAGTGTCTGAAGAAAGAAAATCCTGGGACGACAGGAGCGCCTCCTGCGTTAAGGGGCCAGAAGAAATCGACAGAAGTAAATCATCATCCTCGGATGGCACCTCCTCCATGCTAGAGGCATCTTCCAATGCATCACCGTAATCAAGAACTCCAGGTGGCAAATTCTCTGGTGGCAAATCTTCACAATCAGAAACATTTTCATTCCCAGCAATACCAACACCAGACGATTTGGCATCAAGTATGCTCGCAGCACCAACATCCTCGTCAGCAACTTTGGTACCAACATCGCGCCCACTATTCAATGGAACACCACGAGCATCATCTCCACCACTAATGACAGCCTCACGCTCAACATCAGTCATCTGAAGAAATAATAATTCAGAAAAAGTGAATAATATGAGCAAAACAAACAATCAAAAATAAGTTAGCAAGAGGTGCATAGAAAAACAAACCTTAGCAGCATTCATAGCAACATCATCGATCTTGCTGCTGCTAACATTCAAAGGTACATCACTAACGGTCGAACAAGGCTCGTCGCCAACAATAGGACCCTGATTCATATGTAATGAAGCAAAAAAACAATGCTATTATTAGCAACAATAAACACAAGGAATTAAACCACAGTAACAAAAAAGGTAGGTATCACCTGCAAACTCTTAACGGTGTGGGATAGAAAAATGAACAAGAAAGGCACATTGGTGCGCATGAAAATTCAAGAAATATGTATAAACACAATAAAAATAAAAATAACCTTGCACTTATCAGTAGATGGATCATTAACTCCACGGTCAACAGCAGCCTCAACATTATGACTGGTCTCCTGCATGAAAAGAAAAATTAATAAACAGATGAAGATGAGGAAGTTCAACTACAATACTGACAGCAGAACAACATAGTAAAAACATACAAACACCGAGGACTAACTCACATCAACAACAGGGTGCTCCAAGCCAACATCGTTCGTATGGTGATCAGAAACCTTAGCCTCAGTACCATCATCAGCCCTGCTGTCGGTGGCAGCAGTCTCATCCTGCTCAATCTGCATGAAAGAAAAATTAATAAACAGATGAAGATGAGGAAGTTCAACTACAATACTGACAGCAGAACAACATAGTAAAAATTGCAAACACCGAGGACTGACTCACATCAATAACAGGGCGCTCCAAGCCAACATCATCCGTTTCGTGATCAGAAACACTAGCCTCGGTACAATCACCAGCCCTGCTGTCGGTGGCAGCAGCGAGAGTCTTGCATAGTTTTGAAACGCTCCATGTTGTTCAACAGACAAACCGAGCTCTGAACTAGACCAGCAGCACCGTCACGCATATCACCAATTAAAATTCTCTCCATCTCAATATAATCCACTGCTTCCTCAGCGTTAAATTGATGACCTTCAGGAAGGATACCATTGATACAACTCAGATGCTCAACTGTCGTTGGGACCTTTTCCAGCTCAGAACACACATTACTAAAAATATGCTCAGCGCGCTCCAACACAGAAACAACAACATCAATACCAAAACCCTGCCTCTGTGAAGTACTAGCATTACTAGGGCCAGAGAGAACATAACCAGCACCCTCAACGCCACGGCCATCTCTCAACTCATCGTGGAGAGATGAAAACTTGGGAACCTGAGACGACGGCATCTCCAGGACTGGCCGTTTATACACTAGAAAAAAACAACCTCCTCTTGAGTTTTCCACTACAAACAAGGGGAAAAAAGAGTTAATTAATCAATGCAACACACATGGAAATATAAAAACATGATATTAACAGATTTAAATCAACAACACTATCAATCTTTAACTGTCAGTGCCAATTTGTTAGTATTTACCGACAGGACAGTTGAACAAAGATATTCAGTTCAGCCACACATGAAACAACATTACTAAAAATCGCACCTAAAGCTCACAAAGCTTAAGAAATGACAAAATCTAAACAGGTAACTCTGCGGGAAACATGTTCACTCCAGCAAAAATAGCTATACCTAAATAAAAAAAGGTCAGCAAGACACGAAAGAAATAAAACTCACCGGAAGCTTCCCAAACACCCAAGTCTTTGGATCTGCGTTGCCTTTTTTTATCAAATCTGCATCAACCAGATCGGAAAGCTTGACAGGATCCATGAAACATATGCGGGGGACTCGCATGTTAGGCTCCACAATCTTGGCACGGATAAGGTAGTCAAGGCACATTAGTACAAGCCCTATAGCACAGCCTATGATTGCCTTCCCAAGGGTAACACCATCTTGGTACCTGACAACAGCCCTTCCAAGATCATCAACAATCAGTTGGCAATAATCCATATTAGCCATGTCCTCAATGACGAGATTCTCAAACATTGTTGCCTCCCTGGAAACACGCGGGGCGGCACCAGGCAACACAACCTTCATAAACACAATAATGAAGAACACTTTCAGAGCAAGGTCATCTTTGCTAGGATCCTTGACAAGCTCCTTGAGCCTGTCCCTCAAATCCTTTGTCTTGATATCTTTGTTCCTGGTAATGTCAAGCTCCGATCTTAACTTCATCAGAGCGTTGTCACATCCGTCCTATGACGGCCTTGGTGCAGAACGACCACCATGAGGGAACCCAAATAATTGATGTATACCATCGCTAGTGATGCGAAGCTTCTTATTAGCCTCACCCATGTCAAGATTCATTGTATCAGGGTCTATCCTCAGGTACAAAGCTCCCATCACAGGGCGGGAAATGTTAGACTTTGATACATCCATTTTGCATCATGCTTTTATATCGATATTTACTGCAGTATGGGCTGTTATTACACGTTATGACATAATACTTATGCCTATTCTCTCTTATTTTACAAGGTTTACATGAAGAGGGAGAATGATGGCAGCTGGAATTCTGGGCTGGAAAAGGAGCAAATATTAGAGACCTATTCTGCACTACTCCAAAAGTCCTGAAACTCCACAGAAGTTATTTTTGGAAATAATAAAAAATACTGAGCGAAGAAAATACCAGAGGGGGCCCACACCCTGGCCATGAGGGTGGGGGCGCGCCCCCTGCCTTGTGGGCCCCCTGGTGGCCCTCCGGTGCCCATCTTTTTCTATGTGAAGTCTTTCGTCCGAAGAAAAATCATAAGCAAGCTTTCAGGACGAGACTCCGCCGCCACGGGGCGGAACCTTGGCAGAACCAATCTAGGGCTCCGGTGGAGCTGTTCTGACGGGGACACTTCCCTCCGGGAGGGGGAAATCATCGCCATCGTCATCACCAACGCTCCTCTCATTGGGAGGGGGCCAATCTCCATCAACATCTTCACCAGCACCATCTCCTCTCAAACCCTAGTTCATCTCTTGTATCCAATTCTTGTCTCTAAGTCTGAGATTGGTACTTGTAGGTTGCTAGTAGTGTTGATTACTCTTTGTAGTTGATGCTAGTTGGTTTATTTGGTGGACGATCATATGTTCAGATCCTATATGCATATTAATACTCCTCGGATTATGAACATGAATATGCTTTGTGAGTAGTTACGTTTGTTCCTGAGGACATGGGAGAAGTCTTGCTATTAGTAGTCATGTGAATTTGGTATTCGTTCGATATTTTGATGAGATGTATGTTGTCTCTCCTCTAGTGGTGTTATGTGAACGTTGACTACATGACACTTCACCATTATTTGGGCCTAGAGGAAGGAATTGGGAAGTAATAAGTAGATGATGGGTTGCTAGAGTGACAGAAGCTTAAACCCTAGTTTATGCGTTGCTTCGTAAGGGGCTGATTTGGATCCATATGTTTCATGCTATGGTTCGGTTTACCTTAATACTTCTTTTGTAGTTGCGGATGCTTGCACTAGGAGTTAATCATAAGTGGGATGCTTGTCCAAGTAAGGACCGCACCCAAGCAGCGGTCCACCCACATATCAAATTATCGAAGTACCCAACGCGAATCATATGAACGTGATGAAAACTAGCTTGACGATAATTCCCATGTGTCCTCGGGAGCGCTTTTCTCTATATAAGAAATTGTCCAGGCTTGTCCTTTGCTACAAAAAGGATTGGGCCACCTTGCTTCACTTTATTTACTTTTGTTACTTATTGCTCATTACAAATTATCTTATCACAACTATCTATTACCTATAATTTCAGTTCTTGCAGAGAATACCTTGCTGAAAACCGCTTATCATTTCCTTTTGCTCCTCGTTGGGTTCGACACTCTTACTTATTGAAAGGACTACGATAGATCCCCTATACTTGTGGGTCATCAAGACTCTTTTCTGGCGCCGTTGCCGGGGAGTGAAGCGCCTTTGGTAGGTGGAATTTGGTAAGGAAAAATTTATATAGTGTGCTGAAATTTACTATCACTTGTTACTATGGAAAGTAATCTTCTGAGGGGCTTGTTTGGGGTATATTCACCCCGACCAGTAGAGCAAAGAGTTGCTCCTCAACCTACTGAACCTACTGAAAATGGAAATGTCTACTTCTAAATTCCTTTGGGTATGATAGAAAAACTGCTAGCTAATCCTTTTGCAAGAGATGGAACATTACACCCTGATGAGCACATAATATATGTGGATGAAGTTTGTGGATTATTTAGGCTTGCAGGTATGCCCGATGATGTTATCAAGAAGAAGGTATTCACTTTATCTTTGAAGGGAGATGCATTGACATGGTATAGGCTATGTGATGATATGGGATCATGGAACTACAAACGATTGAAATTGGAATTTCATCGAAGTTTTATCCTATGCATCTTTTTCATCGTGATCGTAATTATATATATATATATATATATATATATATATATATATATATATATATATATATATATATATATATATATATTTTTGCCCTCATGAAGGAAAAAGCATCGCTCAAGCTTGGGGAGGCTTAAGTCAATGTTATATTCATGCCCCAATCATGAGCTCTCAAGAGAAATGATTATTCAAAAAATTTATGATCGGCTTTCTGACAACAATCGCACCATGCTCGATACTTCTTGTGCTGGCTCTTTTATGATGAAGACTATTAAATTCAAATGGGATTTATTGGAAAGAATTAAACGCAACTCTAAATATTGGGATCTCGACGAAGGTAAAGAGTCAGGTATAACACCTAAGTTTGATTGTGTTAAATCTTTTATGGATACCGATGTTTTCCGTAAATTTAGCACTAAATATGGACTTGAATCTGAGATAGTAGCTTCTTTTTGTGAATCTTTTGCTACTCATGTTGATCTCCCTAAGGAGAAGTGGTTTAAATATCATCCCCCCATAGAAGTAAAAGTAGTTGAACCTATTAACGTTGAAGAAAAGACTATCACTTATAATGATCCTATTGTTCCTACTGCTTATGTTGAGAAACCACCTTTCCCTGTTAGAATAAAGGATCATGCTAAAGCTTCAACTATGGTTTGTAAAAGTAATATTAGAACTTATACACCTCCTCACCAAGTTAAAGTTGAACCTAATATTGGTATTGTTAAAGATCTCTTGGCTGATAATATTGATGGGCATGTTATTTATTTCTGTGATGAAACTGCTAGAATTGCTAAACCTAGTGCTAAAGATAAACATCGACCTGTGGTAGGCATGTCTGTTATTTCTGTTAAAATAGGAGATCATTGTTATCATGGCTTATGTGACATGGTTGCTAGTGCTAGTGCAATACCTATTGATTTATACAAAGAAATTATGCATGATATTGCACCCACTGAGTTAGAAGAAATTGATATTACCATTAAGCTTGCCAATAGAGATACTATATCACCAATTGGAATTGTTAGAGATGTTGAAGTCTTGCGTGGGAAAACTAAATATCCTGCTGATTTTCTTGTTCTTGGTTCCCCACAAGATAGCTTTTGTCCCATTATATTTGGTAGACCCTTCTTAAACACTCTTAATGCTAAGATAGACTGCGAAAAAGATGTTGTTACTATTGGTCTAGGTGATATGTCTCATGAGTTTAACTTTTCTAAATTTCATAGACAACACCGTGAAGAGGAATTGCCTAGTAAAGATGAAATTATTGGTCTTGCTTCTATTGCCGTACCTCCTAGTGATCCTTTAGAACAATATTTGCTAGACCATGAAAATGATATGTTTATGAATAAAAGAAGGGAAATAGATGAAGTATTCTTTAAACAGGGACCTATTTTGAAACACAACTTGCCTGTTGAAATCTTAGGGGATCCTCCTCCACCCAAGGGTGATCCCGTGTTTGAGCTTAAACCATTACCTAATACTCTTAAATATGCTTATCTTGATGAAAAGAGGATATATCCTGTTATTATTAGTTATAACCTTTCAGAGAAGGAGGAAGAAAAATTATTGAAAACTTAAGAAGCACCGTGTTGCTATTGGATATACTCTTGATGATCTTAAGGGCATTAGTCCCACTCTATGTCAACACAAAATAAATTTGGAGAAAGACGCCAAACCAGTTATTGATCATCAATGACGACTGAATCCTAAGATGAAAGAAGTGGTAAGAAAGGAAATAGTGAAGCTCCTTGAGGCAGGCATAACCTATCCCATTGCTGATAGTTAGTGGGTAAGTCATGTCCATTGTGTCCCTAAGAAGGGAGGTATTACTGTCGTTCCTAATGATGAATTGATTCCGCAAAGAATTATTACAGGTTATAGGATGGTAATTGATTTCCGCAAATTAAATAAGGCTACTAAAAAAGATCATTACACCTTACCTTTTATTGATTAAATGCTAGAAAGATTATCCAAACATACACATTTTTTGCTTTCTAGATGGTTATTCTGGTTTCTCTCAAATACCTGTGTCAGCTGATGATCAAGCTAAGACCACTTTTACTTGCCCTTTCAGTACTTTTTCTTATAGACGTATGCCTTTTGGTTTATGTAATGCACCTGCTACCTTTCAAAGATGCATGATGGCTATATTCTCTGACTTTTGTGAAAAGATTTGTGAGGTTTTCATGGACGATTTCTCTGTTTATGGATCCTCTTTTGATGATTGCTTGAGCAACCTTGATAGTTTTGCAGAGATGTGAAGAAACTAATCTTGTCTTGAATTGGGAAAAGTGCCACTTTATGGTTAATGAAGGCATTGTCTTGGGGCATAAAATTTCTGAAAGAGGTATTGAAGTTGATAAAGCTAAAGTTGATGCTATTGAAAAGATGCCATGTCCCAAAGACATCAAAGGTATAAGAAGTTTCCTTGGTCATGCCGGCTTATATAGGAGGTTCATTAAGGACTTCTCAAAAATTACTCAGCCTCTAACTAATCTATTGCAAAAAGATATACCATTTGTCTTTGATAATGATTGTGTAGAAGCATTTGAAATACTTAAGAAAGCATTGATCACTGCACCTATTGTTCAGCCACCTGATTGGAATTTACCTTTTGAAATTATGTGTGATGCTAGCGATTATGCTGTAGGTGCTGTTCTAGGGCAAAGAGTTGATAAGAAATTAAATGTTATTCAATATTCTAGTAAAACTCTAGACAATGCCCAGAGAAATTATGCCACTACTAAAAAAGAATTTTTAGCAGTTGTATTAGCTTGTGATAAGTTTAGACCTTATATTGTTGATTCTAAAGTAACTATTCACACGGATCATGCTTCTATTAAATATGTTATGGAAAAGAAATATGCTAAACCTAGACTTATCAGATGGGTTCTCTTGCTACAAGAATTTGATTTGCATATTATTGATAGAAAGGGAGCTGAGAACCCCGTTGCAGACAACTTGTCTAGGTTAGAAAATGTTCTTGATGACCCACTACCTATTGATGATAGTTTTCCTGATGAACAATTAATTGTCATAAATGCTTCTCGTACTGCTCCATGGTATGCTGATTATGCTAATTACATTGTTGCTAAATTTATACCACCTAGTTTCACATACCAACAAAAGAAAAAGATTTTCTATGATTTGAGACATTACTTTTGGGATGACCCACATCCTTATAAAGAAGGAGTAGATGGTGTTATTAGGCCTTGTGTAACTGAGCATGAACAAGAACATATCCTACGCAAGTGTCATTCCGAGGCTTATGGAGGACACCACGCTTGAGATAGAACTGCACATAAGGTATTGCAATCCGGTTTTTATTGGCCTACTCTCTTCAAGGATGCCCGTAAGTTTGTCTTATCTTATGATGAATGCCAAAGAATTGGTAATATTAGTACACGTCAGGAAATGCCTATAAATTATTCACTTGTTATTGAACCATTTGATGTTTGGGGCTTTGATTATATGGGACCGTTTCCTGCCTCTAATGGATATACACATATTTTAGTTGATCTTGATTACGTTACTAAGTGGGTAGAAGATATTCCAACTAGTAGTGCTGATCATAACACCTCTATTAAGATGCTTATAGAAGTTAATTTTCCGAGGTTTGGAGTCCCTAGATATTTAATGACTGATGGTGGTTCACATTTTATTCATGATGCTTTCCGTAAAATGCTTGCTAAGTATGATGTTTATCATAGAATTGCATCCCCTTATCACCCACAGTCTAGTGGTCAAGTAGAATTGAGTAATAGAGAACACAAATTAATTTTGCAAAAGACTGTTAATAGATCTAGAAAGAATTGATCCAAGAAACTTGATGATGCATTATGGGCCTATAGAACTGCATATAAAAATCCTATGGGTATGTCTCCGTATAAAATGGTTTAGGGAAAAGCATGTCACTTACCTCTCGAACTAGAACATAAGGCATATTGGGCCATTAAAGAGCTCAATTATGATTTCAAACTTGCCGGTGAGAAGAGGTTATTTGACATTAGCTCACTTGTTGAATGGAGAACCCAAGACTATGACATTAGCTCACGTATTTTGGTTGATAAAAATTCATTATATAATCTCCCGAAGGTTTTGACTCCTGTATCACACAATTGTTCTCTTTTCTTGTTTCGAGCTGTTTTCTGTGAGGGTTGTCAAGGCCAGGCATCATGTCGTCCCCCTCCTCTAACAATGGTGACAACGCTGCTTGGCTGATGAAGATAGAGCTGAAGAGGGAAAAACTCATGGAGATCAATAAGGATGAAGGGATCAAGAAGGCCACAGAGGACCAAGTTCGGGCAACAGAAGACATCCTTCAACTTGATCACAATCTTCTTACCCAACTGAGATCGAAGCTTTCAAGATGATTGAGTTAGTGTCGTGGTAACGATTCTGACAATAAGAGAGGGGTAGGATAACGGAGCATGATCTATCGAGATGCATACGGGTGACACGGTGGTTTTAGCGAGTTCGGGCCTCTCACGATGGAGATAACAACCCTATGTCTCGTGCTCTGGAGAGGCTTTGTTTTATCTGAGTATATATCCGGAGAATACAATGTGTGTGTGAGAGAGGAACGGATCCCCATGCCTGAGCTAAGTCCTGAGACTAATGGTGAAAAGAGAGAGAGGTGGAAGAAAAGAGCCCCCCATGTCTAGTGGTGGGGGTGGCTTATATAGAGTGCGCCACCCCCTCACCTTCTATGTTACAAAGTGGGGCATGAATGCCATAATACTAGCCCACTACCAAGCCCTCACCATGAGAATGATGTCGACTGCTTTGTTGCCTGCTAGTCTTCGTATATCCGAGTGAGTCGTATGGTCGAGTGGTGAACTGTCATTCGAGTAGATGGTATACTGCTTGGTCGAGTGGATAGTATGCTGCTTGTCCGAGTGGATAGTATGTCTGTATGAAATTTATCTAGACCCACATGTTGTGTGGACCCCATGCTTTATGATACTTCGACCCTTTGTGGGCCTACCTGTTATGTGTATCCCCAACATTAGCCCCCGAATCGATTGCAATTTTGCAGAACGAGTTTGTGAAAGACACAACTTGGCCCGAGTGATTACAGAAATACTAAATTTTGTCATCGTACTTTCAGACAACCAAGGTTTGAACAAAATCTCAATGGATTCCGGCACTGCGCTTCCGATTGATCTGGGGTAAGTGCCCGCGAGGATCAACTTGATGACATTCGATCATCTCTCAGAAGAGGTTAACTCATGATCAGAATATGGATGTCTCATTAAATCCAGGCAACAAGATCGACGCATGGACTGCTCTCTTAGTGAGATGCCATTCTTACCCCAGAGGAACGTCAATACGAGTCGCTCTAGATCCAAACTTATGAGTTTCACGCTTTGAGTCCTAGAAGAAGGCTCAAAACAGGTCCACGGAGGAGCCTTAAACTCACCTTATAGCAATTTTTTTTGGAGTGATTTGGAGCTGGTCTTGCATCGAGTAACTGATTACTCGGAATTTCTTCACGCCTGGAACGTGTCTTTTTTTGTTGTTTGGCCGTCACTCGGACCAGGCGGACCGTTCCGAGTGGATACCATTCCAGTGGGGGCACGCTGAGTGCACCCACTGGGTGTAGTCCCCGAGAATGCAGTCGACTGCGGGCAGTCGGCGGGAGTCTTAGAGCCTATCTTTTGTTGTTGTTCATCACTCGGACTGGTTAGGCCATACTGAGTGGAGATTACTCCAGTGGGGGCACGCTTGGTGCACCCACTTAGGCGAGTACTGGACTGCAGCTAAGCCTCCGAGTGGGAGGATCGCTCACCACTCGGTAGGATTTTTCAAACTTACGCGAGTACTGGACTGCAGCTAAGCCTCCGAGTGGGAGGATCGCTCACCACTCGGTAGGATATTTCAAACTTAGGCGAGTACTGGACTGCAGCTAAGCCCCCGAGTGGGAGGATCGCTCACCACTCGGTAGGATTTTTCAAAATTAGGCGAGTACTGGACTGCAGCTAAGCCTCCGATTGGGAGGATCGCTCACCACTCGGTAGGATTTTTCAAACTTAGGCGAGTACTAGACCGCAGCTAAGCCCCCGAGTGGGAGGATTCCTCACCACTCGGTGGGATTTTTCAAACTTAGGCGAGTACTGGACTGCAGCTAAGCCCCCGAGTGGGAGGATTGCTCACCACTCGGTAGGATTTTTCAAACTTAGGAGAGTACTAGACTGCAGCTAAGCCCCCGAGTGGGAGGATTGCTCACCACTCGGTAGGATTTTTCAAACTTAGGCGAGTACTGGACTGCAACTAAGCCCCCGAGTGGGAGGATTGCTCACCACTCGATAGGATTTTTCAAACTTAGGCGAGTACTAGACTGCAGCTAAGCCCCCGAGTGAGAGGAAGGCTCAATACTCGGTAGGATTTTTCTAACTTAGGCGAGTACTGGACTGCAGCTAAGCCCCCGAGTGAGAGGCAGGCTCACCACTCGGTAGGATTTTTCAAACTTAGGCGAGTACTGGACTGCAGCTAAGCCCCCGAGTGATAGGCAGGCTCACCACTTGGTAGGATTTTTCAAACTTAGGCGAGTACTGGACTGCAACTAAGCCCCCGAGTGAGAGGCAGGCTCACCACTCGGTAGGATTTTTCAAACTTAGGCGAGTACTGGACTGCAGCTAAGCCCCCGAGTGAGAGGCAGGCTCACCACTCGGTAGGATTTTTCAAACTTAGGCGAGTACTGGACTGCAGCTAAGCCCCCGAGTGAGAGGCAGGCTCACCACTCGGTAGGATTTTTTCTTTGACTTAGGCGAAACGGATTCACAACTAAGGCACCCGCTCGGGGATTTTAGAACATGTAAAAAATGAACAACAATCATTCGGAAGACTGTAAAATCATGTCTTTTGATAATCAAAATAAAGGGTACTTCTTTCTGAGTTCGCTTCCAGTGGGGGCACGCTGAGTACACCCACTGGTTGTAGTCGAGCCTCAGCCGGATTAGATGAGTCCGGCGGAGGTTTAAGTCTCTGGTAAACCTCCATGCAGTTGGTGCGGTAAATATCTTTGTCTGGAATTGAATCAATCGGATGGATGCGTGGCGGGGTGGTTGTCTGAAACGACGTTAACGAGTATGGCCGCTGCATTTATTCAGCGATGGCGCTTCATTTTACCCTTTTGCATGAAAGGGTATTTATCAAGTGGGCGTGCTTCCGACTGATCGGGGTATGTTGACTGCAAGGAAAAACTCGGTGGAACTTGTATGTCTCCCGGAGGAGATAGACTAGTGGTCTGACATGGACGTGCCATGAAACCCGAGTGACGAGGCTAGTGTGTGGACTGACTCTCCAGAGAGAGACCACTCATTATCTTGGGGGAAAACCAGCACATGCCATCTCTGAGTCCAAGTTTGTGAAACTGACGCCTTGGAGCCTAGGATAGGGCCAAGTGTATCCGTAGAGGATCGTTGTTTTCACCCTTTTGCAATCCTGAATATGACTTTAGGTAATGATTTGGGCGTTCGTCCGAGTGGATAGTACTACCCTTATAGATTTTCGGTAGACCGAACAACTATGGTCATAAAGATATTCCTGATGTGATCAATGGGTTGATTGAATGGGCGTAACCCCTAAGGGCGGCATGGCCAACGGTTGTGCATAGCCCCCGAGTGATGCTCGAAAGAGGCAAGCTTGCTACAGAGTGTGATATGAGGTTTGATCATACGAGTAACTTAGTCGTTCCCATGTTCGGGGTGTAGAGGTAAAGACATGTCCAAGTGATGGTGACGCACGAGGCGGCCGAGGGGCGATGATGTGTACAACCGAGTGGCAACATGCGGGACGGCCGAGTGAGGATGCGCGAGGTGGCCGAGTGAAGGATTACGTGTCCAGCCAAGTGGTGACGCGCGGGGCAGCCGTGTGGTGAAGGCATGCACAACCGAGAGACGACGCGTGGAGCAGCCAGGCGGTGAAGACGTGCACAACCGAGTGGCGACGTGCAGGACGGTCGTGAAAGATGCGCGAGGTGGCCGAGTGAAGGACTATGTGTCCAGCCGAGTCGTGACGCGCGGAGCAGACATGTGGTGAAGGCATGCACAACCGAGAGGCGACGCGCGGAGCGGCCAAGCGGTGAAGATGTGCACAACCGAGTGGCGACGTGCAGGACGGTCGTGAAAGATGCGCGAGGTGGCCGAGTGAAGGACTATGTGTCCAGCCGAGTCGTGACGCGCGGAGCAGCCGTGTGGTGAAGGCATGCACAATCGAGAGGCGATGCGCGGAGCGGCCAAGCGGTGAAGACGTGCACAACCGGGTGGCGATGTGAAGGACGGTCGAGTGAAAGATTGCATGTCTAGCCAAGTGGCTGAAATTGTCTTCGAAGGAGTTAGCCAGATGCTTTCGAAGCTAATGTAGCGACGAGGTCGCTGTAGTGTGGTTGCGATGCAACAAAACCGGCGTGACAACTGAGTCTGAGTAGGAATGAAGATGGCGTGCAGACCGTCTGGGTGATTATAAAACTTGTCAAAGTGGCGGACCGAATGCATTTGTTGAAGTGAAGGATCTGACAGGTGATGAAGTACTTGACCACTCAGGAGAGTGTCATTCCAAATGAGACGCAGCCCCCGAGTGCGGCGTAGCCCCCAAGCGTACTACAGGCTTCGACAACGAACATGTCGAAATACGAGAAATGTAGTTTTGAAAGGATGATTTGCAATTCATCGAATCGGACACGGGTGAAGATGAGGAGAAGCTTCCGAGTGATGCTCGAAAGACGCAAACTCGCAAAAAGAGTGAAGTGTGAAGTTTAATTATAAAAGGGACATATCTGTCTCATGCCTGACGAGTCCTATATCATTGATACGATGAAAAAGGATTCCACAGAGGGGTTGGCCGGATGTGTTTGAAGTCAACAGAGCAACAAGGTCGGTGTTGTCATGCGCTGGGACCGGTATGGTGACCGAGTCCGAGCAGTGATGAAGTTGGTGCATAGGGCCAACGAGTGATCGCGTAACTTGTGTAAAAAATGGCATAAGCCAACGAAATAATTTCTCAAGGAAATTCGATGTGTGCTGAAATAAATTGTGTGAATAACACCCATAGACACCCGCTGGGAGTGCAAGGGGCTTGCTAGTTAACCAGCAAGAGTCTGAAAGAGCGAAGGATCCGTTCGAACTTGTCGAAGTGCTGGCTCAAATAAAACGGAAGTGTAGTGTTTCGACTGAGCTGCAGCCCCGGAGGACCGATGCAAACGCGGAATGAAGAACAAATGGTGTTCGTGAATGATGTATGCGAAAAGATGATAGTTGGACTCGGGTGAAAATAAGCAGCCAAGCGTGGCCTCCGAGTGAATGTGATGTGTGAATTATGGGATACTCGAGAAGACAGAAATAACAGAATGTAAAATGACATAGCTGTCTGAAGGCGCGTGAGTGTCCGAGTGGTGATGAGGCGACCAACCGAGTGGCGACGCGTGGGGCGGCCGAGTGGTGATGAGGTGACCAACCGATGGCGACACGCGGGGCGGCCGAGTGGTGATGAGGTGACCAACCGATGGTGACGCGCAGGGCGGCTGAGTGGTGATGAGGTGACCAACCGATGGCGAAGCGCGGGACGGCCGAGTGGTGATGAGGTGACCAACCAAGTGACGCGCGGGGGCGGCCGAGTGGTTATGAGGTGACCAACCGAGTGGCGACGCGCAGGGCGGCCGAGTGGTGATGAGGTGACCAACCGATGGCGACGCGCGGGGCGGCCGAGTGGTGATGAGGTGACCAACCGATGGCGACGCGCGGGACGGCCGAGTGGTGATGAGGTGACCAACCAATGGCGATGCAGGGGGCGGCCGAGTGGTTATGAGGTGACCAACCAAGTGGTGACGCGCGGGGCGGCCGAGTGGTTCTGAGGTGACCAACCGATGGCGACGCGCGGGGCGGTCGAGTGGTGATGAGGTGACCAACCGATGGCGACGCGCGGGGCGGCCGAGTGGTGACGAGCTGACCAACCGATGGCGACGCGCGGGGCGGCCGAGTGGTTATGAGGTGACCAACCGAGTGCCGACGCGCGGGGCGGCCGAGTGGTTATGAGGTGACCAACCGAGTGGCGACGCGCAGGGTGGCCGAGTGGTTATGAGATGACCAACCGAGTGGTGACGCGCGGGGCGGCCGAGTGGTGATTAGGTGACCAACCGATGGCGACGCGCGTGGCGGCCGAGTGGTGATGAGGTGACCAACCGATGGGGGCGTGCGGGGCGGCCGAGTGGTGATGAAGTGACCAAACGATGGCGACGCGCGTGGCGGCGGAGTGGTGATGAGGTGACCAACCGATGGCGACGCGTGGGGCGGCCGAGTGGTGATGAGTTGACCAACCGATGGCGACGCTCGGGGCAGCCGAGTGGTGAAGAGGAGACCAACCGATGACGACGCGCGTGGCGGCCGAGTGGTGATGAGGTGACAAACCGATGGCGACGCGCGGGGCGGCCGAGTGGAGTAGATGCATCCTGCGGGGTGACGAAGCGCAGGACGCCCGAGTGAAGTAGACGTGTCCCGCGGAGTGGCGATGCGCGGGGCGTCCGGCTGAAGTAGACGCGTGCCGTGGAGTGACGACGCGCAAGGCGTTAGGGTGAACTAGACGCGTCCCGCAGAGCGACGACACACAGCTGCCTAAATGATGTAGACGTGTCGTGCGGAGTGGCGTCGCGCGGGGCGTCTGAGTTATCCAACGCTCGTCCTTGTGCATAGAGCAGGACCTGTACGTCATGCATGTCCGAGTGGTGTGTCTCAGCCAGTCCGAGTGAAAAATACGCATGATACCTCCAGATACTCAGTTCAACTGGTCCGTGAAACTCGGAGGTCATGGCAAAGCATTAATGTTAATTACGTGAGTTTTGAAAGTGTGGCAACAGTAAATGGTATTAGTAGCATGCAATGATGGCTGCATGCTTCGGTTTTGCATGCTACCAATCAAGTCCCCATTTAGTGCTGGCTGTTCTTACGACATGCATGGGTTGATGCGTTATATACGCAGTTAATGGCATGGGAGCCTAACCGATCCAGTGGCTACAATTACGGCATGTATCGGGTGCTGCGTTATGTATGCAGTTAAGGGCTCGGGAGCCTAACCGATGCCGTGTACTACATGCAGCCGCGAGGATGGAAGAAAATATTTTGTATGCATTGATGCGTATGGACTGGTATTAGTTAGAGGAGGAGAGAGAGATTACGACCTGGTGCGGACGCCGGAGGAGAGCTCCGCTGCGGCGGAAACGGCCGGTTTGGCCGGAACCGGACGGCAGCCGAGATGTGGCGATGAGGAGGATGAGCAGCTCCGCAGTCCAATCGCGGGCCGGCACATCCAAGGGCGAGGCCGGCGCGAGCGCTGGTGGTTGCGTTTCGCTGCTCGGGGAACCGGAGTTGGCACATGTCGGAGTCGTCTTCGACGCGTGTGGAGCTGGGTCGAGTGCCGTCAGCTCGGCCTTGTCGCCCAAAGAGTCGGGTTGACCGGACCACCAGTCGACATGGTCAACCGGCTGGGGAACCAGGCCGAGCGTTTAGCGGCTGCGCCTGTGTGGGCGCTCGGAGACGGCACCATCGATGAGTACGCGAGATGATGACGGGCGAACGACAGCGCTTCATCATCAGGGAGCCGAGTCACCAATTGGAACAAAGGGAGGCGTCCTTTGAATGAGCTAACAAACAATAGTTAGATCATTGCAATGTTTGATTTTAAAGAGGACGAAGTTGAGATGAGCAACTCCCTGATCCATTTATTTGTACGCATGACGCGATAACCAGAGCTCTAGCGGCCAATTTCTCTGGTGCTGGTAGTTGATCCGCTGTTGAAGATTGAAGAAAAAACCATATGCACCATGGTTCGATAGACGCCATGCCCCATGGTGGGCGCCAACTGTCGTGGTAACGATTCCGACAATAAGAGAGGGGTAGGATAACAGAGCATGATCTATCGAGATGCATACGGGTGACACAGTGGTTTTAGCGAGTTCGGGCCTCTCATGGTGGAGATAACAACCCTACGTCTCGTGCTCCGGAGAGGATTTGTTTTATCTGAGTATATATCCGGAGAATACAATGTGTGTGTGTGAGAGAGGAACGGATCCCCATGCCTGAGCTAAGTCCTGAGACTAATGGTGAAAATAGAGAGAGGTGGAAGAAAAGAGCCCTTCATATCTAGTGGTGGCGGTGGCTTATATAGAGTGCGGCACCCCCTCACCTTCTATGTGTTGGAAATATGCCCTAGAGGCAATAATAAAAGGATTATTATTATATTACCTTGTTCATGATAATTGTCTTTTATTCATGCTATAATTGTATTATCCGGAAATCGTAATACACGTGTGAATACATAGACCACAATATGTGTCAGGACCCCGATTCCAGTCACATCGATCTAGCCGGTAACACATCATATCACTTTGCGGCCTCACGCACGGTATTCCCACGGGTGTCGCCTTACCATGGCCCGGGACCGTTTGCGCCTTTTGGCTCACGTATATGATAGTGTCGCTAGCATCCATATGACAAAGAACCCGGGCCGACATGGCTAGTCGTGAACCCAAAGCAGCACTAACCCATGGGGACAGGCATACATGAATCACATCAAGCATGTCGGTCATCAACGTATGAATTCGGGCTGTAGCACTGGGCTAACAGGACTCAGGTATTCCGGGCTGTAGCAGGCTAAGCAGGACTCCGAATATCACCGCGTGACCTTTCCCCGAAGGGACAGACATAGGAACGAAGTGAAACACATGCCGGTCAGTCAAGTGTCCAGAGCAGTAGTGCTGAGCTAGCAGGACTCCGGTGAACCGGGCTGTAGCGGACTACTGTCGCTCAAGAAGCACTAGACTACATTTCCCCATATGAGAGGCTGCCAAGGATTAACAACTAGATTGTCGGATCCCACACATACCAAGCATTTCAAACATACACACAATATGCTCAATATGTGTAAATACAACATGGCATCACAACATAACTCTATGACTCAAATATTTGTTCATTAGGCTCCGAGGAGCGAGATATTACAAAAATGGGTCTCATGACCCAACACTCAGAGCATACAAGTCAAAGCACAAGCAGAAGCTAAATATGTCTGAGTACAGACATCTACAAATGAAAAAGGCTGAGAAGCCTGACTATCTACCAGATCCTGCTGAGGGCACAAGATCGTAGCTGAGGTAACAAGCTAAAAGTCGAAGTCCACATGGAACTACTAGCGAGGCCGACGCGTCTCTCGCAAAACATAAAATAAGCAAGCGTGAGTACAAATGTACTCAGCAAGACTTACATCAGAACTAACTACATATGCATCATTATCAACAAAGGGGTGGTGGAGTTTGACCGCAGCAAGCCAGCTTTGACTCGGTGGCTATCTGAACTACATTTGCAAGTAACTCTTTTGAGGTGGCGCACGAGTCCACATATTCACCATATCAATACACCACTATGGACCCGCTCCCGTCTCCCCCCGAGAACGCCCTCCATAGCACTCACGCTTATCTTGCGCATTTTAGAGTATCCACTTTCACTTGTCTATGAACTGATATAGGCAACCCAGAAGTCCTTTTCCGCGGACACGGCTATTCGAATAGATCATATTAACCCTGTAGGGGTGTACTTCTTCACACACGCTCACCACTTACCGCCGCTACACGACATGTACTCGGCAACCTTCAAGCGGAAGCCCAACGTGGGTGTCGGCCACGGCCTACCTAAACACTCGAGTCCCTAGTCCAGGTTTATCGCCTATTCAGGTTCCATCCGCAGGGAGTCCGGCCGAGGTTTCCCATATAGCCCCGAACGATGTATGCAGGGTTCCCGAGATACCAAACGGGCATTCGGTACACCGGGCCACGGTGTATCTACCGCATCATAGCCCACCCCTAGGGTCAGCGCTACGCACGGCCTCAACCACATATCCTACAAACACCATAAACTAGTTGCAACTCCTGGACAGAGAACAAGGGTGGTTCAGAAGCCGAGAGGGTCCATTGGTTTCGGGCCCAATGCATGGTAGTAACTGTTTCATGGATCACAAACACAGAACTCAGTTCCTGAGGACGGCTGCAATGAGACAACCCACCATGTACTCCTACATGGCCTCTCACCGCTACCTTTACCAAATCGTGTTCACACACTTAGCTCACACACAGTAGGACATATTCACACAACCATTCCAATTCATTCCCGATGAATCAGACCTGACTCAACTCTAAGCAGTAGCAGGCATGACAAACAAGCATGAATGAGTAGGCACAACATGGCTCAAACAACTCCTACTCATGCTAGTGGGTTTCATCTAATTATTGTGGAATGACAGTCATCACAGAGGATAAAGGGGTTCAGCTACCGCAGCAGGTAACACATGATTCGTTGTTGTCCTAATGCAATAAAATAGAGCAGGAGCGAGAGAGTGGGATCATATCGGAATGAACAAGGGGGTTTTGCTTGCCTGGCACATCTGAAGATAATATAGTTCTTCATCGGTGTCATCGAACAATCGTCGGAACGTCGTCTACCGAGAGGGGACAGACACCGGCAACTGAGAAAGAACACAATCAATGCAATGCACATTCATATGAATGACATGTCATGTTAAGGTACTGAATTCACCTAATGCAATATCTAGCCAAGTTAATTGAAGTGGAATTCAAACAAGGTTAAACTCCAACTCCAAATGCTAGTTCATAAATTACCCTAATCATGATTCATCCTATTCAGTGAGGTTAACTTATTCAAACATGCATGATCATGGCATAAACAGATTCTTCATATTTTTCTTATCATTTTTCATATATAAATTATTTTATTCTGAGCTACGGTTGAATTTATATGATTTTTAGAAGTTTAGGACATTTTCTGGAATTTCCTGAATATTTAGAAAAGAAACTAAATTCCAGAAAAGGAATATTGCGTCAGCATTGCGTCACTATGACGTCAGCGGTCAACTGCGGCGGTCCAGGTCAAACCCTGTCCTGTGGGTCCCGAGTGTCGATCTCACGTGATGGTTAGGGTCAGCGACATGTGGGGCCAGTCAGCAGTGGCGTGGCGGGTCAAACTGACACAATGGGGCCTACGGTTTAGCTTAACATAAGCAGGGTACTAACCCTGCGGTTAATTTAGGTGTGGGGCCCAACTGTTTGTGACTCTAGGGATTGATTAGGAGGGGGTTCGCGCCTAATTAACCTTGCCACGTCAGCACGGCCGGGGTTAGACCGCCGGCGACCATCCAGCGCGGCGGAGGCACGCCGGAAACGCGCTACGGGCATCGACTGCATGTGCCGAGGGCACCAGGGCGTAGCCCTTGCTTGCCCGCATCGAGTAGAAGGGGAGTTGGACACGGGAGTCGCCGGAATCGTGCCGGCGACGAGCTTGGGCGGCGGCCGGAGCTACGGGTTCGAGCGGTGCGACGCTACGTTGTACGGAAGAGAGAGGTGAGCAGTGCTATGGCTTCCTGGGAGCACGCTGAGCATAACTACGTGCTTGGTTGGGTCAGGCGAGGTTGCCAGCTGCGGCAGCGACGAACGCGGCGGCGACGAGCTCTCGGGCTCAACGGAGCCCGCGGTTAGTGGAAGAAATCGGCAACGGGGAGAGAGGGGTTCGGTGCGGGGGCTCACAGAGAGGCTAACGGAGGGGTTGGCAGGCGCGGGGACGGCCGGTGGGCAGTGAATCGACGCCGAGGATCTCCGGGCCCCGAGGTTGAAGAAGACGTTGGGGACGGCGTTGGGGTGCTTCCCCGGTTGCTTGGCTCGGCGTGGATGAAGAAGACAACGATGCAGAGCTCAAGGTCTCATCAGCAGAGCGAGGGATGGCCGGTGGCCACGGGTACGGCGATCGGCGTCGGCGAGCTCGCTCGGTCGAGCTCGTGTTCTTGCGGGAGAGAGGGGAAAAAGTGAGCAGAGGAAGAGGGAGAAAGTCCAGGGCGTCCAGCGTTTCCACGATGCAAGACGAGGGCGCTGGAGGCGTCGGCAGTGCAAGCGGAGGTGGCCACTCGGCGCGTCGCTCGCTGTCCTGCCTCGCCATCTTGGCGAGAGGTAGGGACGGCTGGCAGCGGCGGCTGGGCTGGGCCGGCCAGGTGGGCTGGCCAGGTGAGCTCTGCACAGTGAGGCCAGTGAGGTCCCTTTTCTATTTTCTTCTGCTTTCTATTTTTCGCTCTTTGTTTTGGCTTTAGTAAAATACTAAAGCATTTTGTAAAATGCTGCAATAATTTGTGGACGCTCTATGGATTATTCCAAAGGGCCCACATTTAAATTCAGCATTATTTGAGCATTTAAATTATTTATAGTGTTTAAAAGCCCAAATTCAAATACGATATGATTTAATTCAAAATTCCAGGGTGGCCTAGGAAAATGTGCACCATTTTTGGGAGAGGTTCTAGACCAATTCAAAAATGATGAACTTTTGTGAAGGACATTCTGGGTTCTTGAAATATTTTTCAGTTGAACCTGGTATTTTCAGGGGGTGCTGGGGGTTTCTGACATCCCCATTTCAAGTTTAATAAAATTAAACATGATGCATGGATGCTGATGCAAAGGCAAGCAAGGCCTGAACTAGGGTTGTGACAACTCACCCCCACTAAACAAGAATCTCGTCCCGAGATTCAAGACGTGAGGTAAGAAGACAGAGGGCACAAACTAACACGATCTTCACGATCCAACTGTCCTTCTCAAGATGTTGATTCATTGCTTCATATTGATCTTGACGTCTTTGCTTTGGAGAACTTCATCCAACACGACAATGACAGAGAGGAACTCTGCAGGAATCGATCTTCTTAAAGATCGAGCAACTCACGATCAACTCATGGAATGAGATGGTGAAACATCTCGAGTTGAGACACAAAACACATCGACAGGGCTGGAAGAACAAACGACGGTGTTTGATTGGTGGGCAACAATTCCACGCTTAGAAAGATGGTGGATGGTGTCAAGGTGGCGAGGAAAAAAATTGCCAGGATTCCGTAACGGGGCACCTCGAGAAAAGTGACTTGAAGAACTACTCCCTTAAGTGGAAAAAAGAATTACTTTTGATTTAGAAATCATTGAGACTCCTTGTACCAGCCTTAGGCAATTCACAACGATAGTTTAGCGGAGTGCAAAGGAATGGTACACCCGGACTAGAATGGATGATGTGGACTACCTTGTTGAAGACAACACAATGAATGATTTTGCTTATCACCGGAGATGGATGGGACCCATGGTAAGTCCACTTTTGAAGATAATATTGGACAGCAACTACCGAGAAAGGCAGCCCATAGTGAAATGGCACGAGGACGGTGCAAGCTGGGAACAAAATGCAAATGTTGGAATGTTCCAACCATCATATCTGCCTGAGATTCAGATCCGATTGGTGATAGGATACTTCGGACTCAGCATGTCCGAAAAGAAGGGTCACAACACAAATCGACGAGATGACGTTGCGAGATTCTCGGGATATGGACTATGGTAGTAAGCTCCAAAACATGAGCGGGTTCTGCTACAAACAGGTGAACACGTTGTCCCAGACAAACATGGCCACGTAGTAGTCTTATATTAAACACTACCAAGTTCAGGTGGGGAGCCATCATCGAGGTTATTGAAGTCCTTGCATAAGCCGCGGTCTTAAGAAGGAACTTCTTCTCCTTGAACAAATCAATCAGTGGCTTGGTGTGCTATGGAATTCATATGGAATGAAGATGATCAGTCTATCAGACCCTAGAATACTTCGCACGTGCATGACTGACTTGGGATGATTCCAAAGGAAACAAAACAAACCTTTCTCAAATTCATGGCGGCAACTTACACCTAAAGCACATGAATTCGAGGAAGTCACTTTTTTTCCATCCAGGCATAAGCTTCATGAACGGAACACGAAGACATTGCTTATAAAGTTTCCAACACTAGGTTCATGTTCAACATGACTCATGGGGGAGACAAAATGCTACTGATGGGCTCAACAGCAACTCACCGGAATTCCCATATCACTGGACTTCCACCATCATGTGAACACGGTGATAGCATTGGTCAGACCAAAGATGTAATGGTGTATGCTCGAGGGATCAACCACGAGTAAGACAACATTACGAACATCGTTGGAACTGATTTGATTTGACGATAGCCCACACTCAAATCAAAGGATTGATAAGACAATAGGTCCAGCAACTGATCACAGGGACCAATTGATGAAGATATCATCTTTCTTCAACACACACTACACCAAAATATCCCTTTGGAACGAACTAAGTTAGGCCAGCTTTTATCTTCCAACTCTCCAAGTTGTTGTCTAGCTTAACCAACTTGCTCAGGGATATCCAACACAGATTCTTGGAGAAGGAGTGGTTTACAAGAAACCAACTTGATCACGAGCTCAACACAACAGTCAGGAAACAACCCGGTAACACTTCCAAGAGGATATTTGGAAAGTCACGAACCACCGGTATGTTACTAAGCTCGAGAGCAATCTTGCTTTGAGGCAAGACGATATGATCAAATGAGTGAGGACTTGACAAGATCCTAACTCATCAATCGAGGTGTGCACCAGAAATAAGGACTAGGTAGCACGATTAATCCTAGGATGATGATTTAATAACCAACACACTAAGAATGAGAATATTGTCCATTAACTACTAAGCAACATGGTTGCTAGAAGTGTTGATTTCACACATCACAGTTCACTTGTCGGCATTCCGGTTACAACAACACGAGGACCGAGGAATGAATGATGATGGTGAGAAGTATCACTACGTCAAAAATTCATGAGAGTTGGTGCAGTTCTCATGACAATTCTGACATAAAGGGGGTAATACTCCAAGGTAGAATAGAACAAAGCTGAATTGGCATTTTGATCTGCGGGATACAACTACTTTGACCCAATCCTAGAAATGGATGAGGTACTGGAGTTTGTTTCTCCAAGTCATTCAGGACAGAATGGCTTGACGGACCACAAGAGTAATAGGCATCGATAAACGAATGCACGCATACCCTTGACTATCAATTGACAGGCGGGGGTCAGAATACAACTAAGGAGGAACAACTCAAGGAGCATATAACTTTCTGAGTTGTGGAGGCATGGATTAGTATATCGAGCAAAGCTCAACATTTCTCCCGGATAATCCATGCAGAGAAGGTAGGACTGGCAGAGTCACAATATGAATGGAGTACTCCTCAAGAGCACTCTGGTTGTGATCTTTTGGTTCAAAAGAACTTCTGCCATAATTAGTTCATAGTATTTGGAAGAAGGAAATACCACGGACCTCGAGGACTAATGCAAATGTTACTAATATCATAAAGGAACTAGCAAATACTAACAACATGAGGTAGGGTGAATCGGGTTCAAGAACCCAGGAATAGAATGCCTACTAACTAATAACATCACGGAATGCTTCAAGAATAATGGCCAGAATCATCACACTGGGGATACAAAAGCATTGCTAAATTTCTAGGTGACTCCCTAAACACCTAGGGTCATAATAATAGCTCCAACATCTATGCTGAGGCAACAAAGTACCTCAGCTCACCGATTAGTGTGCTTATCCTGACCCAAAGGAACAACGGGGATGGAAAGAAAGGATTTGCAAATGCATCAGACTTTTTAGAGACCTGGGATGACTCGGACAGCATAACGGCTGCAAATGCTCAAAAAGATTTGAGACATCCTGCAAAAATGGTGGCATAACCACTCAACATCACAATATCAAGGTTCTGAGATCAACAGTTAACATACAGAATTAATAGGAACTGAACTGGGGATTAAAACCAACAATCTTAAAGGTCTATGGATTAGTAACACGTCATCCTGATAGAAAGATGAGAAGCCTAGTTCTTAAACCCCGTAGAAGAGAAGAGGTTGACTCAGATCAGAAGGCCATGAGGTATATGGAGTAAAAAGAGCCTTACCTTCCCTTCCACAATCAATTCCCTTACATAACTAAAGCATTTCTAGACACAACTTCGACCAGTTTGGCTTGGTAATCCTACAGGCAGTCAGGCTCTGATACCAACACTGTCAGGACCCCGATTCCAGTCACATCGATCTAGCCGGTAACACATCATATCACTTTGCGGCCTCACGCACGGTATTCCCACGGGTGTCGCCTTACCATGGCCCGGGACCATTTGCGCCTTTTGGCTCACGTATATGATAGTGTCGCTAGCATCCATATGACAAAGAACCCGGGCCGACATGGCTAGTCGTGAACCCAAAGCGGCACTAACCCATGGGGACAGGCATACATGAATCACATCGAGCATGTCGGTCATCAACGTATGAATTCGGGCTGTAGCACTGGGCTAACAGGACTCGGTATTCCGGCTGTAGCAGCTAGGCAGGACTCGAATATCACCGCGTGACCTTTCCCGGAGGGACAGACATAGGAACGGTGAAACACATGCCGCCAGTCAAGTGTCCAGCAAAGTAGTCTGGGCTAGAAGGACTCCGTGAACCGGGCAGTAGCGGACTACTATCGCTCGGGAAGCACTAGACTACATTTCCCCATATGAGAGGCTGCCAAGGATAAACAACTAGATTGTCGGATCCCACACATACCAAGCATTTCAAACATACACACAATATGCTCAATATGTGTAAATACAACATGGCATCACAACATAACTCTACGACTCAAATATTTATTCATTAGGCTCCGAGGAGCGAGATATTACAAACATGGGTCTCATGACCCAACACTCGAGCATACAAGTCAAAGCACAAGCGAAGCTAAACATGTCTGAGTACAGACATCTACAAATGAAAAAGGCTGAGAAGCCTGACTATCTACCAGATCCTGCCGAGGGCACAAGATCGTAGCTGAGGTAACAAGCTAAAAGTCAAAGTCCACGTGGAACTACTAGCGAGACTGACGTCTCTCTTCAAAACATAAAATAAGCAAACGTGAGTACAAATGTACTCAGCAAGACTTACATCAGAACTAACTACATATGCATCATTATCAATAAAGGGGGTGGTGGAGTTTGACTGCAGCAAGCCAGCTTTGACTCGGTGGCTATCCTGAACTACGACTGCAAGTTACTCTTTTGAGGTGGCGCACACGAGTCCACATATTCACCATATCAATACACCACTATGGACCCGCCCCGCCTCCCCGAGAAAGCCCTCCATAGCACTCACGCTTATCTTGCGCATTTTAGAGTATCCACTTTCACTTGTCTATGAACTGATATAGGCAACCCAGAAGTCCTTTTCCGCGGACACGGCTATTCGAATAGATCATATTAACCCTGCAGGGGTGTACTTCTTCACACACGCTTTCACCACTTACCGCCGTTTACACGACATGTACTCGGCAACCTTCAAGCGGAAGCCCAACATGGGTGTCGGCCACGGCCTACCTAAACACTCGAGTCTCTAGTCCAGGTTTATCGCCTATTCAGGTTCCATCTGCAGGGAGTCCGGCCGAGGTTTCCCATACAACCCTGAACGATGTGTGCAGGGTTCCCGAGATACCAAACGGGCATTCGGTACACCGGGCCACGGTATATCTACCGCATCATAGCCCACCCCTAGGGTCAGCGCTACGCACGGCCTCCAACACATATCCTACAAACACCAGAAACTAGTTGCAACTCCCGGACAGAGAACAAGGGTGGTTAAGAAGCCGAGAGGGTCCATTGGTTTCGGGCCCAATGCGTGGTAGTAACTGTTTCATGGATCACAAACACGTAACTCAGTTCACGAGGACGGCTGCAATGAGACAACCCACCATGTACTCCTACATGGCCTCTCACCGCTACCTTTACCAAATCGTGTTCACACACTTAGCTCACACACAAGAGGACATGTTCACACAACCATTCCAATTCATTCCCGATGAATCGACCTGACTCAACTCTAAGCAATGTGTGCATGACAAACAAGCATGAATGAGTAGGCACAACATGGCTCAAACAACTCCTACTCATGCTAGTGGGTTTCATCTAATTACTGGTGGAATGACAGGTCATGCAGAGGATAAAGGGGTTCAGCTACCGCAGCAGGTAACACATGAGTCGTTGTTGTCCTAATGCAATAAAATAGAGCAGGAGCGAGAGAGTGGGATCATATCGGAATGAACAAGGGGGTTTTGCTTGCCTGGCACTTCTGAAGATAATATAGTTCTTCATCGGTGTCATCGAACAATCGTTTAACGCCGCTCACCGAGAGGGGACAGACACCGGCAACTGAGAAAGAACACAATCAATGCAGTGCACATTCATATGAATGACATGTCATGTTAAGGTACTGAATTCACCTAATGCAATATCTAGCCAAGTTAATGAAGTGGAATTCAAACAAGGTTAAACTCCAACTCCAAATGCTAATTCATAAATTACCCTAATCATGATTCATCCTATTCAGTGAGGTTAACTTGTTCAAACATGCATGATCATGGCATAAACAGATTCTTCATATTTTTCTGATCATTTTTCATATATAAATTATTTCATTCTGAGCTACGGTTGAATTTATATGATTTTTAGAAGTTTAGGAAATTTTCTGGAATTTCCAGAATATTTAGAAAATAAACTAAATTCCAGAAAAGGAATATTGCGTCAGCATTGCGTCACTATGACGTCAGCAGTCAACTGCGGCGGTCCAGGTCAAACCCTGTCCTGTGGGTCCCGAGTGTCAGTCTCACAGTGATGGTTAGGGTCACTGACATGTGGGGCCAGGTCAACAGGTGACGTGGACGGGTCAAACTGACTTGTGGGGCCTACGGTTTAGCTTAAGTTAAGCAGGGTACTAACCCTGCGGTTAATTTAGGTGTGGGGCCCAACTGTCTGTGACTCTAGGGTTTGATTAGGAGGGGGTTCGCGCCTAATTAACCTTGCCACGTCAGCACGGTGGGGGTTAGACCGCCATCGACCATCCAGCGCGGCGGAGGCACGCCGGAAACGCGCTACGGGCATCGACTGCATGTGCCGAGGGCACCAGGGCGTAGCCCTTGCTTGCCCGCATCGAGTAGCAGGGGAGTTGGACATGGGAGTCGCCAGAATCGTGCCGGCGACGAGGTTGGGCGGCGGCCGGAGCTACGGGTTCGAGCAGCGCGACGCTACGGTGTACGGAAGAGAGAGGTGAGCAGCGCTATGGCTTCCTGGGAGCACGCTAAGCACAACTACGTGCTTGGTTGGGTCAGGCGAGGTTGCCAGCTGCGGCAGCGACGAACGTGGCGGCGACGAGCTCTCGGGCTCAACGGAGCCCGCGGTTATTGGAAGAAATCGGCAATGGGGAGAGAGGGGTTCGGTGCGGTGGCTCACAGCGAGGCTAACGAAGGGGTTGGCAGGCGCGGGGACGGCCGATGGGCAGCGAATCGACGCCGAGGATCTCCGGGCCCCGAGGTTGAAGAAGATGTTGGGTACGGCATTGGGGTGCTTCCCCGGTTGCTTGGCTCGGCGTGGATGAAGAAGACGACGATGCGGAGCTCAAGGTCTCATCAGCAGGGTGAGGGGTGGCCGGTGGTCATGGGTACGGCGATCGGCGTCGGCGAGCTCGCTCGGTCGAGCTCGTGTTCTTGCGGGAGAGAGGTGAAAAAGTGAGCAGAGGAAGAGGGAGAAAGTCCAGGGCGTCCAGGCGTTTCCACGATGCAAGACGAGGACGCAGGAGGCGTCGACAGCGTGAAGCAGGAGGTGGCTGCTCGGCGCGTGCGCTCGTTGTCCTGCCTCGCCATTGGTACAGTAGGGACGATCGGCAGCGACCTGGCTGGGCAGGCCAGGTGGGCTGGCCAGCTGGGCTGCGACAGGTGAGGCCAGGTGAGGTCCCTTTTCTATTTTTCTTCTGTTTTCTATTTTTCTGCTACTGTTTTGGCTTTAGTAAAAACACTAAAGCATTTTGTAAAATGCTGCAATAATTTGTGGACGCTCTATGGATTATTCCAGTGGCCCACATTTAAATTCAGCATTATTTGAGCATTTAAATTATTTATAGTGTTTAAAAGCCCAAATTCAAATACCATATGATTTAATTCAAAAATCCAGGGTGGCCTAGGAAAATGTGCACCATTTTTGGGAGAGGTTCTAGACCAATTCAAAAATGATGAAATTTTGTGAAGGGCATTCTGGGTTCTTGAAATATTTTTCAGTTGAACCTGGTATTTTCAGGGGGGGTGCTAGGGGTTTCTGACATCCCCATTTCAAGTTTCATAAAATTAAACATGATGCATGGATGCTGATGCAAAGGCAAGCAAGGCCTGAACTAGGGTTGTGACAATATGTCCCTAGTGAGCCTCTAGTTGACTAGCTCGTTGATCAATAGATAGTCATGGTTTCCTGACTATGGACATTGGATGTCGTTGATAACGGGATCACATCATTAGGAGAATAATCTGATGGACAAGACCCAATCCTAAGCATAGCACAAGATCGTGTAGTTCGTTTTCGAGAGCTTTTCCAATGTCAAGTATCTCTTCCTTAGACCATGAGATCGTGTAACTCCCGGATACCGTAAGAGTGCTTTGGGTGTACCAAACGTCTAACGAATCGGGTGACTATAAAGGTGCACTACAGGTATCTCCGAAAGTGTCTGCTGGGTTGACACTAATCGAGATCTGATTTGTCACCCGTGTTACGGAGAGGTATCACTTGGCCCACTCGGTAGTGCATCATCATATTGAGCTCAAAGTGACCAAGTGTCGGTCACGGGATCATGCATTACGGTGCGAGTAAAGTGACTTGCCGGTAACGAGATTGAACGAGGTATTGGGATACCGACGATCGAATCTCGGGCAAGTAACATACCGATTGACAAAGGGAATTGTATACGGGGTTGTTTGAATCCTCGACATCGTGGTTGATCCGATGAGATCATCGAGGAGCATGTGGGAGCCAACATGGGTATCCAGATCCCGCTGTTGGTTATTGCCCGAGAGCCATCTCGGTCATGTCTACGTGTCTCCCGAACCAGTAGGGTCTACACACTTAAGGTTCGGTGACGCTAGGGTTGTATGAATATGAGTATGCAGTAAAACGAATGTTGTTCAGAGTCCCGGATGAGATCTCGGACGTCACGAGGAGTTCCGGAATGGTCCGAAGGTAAAGAATTATATACAGGAAGTATTGTTTCGGCCATCGGGAAAGTTTCGGGGTCACCCGGTATTGTACCGGGACCACCGGAAGGGTCCCGGGGGTCCACCAGGTGGGGCCACCCATCCCGGAGGGCCCCATGGGCTGAAGTGGGGAGGGGAACCAGCTCATAGTGGGCTGGTGCGCCCCCCTTGGCCCACCCCCTGTGCCTAGGGTTGAAACCCAAGGGTGGGGGGCGCTCCACTTGCCTTGGGGGGCACTCCACCCCCCTTGGCCGCCGCCCCCCTTGGGAGATTGGATCTCCAAGGGCCGGCACCCCCCTGGGGGCCTATATAAAGGGAAGGGGGGAGGGGGTAGCCGTACTGTCAGGACCCCGATCCCAAGTCACATCGACCTAGCCGGTAACACCTCATATCACTTTGTGGCCTCACGCACGGTATTCCCATGGGTGTCGCCTTACCATGGCCCGGGACCGCTTATGCCTTTTGGCTCACGATATGATAGTGTCGCTAGCATCCACATGACAAAGAACCCGGGCCGACATGGCTAGTCGTGAACCCAAAGCGGCGCTAACCTATGGGGACAGGCATACATGAATCACATCGAGCATGTCGGTCATCAACGATATATTCGGGCTGTAGCACTGGCTAACAGGACTCCGTATCCCGGCTGTAGCAGGCTAGGCAGGACTCAATACCACCGCGTGACATTTCCCGGGATAGACATAGGAACGGTGAAACACATGCCGCCACCAAGTGTCCAAGCAGAGTGCTGGGTTAGCAGACTCGTGAACCGGGCTGTAGCGGACTACTATCGCCGTAAGCACGAGACTACATTTCCCCATATGAGAGGCTGCCAAGGATAAACAACTAGTTTGTCGGATCCCACTCATACCAAGCATTTCAATCATACACTAATATGCCCGATATGAGTAAATACAACAAGGCATCACAACAAAACTCTACAACTCAAAGTACTTTATTTAAGAGGCCCGAGGAGCCATACATAACATATTCATACAGGTAGGGGTCACATGACCCAACACTCAAGTCATACAATCATACAAGCACATGCGAAGCAAACTAGTCTGAGTACGACTCTAGAAAGAAAGAAAGCTTGTTGGAGCCTTTCTATCTACAATGGCCCTTCACAAGTCTTAGATCGCCACCGGGTGGCTAGTTCACTGTCAAGTCGAGATCTACATAGAATCCATCGGAGGGGTAGTGTTGTCCTCTGAAAAACATTAATTAGGCAAACATGAGTAAGGGGTACTCAGCAAGTCTTACCACGTAATCCTATCATACATGCACATTCTCAAGAAGGTGGTGGAGTTATTTGCAGAAGCCAGCTTTGACTCTTGGCTAAGCTATCCTCGTGTCACCACTTTGTAAAGCATTTGTCGTATTACGAGTCCACTAGTCACCATCACAATACTCCACCGGGATCCTCTCTCGTCATCCCACGAGAGGGCCATCCACGATACTCACACTTATCTTGAGGCTTTTAGTAGTATGCATTTACTTGTCTATGAACTGATATAGGTAACCCAGAAGTCCTTCTCCGTGGACACGGCTATTCAATAGATCATATTAAACCCCGCAGGGTGTACTTCTTCACACACGCTCACCACTTACCGCCGTTACACGACATGTACTGCAACCTTCAAGCGGAAGCCCAACGTGGGTGTCGGCCACACCTACCTAAACACTCAAGTCCCTAGTCCAGGTTTTCGCCTATTCGGTTCCATCCGCAGGAGTCCGCCGAGGTTTCCCATACAGCCCCGAACGATGTGTGCAGGGTTCCCGAGATACCAAACGGGCACTCGGTACACGGGCCACGTGCCTACCGCAACACAACCCACCCCTAAGGTCAGCGCTATGCGTCGGCCCCAAAGATGCTACAAACACCAGAAACTACTTGCAACTCCCGGACTAAGAACAAGGGTGGTTAAGAAGCCGAGAGGGTCCATTGGTTTCGGGCCCAATGTGTGGTAGTAACTATCTCATGGATCACAAACACAGATCTCAGTTCTTAGGATCGGCTTCAATGAAACAACCCACCATGTACTCCTACATGGCCTCTCATCGATACCTTTACCAAAACGTGTTCAACACTTTCACTCTCGAACCAACACAACCTTTCACTCCAGTTCATCATCCCGATGAGCCAGACCTGACACAACTCTAAGCATAGCAAGCATAGCATGGTAGGAATCACAAACATGGCTCAATCAACTCCTACACATACTAGTGGGTTTCATCTAGTTCTTGTGGCAATGACAGTCATGCAAAGGAAGTGGGTTCAACTACCGCAGCACACAACAGTTTGAATCGCGTTGTCTTGATGCAATGAACGAGAGCGAAGCGAGAACATGGGTTTGTATCGAATGATCAATGAGTTGCTTGCCCGATGGAACGGGGTAGAGTACGCCCTTCAGATGGATAGTCGAGGTTATCCTCGGGGCGTAACCTATCACTTAAAAGCATACCGAAAGTAAACACACATGAAAATATGCAACAATATGATGCATGCTATGACATGGCAATATGGATGTGTGTTGGCCTAATGCAAGCTGAAATAATAGGGGATGAACTCATTTGAATCAAAGATTCAAATGATAGCTCATTTGAAATAGCCCTAAAGGTGCATTATCTTATTCTGGTTAAACAGCAAGGTTAACTTGATTTAACATGCATGAAAACTGTACCAATGGATAGAATGGATTTTTCTGATCATTTTTCATATATAAATCTTTGCATTTGGAGTTACAGATTAAAAGTTATAAGCATTTTAAATTTGAATTATATTCTGGAATTTACTGTATTAGAATAAATCCAGAAATTAGATTAATGCGTCAGCCATGCGTCAGCATGACGTCAGGGTCAACAGAGACGTCCAGGTCAAACCTGACAGTGGGTCCCGCGTGTCAGGGTAATTAACTTAACTAATGTTTAATTAAAACTAACCTATTTAGTTAGCAGGGCTGGGCCCCATCTGTCAGTGACTCGACGGAGTCAACGAGGGCCCACGTGGTCAAGGTCCACGTCGGCTGCACCGGCGACTAGCCGCCGGCGAGCCCGACGCGGCGGAGGAAATGCTTTTGGCGATTCCGGCGACCAAATGAGCCGCGGAAGGTGGCTACGGGTAGCTGGGAGCAAGCCGCGGCTATTGGTGGAGCCGGTTGGGGTCGGGGTTGCCGGAGTTGGCACCGGCGACGAGCTAGGCGGCCGCCGGGGTTCGGCCAACGCTGAGCTTGGGGTTAGAGGGGTCGGTGAGGTGCGGGGAGTGCATGGTTAGACTCCATGGGGTGCGGTGAGTGTGATGGACACCATGGGGTGGCCGGAGGGTGACCGGGAGCACGTCGGCGACGAGCTCCACGGCGGCGGGTGCGGGTGAGCGTGGTTCGGTTGCTACGCTGCTCGAGGGCGCGAGAGAGAGGGAAGGGGAGGTAGATGGGCTCACGGGCGACGCGTAGAAGCTCTCGTCGAGGTCGGGGACGAACCGGAGCGACGGCGACGACGAAAGGGATCTCCGGCGACGGCGAACTCGGTCGGGGTCGGTGGGGTGGACTCGGGGCACTAGAGCGAGCGGGGCTCGGCTGGTTCGGGGTAGTGGAGTGCGGCGGAGCTCCTGGACATGGTGAGGAGGAGCACGGACGGCGGGGACCACGGTTGCGACGATGGTGCAGCGGCGGCGGCGTCGGCCAAGGCGGGGGAGCTCGAGGGAGAGGAACCGGGGCGGAGAGGAGGTGTCCAGGGGGTTCGGGGGAGAGAGAGGAGGCGATCCTCGGCGCAGTGGCGAGAGGAGCGGCGAGGCGGGGACAGTGCGTGGCACCCATGCGGTGCCTGCCGCCGAAAGACTGGCTGCCTGCCTGGCCGAGCCAAGCAGCTCGCTGGCGCGGCTGCTGGGCTGGGCCGGCAGGTGGGCCGGGTGGGGAGGCGCCAGGTAAGTCTTTTCCTGTTTTTATCTTTTTCTAATTTCCTGCAACTTTGTGGGGTTTTCTAAAATACCAAAACAGTTTTAAAATTCACCAAAATGCTCCTGGTCCCTTGTTGGAATATTTCCAACATGAAACATTTTGGTTTGGCAATTTTTGGACATTTAAAATATTTTATATAATTTGAAATGCTCAAGTTCAAAAACTTATGAATTAATCCAAGGACCTTTGGATGACCTAGAAAATGATGCACCACTTTTGACATAGGCTCAACCAAAGCAAAGATGATGAGCATTTTGAAGGGCATTTCAGGTTCATTGAAATAATTTTAGTAAACCCTAGTTGAATTAAGGGGGTGTTCGGGGTTTCTGCCTTCCCATTTCAAATTCAAATGAAATTTAAACATGATGCACACCCTAATGCATGGTCTAACTGGGATGTGACAACTCACCCCCACTCAAAAGAATCTCGTCCGAGATTTAGGATCTGTTGCGAAAAAGGTGGGATACTCAAGTCGAAGACGATCCTCCCTTTCCCAAGTTCCTTCTTGCTCGGAATGGTTTGACCATTGAACCTTTAGAAACTTGATATTCGGCGTCGAGTGGTACGCTCGGCTTGATCGAGAATACTGAATGGGATATTCTCGATAGGTGAGGTTATCTTGGAGATCAAGCGTTTAGTGGTCCACTCCACGGATAGGATCCGAGAAGCAACACCGAGTTGGGAAACGTGGAAGACATCATGGACTCGAAAGATGCGAGGTAGTTCCAATTGGTAGGCAACTTCTCCTCGCTTGGCAAGAATGCGAAAGGGTCCAATGTAACGAGGAGCCAACTTGCCTTTGATACCGAATCGATGGGTTCCTTCAAAGGAGTAACCCAAGGTAAGCCTTCTCGCCAATTTCATAAGTCATAGGCTTATGCTTGCGGTCATATTGGCTCTTTTGACGAGATTGGGCTGTTTTCAATTTCTCACGAACAACGCGAACCTGCTCTTCGCTTCTGAATCATGTCCGGCCAAAGAGTTGTCTCTCCCGGTTTCGACCAGTTAAGAGGCGTTCACATTTTCGCCCATAAAGAACTTCGAAAGGGCTTTGCCTAAGCTGGCTTGATAACTATTGTTATAAGCTTAACTTGGCGAATGGAAGGCATTTTTCCCAATTCATGCCGAAGAGATGACAAGCTCGGAGCATATCCTCTAGGATTTGATTGACTCGCTCTACTTGACCACTTGATTGAGGATGGAAGGCGGTGCTAAAGGAGAGACGAGTTCCCATAGCAATTTGGAAACTTTCCCAAAATCGAGAGGTGAAGAGACTTCCACGGTCTGAGTTAATCTCCAATGGAACACCATGAAGAGACACTATTCGAGAGATGTACAAATCAGCTAGCTGGCTAGCGGTTATACTCTCACGAACGGTAGGAAGTGGGCTACTTTGGAAAGACGATCAACGACAACGAAGATAGCGTTATTCCCTCTCTTGGTCCTGGGAAACCCGTAATGAAATCCATACCAATTTTATCCCATTTCCATTCAGGAATTTCCAAAGGTTGAAGGGTACCAGCAGGCCGTTGATGCTCTGCTTTAACTCGACGACGCACGTCGCAATTAGCAATGTATTGAGCGATTTCTCTTCATCCTAGTCCACCAAAACCTCGGCGAGGTCTTGATACATTTTAGTACTACGGGATGAATGGTGAGAGGAGAGTCATGAGCTTCCTTAAGGATCAATCGCCTCAGGTTGCGCACCTTGGGGACCACTAAACGGTCTCCAAAGAGCACGACACCTTGTTCATCAATGGAGAAACAGTCTGCGACTCCTTTCTTGATGTTTCTCCTGATACGGGAGATTCCCGGATCTACCTTCTGTGCTTTGATGATCTGATCCGTAAGGGTAGGTTCCGCCACCAGGGTAGAAAGGAATCCTCGAGGAACAATGTGGAGATTAAGCTTACGAAATTCCTCGTGGAGAAATGGTTGACTTTGTTGTAACATCAGGTTGTTACAATAAGATTTCCGCTTAGGGCGTCGGCCATGACATTGGCTTTGCCTGGGGTGTAAGATATTCCTAAGTCGTAATCTGTAATCAACTCGACCCAACGTCTTTGCCTGAGATTCAAATCCGGTTGGGTGAAGATATATTTCAGACTTTGGTGATCAGTGTAGATTTCGCAACGATTACCAAGAAGGTAATGTCGCCAAGTTTTGAGTGCATGAACCACTGCTGCAAGCTCTAGATCGTGTGTGGGATAGTTATCCTCATGTGGACGAATCGTCGAGAAGCGTGAGGCAATCACATGACGATCTTGCATGAGTATGCAACCTAGTCCTTGTCGCGAGGCGTCACAATAGATAATAAAGTCCTTAGAGAAATCTGGTGGAACAAGTACGGGAGCAGATGTCAGGCGTCTTTTCAGTTCCTGAAAGCTGAACTCGCACTGTGGCGTCCATTCGAACTTTTTATCTTTCTTGAGGAGTTCGGTTAGAGGTTTAGCAACTTTAGAGAAATTCTCGACGAAGCGGCGGCAATAGCTCGCTAAGCCGAGGAAACTCCGAACTTGCTTAACCGATTCAGGTGGGGTCCAGTCAAGGACGGCTTGAACTCGCTCGGGATTGATAGCAATGCCCTTACCAGAGATTACATGGCCTAGATAGGTCACTTCTGGTAACCAGAATTCACACTTAGAGAATTTGGCATAAAGGCGGTGCTCTCGAAGTTTCATCAACACTAGCCTTAGATGTTCGGCATGTTCTTGCTCATTCTTGGAGTAGATGAGTATATCATCGAGGTATACCACGACGAATTTATCCAAATACTCCATGAAGATTGAGTTCATTAACCGAGAGAAGGTGGCTGGAGCATTGGTTAATCAAAGGACATGACGGTGTACTCAGATTGGCCATAACGAGTAACAAAGGCCGCTTTTAGGAATGTCCCGTTTTGATTTTGATTTGATGGTAGCCCAACCTCAAATCCATCTTGGAAAAGACTGAGGATCCAGCGAGCTGATCATACAGATCGTTGATCCTGGGGAGCGGATACTTGTTCTTGATGGTGACCAAATTGACAGGTCGGTAATCTACAACCATCCGATCCATACCATCCTTCTTCTTGACGAAAAGGACGGGGCAAGCCCATGGAGATGAACTAGGACGGATGAAACCTTTTTGCAAGGACTCATCGAGTTGTTTCTTAAGTTCAGCTAGTTCTAGGGGTGCCATCTTATAAGGTCTTCTAGAGATTGGGACGGTTCCGGGAACAAGATCTATCACGAACTCGACATCCCTGTCAGGTGGAACACCTGGCAGTTCCTCTGGAAAGACATCCAGAAAATCACGGACTATCGGAATATCTTCAAGGTCTGGAAGGGGGTTGGCATTTAAGGAGTAAAGCTGGCGCTTAGACACTCGGGTTAAAACATTCACTGTCTTGCCCGAGGGATGGGTGAGTTGAACAGTTCTAGTAGAGCAATCAATCTTAGCATAATGGGCTGACATCCAGTCCATACCCAAGATGATGTTTATGTCCGAGGACTTGAGAGCTATTAGAGATGCAAGAAAGACTAATCTGTCGACAAGAATTTCATTCCCATGACTTATTCTAGAGGTTTGCCATCTAGAACCAGGAGTTTGAATTTCCATGGAGGTATGCATGTCACGTAATGTGGTGTTGTGCAATGAGCATAGCTCTCGAAATAAATGAATGAGATGCTCCAAGATCAAAAGAACAGTTGCGGATGGCAATTAACAAGGAGCGCATCGAGGACGGCGTTAGATCCTCATAGGTTTCTTCAGCAGAAACATAGTTGACATGGCCACGGCGGTGGCAACTGGTTTAGCATAGGGCACCTTTCCCGCTGGCTTGCCACGGCCAATGATTTTCCAACTTGACTGGGATTGTTCTGGGACACTCACGGATATAGTGGCCCGCCTCTCCACACTTGAAGCAAGTTATCACATTTGGGCGTGGAGCAGCATTAGCGATGGGGCCTCCATAAGTCTTGGGCGGAACATACCGCTGGTTGGGGCGAGGCGCCTCAAAGGATGGCCTCGGGGTGAACACAGGTGGTAGAGCAGATTTGGAATCCAAACCCGCGCTTCGGGATCCAGAGCGGATGAAGATCCAGAGTCACGGATGTGCTTGCGTGAAGTCTCAAAATCAGATCGCCTGGCCGGTGCCGATAGCCTTATTGACTAGCTTCGGAAAGAGGTACACTCATGCGCATTTAAGGTCTCGGCGTAGCTCGAGGCTAAGTCCTTGCGGAACCTTGCCCGCTTCTTGGCGTCGGTAGAAACTTCTTCGGAGCATAACGTGCTAACCTCCCAAATTCACGGTCAGTAGGCATCCACCGTCACCTACCTTGGGTGAAACTGCAGAATTCCTCCTTTTGCGGTCCATAAGACCTTCGGGATATGATGCTCACGGAAGCGGCATCAATTCAGCCCAAGTTGTAACTTGTCCAACCGGACGATAGCCTCATAATTCTCCCACCGAGACTAGCAGGGGCCTTCAAGATGATAAGCGGCAAAGGTAACCTTGTCGCCTCAGCCACGCTGGCGAACGCAGCTTGTGGTGGATGCTTTGCGAAGCCAATCATCCGCGTCGAGAGGCTCGACGGAATATTTGAACTTTGGGGATACAGCTTGACGAAGTCATTGAGTGAAACCACATCATTTCTTGGCTGGCGTGCGGTGTTTTGTTCAATCCGCCCAAAGAAGGCGATTGGTCTCACGCTTATTGCGCTCGCTTCCAAAGATAACCTCGCCAAAGATGGCGGTTGCGCAGATTCACATTCTGGCTGCACTAGCTTCTCCTGCTCCGGAGCAGCAGGATTGTTGCGGGTGTTGACCATCCTAGGAGACAAAGCAAAGGTTTAAACCAGGATGGCAGAATTTAACAAGGAAGTGCGGAAGGTAATGGATAGCATGGAATGCAAAGATGTTCATCCGTATGACATGGTAATATAAAGCTGCCATATATATATACCAACGGTCATACACACCATTCATAGTTTAGTACAAGCCTGACGGGGTACAACTATAAGGAAAGGCGTTACATCTCATCGGAAGCATTCCAACTTCTATACATTATTTTTCTACACTTCCGGAACGATACACACTAAGTCATATTCCACAAGTCACGCAGGACGGTGGAAATACAACTATTACCACACTAGGAATACTACTACTAACTCAGGCAGCTCCATAGTAGTCCTCATAGAAGTCACCACCCAAGCCTGGAAGTGGAACATGATCATCCGGAAACAGACAATCCTTTGGGGCCTGTGGACCATAAGGACTCGGATGTGGCCGTGGTCCAACAAACGGTGGCAGACGAGGCCCACGAGGAGGAGTGATGCCCCCAACCTCACGCCACTCCATAAAGTCTGGCAGACTCGCCCGCACAGGGTACAAGTCCCTCATGTCCATAAATCCGGCTTGCACGGCAGGTGCAAACCTAGTCAGAGTAGCCCAGTGATCAGAACGGGCATTAAAAAGCTCCATACGCAAGGCCCGGTTCTCACGGTCCTTGTCCTCCAAAGATCTCAAGAGTAGTGCGAAGGTGAGTCCTCATGGGATGCATCGCTGTACAAACCTCAAGGTAGCCATGCGCCCCAGGGAGGGATGCTGGCATGTAGCGGAAATCAGTGTTGCCCAGCAAGGCAGTTCTGGCTCGAATAATAGTCATCATAGAATAGGCTGCATCTTGCACGGACATTCCAATAGTGATCCCGAGACCATAAGAGCAGTGAAGTGGTTCGGTAGCTCCGGGATAGGATGGATAAATCCGGACCGTGCATAGATATTGGCTTTGGTTGAAATCCCTAAACTGCTCCTCGACGGTATATTCAGGATACCATCGATAACCAGACTCAATCATCACCCAAACCAGCATTGCCGTGTGACCACACACACCAATGCAACGGGTCAGACGAACCACTTGGTTCTGGGGACGGTTGGCCATCTGAAAGCACAGCCACAATACAAAGACATTAGAATTTCTAGGGAAAATCGGGCAGCATAACACCTGTAAATGCTCAAAATCAGATTTGAGACATTCAAAATCAGATTGCAAAACCACTCAACAACATCATATCAAGGTTCTGGTTCAACTGATAGCATACTACAAATTTAGTAGCACTGAACTGAGGATGTAACCAACAATCCTATAAGTTACTACGGATTAGTAACACGTGAACCTGATAGAGAGAAGAGAGCCTAGTCCTATACCCACGTCGAATGAGAAGAGGATGACTCAGATCAGAGGGCATAAGGTAAAGGAGTAAAAGAGCCTTACGCTCCTCCCACAATCAATTCCCTACATATAACTAAAGCATTTCTAGACTCAACTTCACCAGTTTGGCTTAGCGAACCTCACAGCAGCCCTGCTCGATGCCAATGCTGTCAGACCCGATCCCAAGTCACATCGACCTAGCCGGTAACACCTCATATCACTTTGTGGCCTCACGCACGGTATTCCCACGGTGTCGCCTTACCATGGCCCGGGACCGCTTATGCGTCTTTTGTCTCACGTATATGATAGTGTCGCTAGCATCCACATGACAAAGAACCGGGCCGACATGGCTAGTCGTGAACCCAAAGCTGCGCTAACCTATGGGGACAGGCATACATGAATCACATCGAGCATGCCGGTCATCAACGATATATTCGGGCTGTAGCACTGGCTAACAGGACTCCGGTATCCCGGCTGTAGCAGGCTAGGCAGGACTCAATACCACCGCGTGACATTTCCCGAAGGAACGTATATAGGAACGAAGTGAAACACATGCCGCCAGTCAAGTGTCCAAGCAGTAGTGCTGGGCTAGCAGACTCGTGAACCGGGCTGTAGCGGACTACTATCGCCGAAAGCACGAGACTACATTTCCCCATATGAGAGGCTGCCAAGGATAAACAACTAGTTTGTCGGATCCCACTCATACCAAGCATTTCAATCATACACGCAATATGCCCGATATGAGTAAATACAACAAGGCATCGCAACAAAACTCTACAACTCAAAGTACTTTATTTAAGAGGCTCCGAGGAGCCATACATAACATATTCATACAGGTAGGGGTCACATGACCCAACACTCAAGTCATACAATCATACAAGCACATGCGGAAGCAAACTAGTCTGAGTACAGACTCTAGAAAGAAAGAAAGCTTGTTGGAGCCTTTCTATCTACAATGGCCCTTCACAAGTCTTAGATCGCCACCTGGGTGGCTAGTTCACTCGTCGAAGTCGAGATCTACATAGAATCCATTGGAGGGGGTAGTGTTGTCCTCTGAAAACATTAATTAGGCAAACATGAGTACGGGGGTACTCAGCAAGTCTTACCACAGAATCCTATCATACATGCACATTCTCAAGAAGGTGGTGGAGTTATTTGCAGCAAGCCAGCTTTGACTCTTGGCTAAGCTATCCTACGTGTCACCACTTTGTAAAGCATTTGTCGTACACGAGTCCACTAGTCACCATCACAATACTCCATCGGGGATCCTCTCTCGTCATCCCACGAGAGGGCCATCCACGATACTCACACTTATCTTGAGGCTTTTAGTAGTATGCATTTACTTGTCTATGAACTGATATAGGTAACCCAGAAGTCCTTCTCCGTGGACACGGCTATTCAATAGATCATATTAAACCCTGCAGGGTGTACTTCTTCACACACGCTCACCACTTACCGCCGTTTACACGACATGTACTGCAACCTTCAAGCGGAAGCCCAACGTGGGTGTCGGCCACAGCCTACCTAAACACTCAAGTCCCTAGTCCAGTTTATCGCCTATTCGGTTCCATCCGCAGGAGTCCGCCGAGGTTTCCCATACAGCCCCGAACGATGTGTGCAGGGTTCCCGAGATACCAAACGGGCACTCGGTACACCGGGCCACGTGCCTACCGCAACACAACCCACCCCTAAGGTCAGCGTTGCGTGCGGCCCCCAGCATGCTACAAACACCAGAAACTACTTGCAACTCCCGGACTAAGAACAAGGGTGGTTAAGAAGCCGAGAGGGTCCATTGGTTTCGGGCCCAATGTGTGGTAGTAACTATCTCATGGATCACAAACACAGATCTCAGTTCTTAGGATCGGCTTCAATGAAACAACCCACCATGTACTCCTACATGGCCTCTCATCGATACCTTTACCAAAACGTGTTCAACACTTTCACTCTCGAACCAACACAACCTTTCACTCCAGTTCATCATCCCGATGAGCCGACTGACACAACTCTAAGCATAGCAAGCATAGCATGGTAGGAATCACAAACATGGCTCAATCAACTCCTACACATACTAGTGGGTTTCATCTAGTTACTGTGGCAATGACAGGTCATGCAAAGGAAGTGGGTTCAACTACCGCAGCACACAACAGTTTGAATCGCGTTGTCTTGATGCAGTAAACGAGAGCGAAGCGAGAACATGGGTTTGTATCGAATGATCAATGAGTTGCTTGCCCGATGGAACGGGGTAGAGTAACGCCTTCGGATGGATAGTCGAGGTTATCCTCGGGGGCAGAACCTATCACGAAAAGCATACCGAAAGTAAACACACATGAAAATATGCAACAATATGATGCATGCTATGACATGGCAATATGGATGTGTGTTGGCCTAATGCAAGCTGAAATAATAGGGGATGAACTCATTTGAATCAAAGATTCAAATGATAGCTCATTTGAAATAGCCCTAAAGGTGCATTATCTTATTCTGGTTAAACAGCAAGGTTAACTTGATTTAACATGCATGAAAACTATACCAATGGATAGAATGGATTTTTCTGATCATTTTTCATATATAAATCTTTGCATTTGGAGTTACAGATTAAAAGTTATAAGCATTTGAAATTTGAATTATATTCTGGAATTTACTGTATTAGAATAAATCCAGAAATTAGATTAATGTGTCAGCCATGCGTCAGCATGACGTCAGGGTCAACAGAGACGTCCAGGTCAAACCTGACAGTGGGTCCCGCGTGTCAGGGTAATTAACTTAACTAATGTTTAATTAAAACTAACCTATTTAGTTAGCAGGGCTGGGCCCCATCTGTCAGTGACTCGTCGGAGTCAACGAGGGCCCACGTGGTCAAGGTCCACGCCGGCTGCACGGCGACTAGCCGCCGGCGAGCCCGACGCCTTGGAGGAAGTGCTTTTGGCGATTCCGCCACCAAATGAGCATGAAGGTGGCTACGGTAGCTGGGAGCAAGCCGCGGCTATTGGTGGAGCCGGTTGGGGTCGGGTGGCGGAGTTGGCGCCGGCGACGAGCTAGGCGGCCGCCGGGGTTCGGCCAACGATGAGCTTGGGGTTAGAGGGGTCGGTGAGGTGCGGGGAGTGCATGGTTAGACTCCATGGGGTGCGGTGAGTGTGATGGACACCATGGGGTGGCGGAGGTGACCGGGAGCACGTCGGCGACGAGCTCCACGGGCGGGTGCGGTGAGCGTGGTTCGGTTGCTACGCTGCTCGAGGGCGCGAGAGAGAGGGAAGGGGAGGTAGATGGGCTCACGGGCGACGCGTAGAATCTCTAGTCGAGGTCGGGGACGAACCGGAGCGACGGCGACGACGAAAGGGATCTCCGGCGACGGCGAACTCGGTCGGGGTCGGTGGGGTGGACTTGGGGCACTAGAGCGAGCGGGGCTCGGCTGGTTCGGGGTAGTGGAGTCTGGCGGAGCTCTGGACATGGTGAGGAGGAGCACGGACGGCGGGAGCACGGTTCACGATGATGGTCGGTGGCGGCGGCGGCCCAAGGCGGGGAGCTCGAGGGAGAGGAACCGGGAGGAGAGGAGGTGTCCAGGGGTTCGGGAGAGAGAGGAGGCGATCCTCGGCGGCAGGGCGAGAGGAGCGGCGAGGCGGCGACCAGGTCGTGGGCACCCATGCGGTGCCATGCCCGAAAGACTGGCTGCCTGCTGGCCGAGCCAAGCAGCTGTTGCCATGCTGCTTGGGCTGGGCCGGCAGTGGGCCGGTGGGAGGCGCCGTAAGTCTTTTCCTGTTTTTATCTTTTTCTAATTTCCTGCAACTTTGTGGGGTTTTCTAAAATACCAAAACAGTTTTAAAATTCACCAAAATGCTCCTGGTCCCTTGTTGGAATATTTCCAACATGAAACATTTTGGTTTGGCAATTTTTGGACATTTAAAATATTTTATATAATTTGAAATGCTCAAGTTCAAAAACTTATGAATTAATCCAAGGACCTTTGATGACCTAGAAAATGATGCACCACTTTTGACATAGGCTCAAACCAAAGCAAAGATGATGAGCATTTTGAAGGGCATTTCAGGTTCATTGAAATAATTTTAGTAAACCCTAGTTGAATTAAGGGGGGTGTTACGGGGTTTCTGCCTTCCCCATTTCAAATTCAAATGAAATTTAAACATGATGCACACCCTAATGCATGGTCTAACTGGAATGTGACACGTACCCTGAAGTTCTGGCGCCTCCCTCCCCTGCTACACCTCTTCCTCCTCCGTCACGAGCTTGGCGAAGCCCTGCCGAATATCTGCTGCTCCACCACCACGCCGCCAGTTGTGCTGCTCGAGCCATCTTCTTCAACCTCTCCTTACCCCTTGCTGGATCAAGAAGGAGGAGACGCCATCCGCTCCGTCACGTGTGTTGAACGCGGAGGTGCCGCTTCATTCGGCACTCGGTCATCGGTGATTTGGATCACGCGAGTAACGACTCCATCATCCACATTCTAGTGAACGCTTCGCACGCGATCTACAAGTGGTATGTAGATGCAATCTCTCCCATGAATCATTGCTTAGATGAACTCATAGATGGATCTTGGTGAAACCGTAGGAAATTTTTTAATTTTCTGCAACGCTCCCCATCGGTGGCATCATGAGCTAGGTCTATCGTAGTTCTCTATTGCACGAGTAGAACACAATTTTGTTGTGGGCGAGATATTGTCAACTTGCTTGCCGCTACTAGTCTTATCTTGCTTCAGCGGTATTGTGGGATGAAGCGCCGGACCAACCTTACGTGCGCTTACGTGAGACCGGTTCCACCGATCGACATGCACTAGTTGCATAAGGTGGCTGGCGGGTGTCTGTCTCTCCCACTTTAGTTGGAGCGGATTCGATGAAAAGGGTCCTTATGAAGGGTAAATAGAAGTTGACAAATCACGCCAGGCTTTCACGTAGGTAAGAAAACGTTCTTGCTAGAACCCTATTGCAGCCATCGTAAAACTTGCAACAACAATTAGAGGACATCTAACTTGTTTTTGCAGCAAGTGTTTTGTGATATGATATGGCCAAAGTTGTCATGAATGATGAATGATATATGTGATGTATGAGATCATGTTCTTGTAATAGGAATCACGACTTGCATGTCGATGAGTATGACAACCGGCAGGAGCCATAGGAGTTGTCTTTATTTTTTGTATGACCTGCGTGTCATTGAAGAACGCCATGTAAATTATTTTACTTTATTGCTAAACGCGTTAGCCATAGAAGTAGAAGTAGTCGTTGGCGTGACAACTTCATGAAGACACGATGATGGAGATCATGATGATGGAGATCATGGTGTCATGCCAGTGACAAGATGATCATGGAGCCCCGAAGATGGAGATCAATGGAGCTATATGATATTGGCCATATCATGTCACTACTATATAATTGCATGTGATGTTTATTATGTTTATGCATCTTGTTTACTTAGAAAGACGGTAGTAAATAAGATGATCCTTACAACAATATCAAGAAGTGTTCTCCCTAACGTGCACCGTTGCTAAAGTTCGCTCGTTTCAAGCACCACGTGATGATCGGGTGTGATAGATCCTTACGCTCACATACAACGGGTGTAAGACAGTGTTACACATGCAAAACACTTAGGGTTAACTTGACGAGCCTAGCATGTACAGACATGGCCTCGAACACGGAGACCGAAGGTCGAACACGAGTCGTATGGAAGATACGATCAACATGAAGATGTTCACCAACGATGACTAGTCCGTCTCACGTGATGATCGGACACGGCCTAGTCGACTCGGATCGTGTAACACATAGATGACTAGAGGGATGTCTAATCTGAGTGGGAGTTCATTAAAATAATTTGATTAGATGAACTTAATTATCATGAACTTAGTCTAAAAACCCTTTGCAAATATGTCTTGTAGATCAAATGGCCAACGCCATGTCAACATGAACTTCAACGCTGCTCCTAGAAAACCAAGCTGAAAGATGATGGCAGCAACTATTCGGACTGGGTCCGAACCCGAGGATCATCCTCATAGCAGCCAAGAAAGAATATGTCCTAGAAGCACCGCTAGGTGATGCACCCATCCTGAGAACCAAGACATTATGAATGCTTGGCAGTCTCGTCTTGATGATTAATCCTCGTTCGATGCGGCATGCTTTACAGCTTAGAACCGGGCTCCAAAAGCGTTTTGAGCAACACGAAGCATATGAGATGTTCGAGGAGCTGAAAATGGTTTTCCTAGCTCATGCCCGGTCGAGATATGAAATCTCCGACAAGTTCTATAGTTGTAAGATGGAGGAAAACAGTTACACAAGTGAGCACATACTCAAAATGTCAGGTTGCACAACCGCCGTCCCACTGGACAAAAACCTCCCGGACGAGGCGGTCATTGACAGAATCCTTCGTCGCTCCCACCAAGCTACAAGAGCTTGGTGATGAACTACAATATGCAGGGGATGGTGAAGACCATTCCCGAAGTATTCTCAATGCTGAAGTCAGCAGAGGTTGAAATCAAGAAAGAACATCAAGTGTTGATTGTCAATAAAACCACTAAGTTCAAAAGGGGCAAGGGTAAGAAGAACTTCAAGAAGGACGGCAAAGATGTTGCCGCGCCCGGTAAGTAAGTTGCCGGGAAGAAGTCAAAGAATGGACCCAAGCCTGAGATAGAGTGCTTTTATTGCAAAGGGAAGGGCCACTGGAAGCGGAACTGCCCCAAATACTTACCGGACAAGAAGGCCGGCAACACTAAAGGTATATTTGATATACATGTAATTGATGTGTACCTTACCAGCACTCGTAGTAACTCCTGGGTATTTGATACCGGTGCCGTTGCTCATATTTGTAACTCACAGCAGGAGCTGCGGAATAAACGGAGACTGGCGAAGGACGAGGTGACGATGCGCGTCGGGAATGGTTCCAAGGTCGACGTGATCACCGTCGGCACGCTACCTCTACATTTACCTACGGGATTAGCTTTAAACCTCAATAATTGTTATTTAGTGCCAAGTTTGAGCATGATCATTGTATCAGGATCTCGTTTAATGCGAGATGGCTACTCATTTAAATCCGAGAATAATGGTTGTTCTATTTATATGAGAGATATGTTTTATGGTCATGCTCCGATGGTCAATGGTTTATTCTTAATGAATCTCGAACGTAATATTACACATATTCATAGTGTGAATACCAAAAGATGTGAAGTTGATAACGATAGTCCCACAAACTTGTGGCACTGCCGCCTTGGTCACATTGGTGTCAAGCGCATGAAGAAGCTCCATTCTGATGGACTTTTAGAGTCTCTCGATTATGAATCATTTGACACATGCGAACCATGCCTTATGGGAAAAATGACCAAGACTCCGTTCTCCGGAACAATGGAGCGAGCAACCAACTTATTGGAAATCATACATACTGATGTGTGCGATCCAATGAGCGTTGAGGCTCGCGGAGGATATCGTTATCTTCTCACTCTCACAGACGACTTAAGTAGATATGGGTATGTCTACTTGATGAAACACAAGTCTGAGACCTTTGAAAAGTTCAAGGAATTTCAGAATGAGGTAGAGAATCAACGTGACCGAAAAATAAAGTTCTTACGATCAGATCGTGGAGGTGAATATTTAATTCATGAATTTGGTACACACTTAAGGAAATGTGGAATCGTTTCACAACTCACGCCGCCTGGAACACCTCAGCATAACGGTGTGTCCGAACGTCGTAATCGCACTCTATTGGATATGGTGCGATCTATGATGTCTCTTACCGATTTACCGCTATCATTTTGGGGATACGCTCTAGAGACAGCTACATTCACTTTAAATAGGGCACCGTCTAAATCCGTTGAGACGACACTGTATGAATTATGGTTTGGAAAGAAACCTAAGCTGTCGTTTCTAAAAGTTTGGGGATGCGATGCTTATGTCAAGAAACTTCAACCTGAAAAGCTCGAACCCAAGTCGGAAAAATGCGTCTTCATAGGATACCCTAAGGAAAACATTGGGTATACCTTCTACCTTAGATCCGAAGGCAAGATCTTTGTTGCCAAGAACGGATCCTTTCGGAAAAGAGTTTCTCTCGAAAGGAGTAAGTGGGAGGAAAGTAGAACTCGATGAAGTACTACCTCTTGAACCGGAAAGTAGTGCAGCTCAGAAAATGTTCTGTGGTGCCTACACCTCTTGGAGAGGAAATTAATGATGATGATCAAGGTACTTCAGATCAAGTTGCTACTGAACTTCGTAGGTGCACAAGGACACGTTCCACACCAGAGTGGTATGGCAACCCTGTCCTGGAAATCATGTTGTTAGACAACGGTGAACCTTCGAACTATGAAGAAGCGATGGCGGGCCCGGATTCCAACAAATGGCTTGAAGCCATGCAATCCGAGATAGGATTCATGTATGAAAACAAAGTATGGACATTGACAAACTTGCCCGATGATCGGCGAGCGATAGAAAACAAATGGATCTTTAAGAAGAAGACGGACGTGGATGGTAATGTCACCATCTATAAAGCTCGACTTGTCGCTAAGGGTTATCGGCAAGTTCAAGGGATTGACTACGATGAGACTTTCTCTCCCGTAGTGAAGCTTAAGTCCGTCCGAATCATGTTAGCAATTGCCGCATACTATGATTATGAGATATGGCAGATGGACGTCAAAACAGCATTCCTTAACGGTTATCTTAAGGAAGAGCTGTATATGATGCAGCCGGAAGGTTTTGTCGATCCTAAGAATGCTAACAAAGTATGCAAGCTCCAACGATCCATTTATGGGCTGGTGCAAGCATCTCAGAGTTGGAACATTCGCTTTGATGAGATGATCAAAGCGTTTGGGTTTATGCAGACTTATGGAGCAGCCTGCGTTTACAAGAAAATGAGTGGGAGCTCTGTAGCATTTCTCATATTATATGTAGATGACATACTTTTGATGGGAGATGATATAGAACTCTTGGACAACATTAAGGCCTACTTGAATAAACATTTTTCAATGAAGGACCTTGGAGAAGCTGCTTATATATTAGGCATCAAGATCTATAGAGATAGATCGAGACGCCTCATAGGTCTTTCACAAAGCACATACCTTGATAAGATTTTGGAGAAGTTCAAAATGGATCAGTCCAAGAAAGGGTTCTTTCCTGTCTTCGCAAGGTGTGAGATTGAGCTCGGCTCAATGCCCGACCACGGCAAAAGATAAAGAAGAGATGAGCGTCATACCCTATGCCTCGCCATAGGATCTATTATGTATGCCATGCTGTGTACCGCACCTGATGTAAACCTTGCCGTAAGTTTGGTAGGAAGGTACCAAAGTAATCCCGCAAGGAACACCGGACAGTGGTCAAGAATATCCTGAAGTACCGAAAAGGACAAAGGACAAGTTTCGTTTATGGAGGTGACGAAGAGCTCGTCAGAAGGGTTACGCCGACGCTAGCTTCGACACGATCTGATGACTCTAAGTCACAAACCGGATACGTGTATATGTTGAATGGTGGAGCAGAAGCTGGTGCAGCTGCAAGCGAGCGCCGTGGCGGGATCTACATGTGAAGCGAGTACATGGCTGCCTCGGAGGCAGCACATGAAGCAATATGGGTGAAGGAGTTCATCACCGACCTAGGAGTCATACCCAATGCGTCGGGGCGATCAAACTCTTCGTGACAACACCGGAGCTATTGCACTTGCCAAGGAGCCCAGGTTTCACAAGAAGACTAGGCACATCAAGCGCCGCTTCAACTCCATCCGTGAAAATGTTCAAGATGGAGACATAGAAATTTGCAAAGTGCATACGGATCTGAATGTCGCAGATCCGCTGACTAAACCTCTTCCATGAGCAAAACATGATCAACACCGTAACTCTATGGGTGTTAGGTTCATCACAATGTAACTAGTTTATTGACTCTAGTGCAAGTGGGAGACTGTTGGAAATATGCCCTAGAGGCAATAATAAAAGGATTATTATTATATTTCCTTGTTCATGATAATTGTCTTTTATTCATGCTATAATTGTATTATCCGGAAATCGTAATACACGTGTGAATACATAGACCACAATATGTCCCTAGTGAGCCTCTAGTTGACTAGCTCGTTGATCAATAGATAGTCATGGTTTCGACTATGGACATTGGATGTCGTTGATAACGGGATCACATCATTAGGAGAATAATGTGATGGACAAGACCCAATCCTAAGCATAGCACAAGATCGTAGTAGTTCGCTTTGCTAGAGCTTTTCCAATGTAAAGTATCTCTTCCTTAGACCATGAGATCGTGTAACTCCGGATACCGTAAGAGTGCTTTGGTGTACCAAACGTCACAACGAATCGGGTGACTATAAAGGTGCACTACAGTATCTCCGAAAGTGTCTCATTGGGTTGACACGGATCGAGACTGGGATTTGTCACTCCGTGTTACGGAGAGGTATCACTGGGCCCACTCGGTAGTGCATCATCATATTGAGCTCAAAGTGACCAAGTGTCTGGTCACGGGATCATGCATTACGGTACGAGTAAAGTGACATGCCGGTAACGAGATTGAACGAGGTATTGGGATACCGACTATCGAATCTCGGGCAAGTAACATACCGATTGACAAAGGGAATTGTATATGGGGTTGTTTGAATCCTCGACATCGTGGTTCATCCAATGAGATCATCGAGGAGCATGTGGGAGCCAACATGGGTATCCAGATCCCGCTGTTGGTTATTGCCCGAGAGCCGTCTCGGTCATGTCTACGTGTCTCCCGAACCCGTAGGGTCTACACACTTAAGGTTCGGTGACGCTAGGGTTGTATGAATATGAGTATGTCGTAAACCGAATGTTGTTCGGAGTCCCGTATGAGATCCGGGACGTCACAAGGAGTTCCGAAATGGTCCGGAGGTAAAGAATTATATATAGGAAGTATTGTTTCGGCCATCGGGAAAGTTTCGGGGTCACCCGGTATTGTACCGGGACCACCGGAAGGGTCCCGGGGGTCCACCGGGTGGGGCCACCCATCCCGGAGGGCCCCATGGGCTGAAGTGGGGAGGGAACCAGCCCATAGTGGGCTGGTGCGCCCCCCTTGGCCCACCCCCTGCGCCTAGGGTTGAAACCCTAGGGTGGGGGGGCGCCCCACTTGCCTTGGGGGCACACCACCCGCTTGGCCGCCCCCCCTGGGATATTGCATCTCAAGGGCGGTGCCCCTGGGGCCTATATAAAGGGAAGGGGAGGGGCAGCCGCACTGAAGTTCAGCGCCTCCCTCCCCTGCTACACCTCTTCCTCCTCCGTCACGAGCTTGGCGAAGCCCTGCCGGAATATCTTGCTGCTCCGCCACCACCACGCCGTTGTGCTACTGCTGAGCCATCTTCTTCAACCTCTCCTTCCCCTTGCTGGATCAAGAAGGAGGAGACGCCATCCGCTCCGTCGCGTGTGTTGAACGCGGAGGTGCCGTCCGTTCGGCACTCGGTCATCGGTGATTTGGATCACGGCGAGTACGACTCCATCATCCACGTTCTAGTGAACGCTTCCGCACGCGATCTACAAGTGGTATGTAGATGCAATCTCTCTCCCATGACTCGTTGCTGAGATGAACTCATAGATGGATCTTGGTGAAACCGTAGGAAATTTTGTTAATTTTCTGCGAAGTTCCCCATCACTATGTTACAAAGTGGGGCATGAATGCCATAATACTAGCCCACTACCAAGCCCTCACCATGAGAATGATCTCGAATGCTTTGTTGCCTGCTGGTCTTCGTATATCCGAGTGATTCGTACGGTCGAGTGGTGAACTGTCATTCGAGTGGATGGTATACTGCTTGGTCGAGTGGATAGTATGCTGCTTGCCCGAGTGGATAGTATGTCTGTATGAAATTTATCTGGACCCACATGTTTTGTGGACCCCTTGCTTTATGATACTTCGACCCTTCGCGGGCCTACCTGTTATGTGTATCCCCAACAGTTAGCTCATATACAAAACAAGTATCTCACACATGAAAATATTTTGTTGAAGGAGCATATTGTTGCACTCAAGGGCATTATCCGCAAGCTGGAGGACCTCTTACGCTCGATGTGCGACTATCCATCATCACCTCCACCTTCTTCACCAGCAAAGGATATATAATCACATGGGTATGGGCACTCCCCTTGGCAACTGCCAAGCTTGGGGACCCGGTATCGTATCACCATCACACTCTTATCTTTACCGTTTTTCTTAGTTCGATCCTTTTTAGTAATATCTTGATCTAGTAGAATAAAAGTTTTAGTATGATCTAGTTTTGAGTACTGCTTTATGATACTTCTATGTAAACGAGTCCGTGAGCTATATATAATAAAGATTAGTGTTGAGTCAAGGGCTTGATTATTTTGCTATGATCTTGAGGGAATAAAAGAAAAAAGAAACACAGAGATCATATTGATCTTATGGAGAGTAATGACTTCATAGAAAGAGTATGATGATTAAAAGTTGTTGAGAGTTGACAAACATAGCTTTTGTCATCGTTGCAATTAATAGGAAGTAATAAAGAAAGAGGGGTTTCACATATAAATATACTATCTTGGACATCTTTTATGATTCTGAGCACTCATTAAAATATGACATGCTAAAGAGTTGATGTTGGACAAGAAAGACAACGTAATGGGTTATGTTTTCTTATATCTAAAATAAAGTATATTGTCAAGGATCATTGAACATGTTGAACTTGCCTTTCCCCCTCATGCTAGCCAAGTTCTTTGCACCAAGTAGAGATACTACTTGTGCTTACCAATACCCTTAAACCCAGTTTTGCCATGAGAGTCCACCATATCTACCTATGGATTGAGTAAGATCCTTCAAGTAAGTTGTCATCGGTGCAAGCAATAAAAATTGCTGTCTAAATAGGTATGATTGATTAGTTTGGAGGAAATAAGCTTTATACGATCTTGTGATGTGGAAGAAATAAAAGCGACGGACTTCATAATAAAGGTCCATATCACAAGTGGCAATATAAAGTGATGTCCTTTCGCATTAAGATTTTGTGCATCCAACTCTGAAAGCGCATGGCAACCTCTCCTTCCCTCTGCGAAGGCCTATCTTTTACTTTTATCTCCTACCTTATGCAAGAGTCATGGTGATTTTCACCTTTCCTTTTTATATTTTATCCTTTGTCAAGCACAGTGTGTTGGAAAGATCCTAATATATATATATACATATATATATATATCTAATTGGATGTAAGTTAGCATGAACTATTATTCTTGACATTACCCTTGAGGTAAAAGGTTGGGAGGCGAAACTATAAGCCCCTGTCTTTCTCTGTGTCCGATTAAAACTCCGTAACCATAAAGTGTTAGCAATTGTGAACGACTAAATGATAGTTGAGTATGTGGGCTTGCTGGAAAGCTCTGACATAGACTCTGTCTGATGTTATGATAAATTGCAATTGCTTAAATGACTGAGATTATAGTTTGTTTGTTCTCAATGAAGTTTCTGATTCATACTTGACGTTGTGAATAGATTATTACTTGAGCATAAGAAATCATATGACAATATCAATATACGTTGCTGTTATAAGAATGATCATGATGCCCTCATGTTCGTATTTTATTTTATCGACACCTCTACCTCTAAACATGTGGACATATTTATAGTTATCGGCTTCCGCTTGAGGACAAGTGAGGTCTAAGCTTGGGGGAGTTGATACCTCCATTTTGCATCATGCTTTTATATCTATATTTATTGCATTATGGGTTGTTATTACAGGTTATGTCATAAAACTTATGCCTATTCTCTCTTATTTTACAAGGTTTACATGAAGAGGGAGAATCCCGACTGCTGGAATTCTGGGCTGGAAAAGTAATTTTTGGAAATAATAAAAAATGCTGAGCGAAGAAAATACCAGAGGGGGCCCACACCCTAGCCACGAGGGTGGGGGGCGCGCCCCCTGCCTCGTGGGCCCCCTGGTGGCCCTCCGGTGCTCATCTTCTGCTATGTGAAGTCTTTCGTCTGAAGAAAAATCATAAGCAAGCTTTCGGGACGAGACTCCGCCGCCACGAGGCGGAACCTTGGCGGAACCAATCTAGGGCTCCGGTAGAGCTGTTCTGCCGGGGACACTTCCCTCCGGGAGGGGGAAATCATCGCCATCATCATAACCAACACTCCTCTCATCGGGAGGGGGCCAATATCCATCAACATCTTAACCAGCACCATCTCCTCTCAAACCCTAGTTCATCTCTTGTATCCAGTTCTTGCCTCTAAGTCTGAGATTGGTACCTGTACGTTGCTAGTAGTGTTGATTACTCTTTGTAGTTGATGCTAGTTGGTTTATTTGGTGTAATATCATATGTTCAAATCCTATATGCATATTAATACTCCTCTGATTATGAACATGAATATGCTTTGTGAGTAGTTAAGTTTGTTCCCGAGGACATGGGAGAAGTCTTGCTATTAGTAGTCATGTGAATTTGGTATTCGTTCGATATTTTGATGAGATGTATGTTGTCTCTCCTCTAGTGGTGTTATGTGAACGTTGACTACATGACACTTCACCATTATTTGGTCCTAGAGGAAGGCATTGGGAAGTAATAAGTAGATGATGGGTTGCTAGAGTGACAGAAGCTTAAACCCTAGTTTATGTGTTGCTTCGTAAAGGGCTGATTTGGATCCATATGTTTCATGCTATGGTTAGGTTTACATTAATACTTCTTTTGTAGTTGCGGATGCTTGCAATAGGAGTTAATCATAAGTGGGATGCTTGTCCAAGAAAGGACAGCACCCATGCACTGGTCCACCCACATATCAAATTATCAAAGTACCGAACGCGAATCATATGAACGTGATGAAAACTAGCTTGACGATAATTCCCATGTGTCCTCGGGAGCACTTTTCTCTATATAAGAAATTGACCAGGCTTGTCTTTTGCTACAAAAAGGATTGGGCCACCTTGCTGCACTTTATTTACTTTTGTTACTTATTGCTTGTTACAAATTACCTTATCACAAAACTATCTGTTACCTATAATTTTAGTGCTTGTAGAGAATACCTTGCTGAAAACCACTTATCATTTCCTTCTGCTCCTCGTTGGGTTCGACACTCTTACTTATCGAAAGGACTACGATAGATACCTGATACTTGTGGGTCGTCAGACTTCACCCTCCACTTGAAGATAGTACCAAAACCAGCTGCATGAAGCGTAGCCATATGCCGCCTCTCAAGCAATTTAGCACAAGCTTTAGCCTCTCCCAATGAACATCGCACAGTTAAGTTCAATTTCCATTGGTCACCTTCATCCAAAGCAACTTTTCTGGCATTGCCTCCCACCGGCTTGACCGGACTCATAACGCTAACAGGCTGTAAATGAAAATAAAGAAGCCACAGCTTAAACAAATGAATATAGAAAACAAAACAAGCATACGAAGGCAAGTAGAAAAAAGAAAAGATTGCACAAGTTCAACTCTTAAAATAACATCAGTACAACCCTCAATTGATGCAAACAATGACCAGCCTCGCCTAGCCAGCGTACCAGCCCAGACACAATTATATCATTGCAAGTACAACTAGTTAGTGACATATAGTACAAAACACGTACCACTGCAAATTCATCTCCAGAATCAACTTCAATATCATCTTCTTCAGATACAACATCTTCAGCTTCGACACGAGCACGCTTCTTCACACCTTTGTTCACCTTCGCAGGAGGAACTTTAGGCTTCTTATTTTCTTTCTACAAAGAGCGCTCTGGAAGAGGAGACGAAGAAGGCTTCTTATTTGTCAAAACTCGTGGACTCCGACGAACAGGAGAGCCACCAAGTGTGCTTCGACCATTATTCACAGCAACACTATCCCCATCAGCTTTGCTATTACCAGGTTGGGAACCAGCTTTCACACGCGGGCTACGCCTCTGTGTGCCATTAGCATTTCGATCCGACATCTTCCTCTTCAAAACAACTCTCTCCTCCTTAACTGCATCACGAGTAAACACTTGCGTCAAACGAGTTTGCATCAGGTTTGTCTTCACAGGCATGTCACTTCCATGAGATCCACCATCAACAGTTGAAAAGGCCGTGTCACCACCTTCATCACCTACACCTTCAGGAGTGAGGGAGTCCTGGATTAGGGGGTGTCCAGATAGCTGGACTATAACCTTTGGCCGGACTCCTGGACTATGAAGATACAAGATTGAAGACTTCGTCCCGTGTCCGGATGGGACTTTCCTTGGCGTGGAAGGCAAGCTTGGCGATACGGATATGTAGATCTACTCCCATTGTAACTGACTCTATGTAACCCTAGCCCTCTCTGGTGTCTATATAAACCGGAGGGTTTTACTCTGTAGGACGAACAACAATCATACCATAGGCTAGCTTCTAGGGCTTAGCCTCTCTGATCTCGTGGTAGATCTACTCTTGTACTACCCATATCATCAATATTAATCAAGCAGGAGTAGGGTTTTACCTCCATCGAGAGGGCCCAAACCTGGGTAAAAACATCATGTCCCTTGTCTCCTTTTACCATCCGCCTAGATGCACAGTTCGGGACACCCTACCCGAGATCTGCCGGTTTTGACACCGACATTGGTGCTTTCATTGAGAGTTCCGCACTGCGCCGCCATCAGAAGGATCCTCATCCCGTCTTTAAAGATGGCATCAGCTAAAGGAGCTTGACTATCGGCGAACTCTCCGCTAGGCGGTTTTCTTATGACCGCTGTTAAAGCCGCCACGCCGACGATGACTTCTCGGGTCATCGAAAGCAATCTTCACGTCAACTCGGAACTCGCTGAGCAGTTAGATCCGATGGAGCTCTCTTCCTTAAACGAGCTCTTGGATCGCATCGCCGCCCTGGGAGTCGCTACAGAAAATGATCAGATTGGGCCTAAACCCGATCCGAGAGAGATTAACTCTCCCCAGGTCACCCATCACGTTGCAGTGGTGGAGGAACAATGCGGCAAGCCTTCATCTATCTTAAGGACTAGTTATGTCCGGATTCCCGATCCTGCAAGCGGATACCCGCGAGGGAGGACGCCACTCAAGCCCCGAACCTAAAGTCGTAGCGGGCTAGATTCATTGGACAACATCCAAGAACCCATGCTTCCGAGTTCGGAAACTCCTTGGCCCCTGGGTCTCAGATTGGGGGAGGTTCCAGATTTAATTCCACCCGCCCACCCAAACATAAGCGATCTATCCCAAATTCGGCAAGAGCCCGCAAAAAAGAGACACCATTATCGGGCGATTCCTCCCGGTCATGAACAGGATAAAGGACTGCCACGAGGAGGATGCAATTTCATTCTTCGCAATAATTGCACGGACAACGGAATCCTCAACGCCATAAGTCGCCGTGAAATTACACGCCGCTGACTTGGCGCCCATAGTACGAAAGTACTATGCGATGGAAAGCGCTGAAAACCAAATAAAATTTTGGGACAATCCGCCCTGAATACAACCCCATCCGAAATAAAAGGGTGCATTATCGCCAGGCACCTAGGTTAAACACCAAAAAAGCTAAAACCCTCTATAGGGCATGGAACCGTACTGGAGGGATGGCTCAATGGACCCTGTAAAATTCATAGTACAGAGGGCGCCACACCAACTCATAGCCTTAGAGCATGTTGATACTCCGCAGTGGCCGAAGTGGCGAAGAGCTTCTAACTCCAGAATCCACAGAGCACCAGCCCAAGGATACCAGTACGGTATTAACAGTATTCGAGACTTTCGCATCAAATAATATGCAGAAACGAACACTCCCCAGCCTTGCCGAAGTCTACCAAGTAGCAATAACAAACCCATGGAGTGACATGGCTATTAACTTTAATGCCAGTGATGAACCTAAATTCCGAACAGCCCGAGCACCAGCCGCATTGGTCCTCGGTCCAATAGTGAACGGCTTTCGCCTTACCGAGGTACTCATGGACGGTGGCAGCTGATTGAACCTGATTTACGAGCAAACTCTTTGAAAAATGGAAATAGACTGGAGCCGCATTGAGCGAAGCAGCACGACCTTTAGAGGAATAATCCCCAGTCGGAAAGCACACTGTACAGGAAAAATCACACTGGATGTGGTGTTCGGCACGCCGGATAATTACAGGCCCGAGGAGGTCACATTCCAAGTGGCCCCATTCAGCAACGGATACCAAGCTCTATTAGGGCGAGAGGCATTTACAATTTTTCAAGCTATACCCCATTACGGGTACATGAAGCTCAAAATCCCCGGGCCCAACGGAATCATCACTCTTGCTAGTGACCCGGACATAGCACTCCGCGCCGAAAATTAGACAGCCACACTGGCCCTTGAGGCACTATCCTAAGCCCTAGCGGCCGAGGAACTGACTGTGCTGCGCTCCACGGTGAACAGGGACGACGTGATACTCGATAAAAGATCCAAGTCCACCTCCTTTAAACCGGCAGACGAAATAGTCAAATTCCAAGTCCATCCAACGAACCCTACAAAAACGGCCTCCATCGGGGCGCAATTAAACCTTTATGTAGACGCCGCACTACGAGAATTCCTACGCGAAAATTGGGACATTTTTGCCTGGCACCCTTCAGACATGCTAGGAATCCCACGCCGGTTGGTCGAGCACAGCCTAAACATCCTAAAAGGATTCAAGCCTGTCAAGCAGGCTCTTCGGCGTTTCTCCAAACCTAAGAGACAGGCCATGGGAGAGGAGCTAGCCAAACTACTGGAGGCCGGATTCATCAGAGATATAAAACAACCGGACTGGCTAGCAAACCTGGTGATGGTACCAAAGAAGGACAAATCCTGGCGCCTATGCGTCGATTTCAAGGACCTCAACAAGGCTTGCCGAAAGGATCCCTTCCCCCTCCCCCGCATCGATCAAATTATTGACGCTGCCGCAGGACACGATTCATTGTGTTTCCTCGACGCATACTCCGGCTACCATCAAATTAAGATGGCAGAGCCAGAGCAAGCCGCAACGGCATTCATCACCCCATACGGCCCATTCTGCTTCAACACAATGCCCTTCGGGCTCAAAAACGCCGGCGCAACATATCGGCGCATGATTCGTATATGTCCGGCAAACCAGATCGGCAAAACAGTGGAGGCATACGTAGATGACGTGGTCGTCAAAACCAAGCATGTCGAAACTCTAGTAGACGACTTGAGGCTCACATTCGAGAACCTCCGAACATATGACATCAAGCTTAACCCAGAAAAATGCGTTTTCGGCATACCAGCCGGAAAGCTCTTGAGCTTCATTGTATCCGGTAGAGGAATTGAAGCAAACCCAGCCAAAATCCGAGCTCTGTCACAATTGGATATCCCAAAGGACCTCAAACAAATACAAAAATTGACCGGATGCGTGGCGGCTCTAAGCCGTTTTATCTCCCGCTTGGGAGAAAAGGCATTACCCCTTTATCGCCTCCTCCGGCGCACCGAACACTTTGAGTGGACGGATGCCGCCTCGGCCGGACTCGAAGAAATAAAAGACATATTGGCAACAAACCCGATCCTGGCCGCGCCTAACATCAGCGAGCCAATGCGATTATACATCGCGGCAAGTCATCAAGTTGTAAGCGCAGTGCTCGCCGTCGAACGAGAAACGGACGGACACAAATTCCCCCTTCAAAAGCCAGTTTACTATGTGTCCACTGTCCTCACTCCATGCAAGTCACGGTACCCGCATTATCAAAAGATAGCGTACGCGGTATTTATGGCATCTCGGAAGCTGCGACACTACTTTCAAGAGTGTTCGATAACAGTAGCCTCTGAAGTACCTATCAACGATATTATAAAGAACCGCGACGCGACGGGCCGGATTGCCAAATGGGCCATTGAGCTCCTCCCGTTCGACATAACCTATAAGCCACGGCGAGCTATTAAGTCGCAAGTTTTGGCCGACTTCGTTGCCGAATGGACTGAAGCCGAACTCCCTAAAGAGTACGGCACATATTCCAACTGGATCATGTACTTCGACGGCTCCAAAATGTTGGCTGGTCTGGGGGCTGGCGTCGTTCTGACGTTCCCAACAGGAGATACAGTTCAATACGTACTCCAGATAATGTATACGGACTCCAACAACGCAACCGAATATGGGGCCCTTCTACATGGTCTCCGGATGGCAGTCTCCATGGGCATCCAACGCTTAGAGGTGCGCGGGGATTCGAACCTCGCGATATCCCAAATAAATGGAGACTTTTATGCCAAGGATCCAAAAATGGCAGCTTACCACAACGCCGTCCTAAAAATGTCAGCTCGGTTCAAGGGGCTCGAATTTCACCATATAGCCCGGGAAAAAATCAGGCAGCGGACGTCTTGGCACGCATTAGCGCAAAGCGCGATGCAGTCCCCCCCAACATTTTCTTGAGAGGCTATTCAAGCCATCCGTATTATGGGAAGGGAATCCGAAATAACAGCCCGGACCCAACCGCACCGCCTCGACACCGAACATTCTCGACACAACGGAGGCTCGCCAACGGTAACATCCTCAGCCCACGTAATAATGGCAGTCACTGCCCCGTGGACAGAACCATTCCTAGCCTACCTAACCAGGCAGGAACTTCCCGAGGACCAAAACGAGGCACACTGCATAGTTCGGCGATCTAAAGCCTATAAAGTCCACGAGGGAGAGCTTTATAAGAAAAGCACCACCAGAGTCCTTCAAAGGTGTATCTTCGAAGAGGAAGGGCGTAATCTTCTGGCTGAAATTCATGCCGGACTCGGCGGGCACCACGCCGCAGCCCGGGCCCTTGTAAGCAAAGCCTTCCGTACATGATTTTATTGGCCGACGGCCCGTGCAGATGCTCAGGACTTAGTCTAACGATGCGTCGGTTGCCAGCTCTTTGCTAACCAAAGCCATATGCCACCCACCGCCCTCCAAACTATACCCATCACCTGGCCCTTCGCAGTCTGGGGGCTTGACATGGTTGGACCCCTTAAAGGAGGAACCCACAAGAAAAAATACCTACTGGTCATGGTGGATAAGTTCACCAAATGGATAGAAGCCAAGCCTGTTAAGACGGCCGAATCCGGACCAGTGATAGACTTCATATCCGGGGTCGTACACCATTACGACGTCCCCCACAGCATCATCACTGATAACGACACGAACTTTACGGCCGACGAGGTCAAACTCTGGTGCAAAAACATGGGCATCAAGCTCGACTATGCTTCAGTCTATCACCCACAAACTAACGGTCAAGTCGAGCGAGCAAATGGTCTAATCATGAGTGGCATCAAACCCAGATTAGTGTGGTCCCTCAATGAATCTAACACACACTGGGTAGAGGAGCTTGACTCCGTGCTCTGGGGGCTGCGGACTACGCCGAATGGCACCATCGGATACACACCATTCTTTATGGTATACGGCGCAGAGGCGGTTCTGCCCTGCGACATAATTCATGACTCACCTCGCGTGCGCATGTACGAAGAAAGAGAAGCCGAACTCGATCGGCAGGACAGTTTGGATGCCTTGGAGGAGGAGCGTGACATGGCAAAAGCCCGTTCCGCATTCTATCAACAGCAGGCTCGAAGATACCATAGCAGAGAAGTATGAGCCAAAACTTACAATGTTGGCGAGTTAGTTCTACGCCTGCCGGACAAGAAAAAGGACAAACTCAAGCCCAAATGGGAAGGTCCCTTTATTATTGACCAAGTCCTGACCGGCGGAGCGTACCGTCTGCGAGATGCATCGAATAACCGACTCGAGCCGAACCCATGTAACGCAGCCCGTCTTCGAAGATTCTACGCCTAGCACTGGACTCTTTGTTTGTCTCCTTCCTCTGTCTATTTTTTACACATTAGTTGTCTTATATTTCTCTCCTTCTCCCTCCCTTTCTCTTACAGCCTTTAAGGGCTTGTTCGCGCCTTTGTTCGATACATTAACCGACGCGCTATCCGCTCATTATACCTGGGGCTTTTTTATGTAAGTTTATTTATATGGCTTCATGACCAACACATGTGTCACACTTCCGCATGTACCTTTTATTCACCATTATATGCATCGATATGACTTATGTTTTGGCCAAGCTGGGTTGCCTGGCTCCTGTGCTTACCCCTACATTCCCGATTGTTCGGCTAGGCGGTAAAGGGAGCACCTCTACGATTGTTACTGCCGGGTCAGCCGGATGTGTACCTCAGACTGGGTGAAGCCGAAAGCTAGCGTTCTTAAGGGAATATTCGGTCGGTGAACTAAAGATGATTTCTCACTTGTTTATTTATCCGCCCCCAGATGCTTCTCTACTTTTTTCGCAGTCCAGACATGCACTTTAGGGCATGCCTCCTAGGGAAAGGAACCCCTAACGGAATTATTCTCCCTGGAAGATGTTTCTTACTAACCATGTAATATAACATAACTAGTTGGGAACTTGTCTGTTCAAGCACTAATTACCCCTACGCCTGGTCTCCACGCATGCCCTGGTTCTTACATAACCGAGAGGGTATTCGGACACAGTCCGGACTATCGGGTCCCGAGGTTGAAGCGAAAAGGTCTGCCATGACAAACGATCTACAATCCGGCTAGAAGGCATTTTACATGTCATCTTAAATTACATAGTCAATTTGACTGGGTATATTCCTCTTCAATACCATCCAACAGGCTGTCTAGTTTACAGTCCTGTTGGGAATATTTGGCGGCCAACTCTAGCTGGCCGTACACTAAGCTCACAGGGATCTCCTTACCATCGGGCCCCACAGGTCCGACCTCGGCCATATGGTTTGCATCGGCCTTCGTGTACCGCGTCTTCACCCTGGCCCAGGCCTCCCTGGCGCCTTGACGGTAGGCCGATATCTTCCATAATCGGAAGCGCCGCCGCGCTCCCTTAAGCCTCTCTGCAAACTCTCCAAGGCCTTCGGGCATGGAGACAGATGGCCACAAGGCCTGGGCGACGCCTTTCATCACCTGCCGAACTCGTTTGTGCAGTTGTAAGAGCTCGAGAAGAAGGTCACCCAAAGAACCGGGCATTTCCTCTGCAGGACGACCTATGAGCATACCTACAGACATAACTCTGTTAGTCGACTTCCTCGCCGAACTCTTTTTCAAAGTTTGTTCAAGCACTTACTAAACATGCCGCGTCGAAGCCGCCGATTCTCCTTAACAGAGTCCGACAGGTGGGCACGAACATCCTTTAGTTCCACGCCCAGCTGGGTGTTGGCATCTTGGAGACCATTCTTCTCCTGCCTCACCTTTGTCAGCATGCTCTTACCAGCCTCTAGCTGGCGTAGGAGTTGCTGTTTCTCCGGATCTAATCCAGCGCCATCTACAATTTTATTGTCAGACTTGCCTACACGCCGCACTCTACATAATACTTATCAATTGAGGAATATAATACCAGAGAGGGTCTTCTTGGGCTCCCCTGCTGCGGCTAGTGCGGCCTGAAGTTGGGCTTTGCACTCTTCCAGCTCCTGGGACGGTAGGGTATTCTTTTCTGTAAGAACCTGCATAATAAATGATCCTTAAATCAGTTATTCTAACTGTTTCAAGTCTCGGGGGCTACTGATATATATATACAATCATTAAATTTTCTCACCCGTATGTCTTTTACATACTGCTCCGTGGCCCTGGTTAGACCATTTTGAGCAGCACGGAGGTACGCATCTCCCGAGTTGAAGGCATCCAATGCCTCTTGGGAGAAACAAGCGTTGCGAAGAACTGTCCGGCGGCGCCTGTGATTCATGGCACTCTCCACCTCGGAATTGGTGGCGGACAGTCTATCCGCATCCTCTGTCGGAGGAGCGTTCGACGTACGCCTCGTGTTCGCCTCTGCTTCTGGACCTGACTTTGGAAACTGGCTGGTGGAGGCGCGATTGGCAACCTCTCTGGATATAGTCCGGCGAGCCCTCTTTTTCCTAACAAAAGCATGGGCGTTAGTATGCATCGTAAGAATGATGCCTTGGAGTAAGGCGGCGCGCCTTACTGCTGCGCCGGTGCCTCGACCCAGACTGCGTGTCTCTTTAGCCTGCCCGCCCTCGCGATCCGTTGTTGGCTAGTCGCCGCAGGCTCGGCATTCTGCCTCGAGATCCTCCCCTACGAAACACCATTGGTATACGGTGATAAAAAATAAGCACGGACGGATCATCTTTGAAGTATTGGGACTTCAGTCTCGATTACTTGTGAGGCGGGGAGCAGTCCAGGATAATCGGCTGTAATAGCCACCAAGGCATTGTCGATGCTCAGTTGGTAAAATACCCCATCGATCAGCTCCACGGATATGTCCGGATCCTCTTGGGAGGCCGGATCGAGGGACCGTTCCGGATCCTCGGGTTGTGGAGGAGGGTTGTTTATATCCTTTACGGCCCGGCGCAATTCCTGCGTCGAAATCACAAGATAAGGTACTTGACTATGGGAATGTGGAACGGATGGGCAAAAAGAAGTGTCCGCTTACCCAGCTCGGAGGATCGTACATAGAAAATCCGCCCTGAGAATTGACGCGGAGGAACTCCTCCTCTTCTCCCTTGTACAAAGTGGGCAAGATCTTCATTAGAGCGGCAATCGAGTCCGGCCCCTTACGGCGGGTGGCGTCATCATCCCCATTGAAATCCCACATGGGGTGGCCTCTATACTAAAGCGGCTGCACCCCCCGCATAATGCATGTGGCCATGACCTCGATCATGGTCAGTCCGGAATGAGCTAACATCAGTCCGGAATGAGCTAACAGACTTATCCGGCTCATCAGATAAAGAACGTCCTTGTCATTTTCCTTCTGGGGGCTCCATGGACGCCAGCTCAGGCGCTTCTTCAAGGGAGCATTATCAAACTTAGGGAGGCCGATCCGAACAGGATCTGGCAGGGGGACATCTTCTATATAAAACCATTCTCAAGGCCAGTCTTCAGACGCCTTCTTTGGGGTTCCGGATAGATATCCGGTCCCGGCGATGCGCCATACTTCGGCTCCACCCACTTGATATATTGACCCCTTCTGAGAACGGGGCACAAGGCAGAACAGTTTCCTCCACAGCGCGAAATGAGCCTCACAGCCCAAAAACAGCTCGCAAAGGGCTACGAAGCCCGCAATATGCAATATGGAGGCAGGCTAAGGTTGTGCAACTTGTACGCTCTCCTCTTGCTCTCCGCCATTATAGGTGGCGAGCCCGGCTCGAACCAGGACCATGAAGGCTGGAGGGAGAAATCCCTTTTTCTGAACCATCACTAGCTCGCTGTGCAGGACAGAACATCTCTTCCAATCTCCAGGCTGAGGGCTGGGAGGGCGACAGGAGGGGCTGCGTCGACTGGCCATGATGGAATGGATCTCTGTCGGATGCACTCCGATCAATGCTCGCGAAGGGAAGATGATGTGATTTGGATCTAAATCCTCGTCTCTTTAAAAGGCAGCTCATTTACACAGCTAGGGGGGTAAATGTAAAAACACCCTGGCTTTTCGCATTCGTCTGACACGTGGAGGATGGCCATTATTGGGCATGGAAGCCAAGGAGCGCAATATTCATGAGAAGCTGGACACTATTCAATAGGTACACGGAATTTGGAGAAGAACCCGCCTTACAATGCCAAAGACAATCTGCGCGCTGGACTCATCATCATTGAAGCCTGGTTCGGGGGCTACTGAGGGAGTCCTGGATTAGGGGGTGTCCGGATAGCTAGACTATAACCTTTGGCCGAACTCCTGGACTATGAATATACAAGATTGAATACTTCGTCCCGTGTCCGGATGGGACTTTCCTTGGCGTGGAAGGCAAGCTTGGCGATACGGATATAGATCTCCTCCCATTGTAACCGACTCTATGTAACCCTAGCCCTCTCCGGTGTCTATATAAACCGGAGGGTTTTAGTCTGTAGGACGAACAACAATCATACCATAGGTTAGCTTCTAAGGTTTAGCCTCTTTGGTCTCATGGTAGATCTACTCTTGTACTACCCATATGATCAATATTAATCAAGCAGGAGTAGGGTTTTACCTCCATCGAGAGGGCCCGAACCTGGGTAAAAACATCGTGTCCCTTGTCTCCTGTTACCATCCGCCTAGACACACAGTTCGGGACCCCCTACCCGAGATCCGCCGGTTTTGACACTGACAAGGAGCTTGAGCAACATCCCTATCACTTCGTTGCACACAGGCAGCCTTTTGACGCCGTTCCAACTCCTTTCTCCTATGGAAAGCACACTTCTTTTTTCTTATCCTTTCGTCCTCAAGCTATAACTCCATAGGAACATCCTCAGCCTGAGTAACAGGCTCAGTGCCATCAACACTCTGTGTCTGAGTAACAGACAACTGCAAGCTGCCATCACCATCATCAATGTGAAGAGAATACATTCCATCATTAATATTTTTGACAACATCACAAATGTCCTCAGGAGAACCATGGCTGTCATTAACTGCATTAGCCAATAACATAAGCACGCACATATAAAATTAAAAAAAATTAACATTGCAGAGACAAGATAAATAAAGCGCATAGCATCAGACACAAAGAAAAGGAACAACTGATGTAGCTAATCATATTTATGTATTCAAGGCTGATAAAAAAGAGAAAATATAAGTGAAACACCAGCAACATTCTCTAGTTCTTCTAGAGGGTTTGGTGTCTCAAAAATAACACTCACAAAATCTTGAAAGCGTTCTGATTTGTCAGAATCAGGAGGCACCAGCACTCCAACATCTGCAACAACATCATAATTAGCAAAAAAGTACACAAACAAGCAATCAGTTCAACTATAAGAACACCACAAGTGCACCCAATAAAGCAATATCAACCCACCACTGGCACAACAAACTTCAGAATGACAACTCTTTCAACATCATAATAGTTCTTCACTGACTACGACACCGTATTTCAAATGCCAGGAGAGCAGTTCAAACTATAGATGATGATCAGTACTACAACCTATCTGCATGTCACATCAACCGCCAAAACTATACACACCACGCATTCCAGGGCAAAATTAACAACTATCAAAACACCTATGCAACCTAAAAACCAGATCTGTTAAAACATCATCCAAATTACATGGAAAATCACCAGGATGATGTACCCATTGAGATCTACGGACCTAAATCTGCCCAACCAGATCTCCAAGACACATGAAAAAAAATTAGGGCTCTGACCTATTTCAGAAACGAAGCACGCCATACAAAGCAAAACTCTTACCAGCAAACACAAAATCAGCCACGGAATCCAGTATCACTGTCGCCAACCGCTCGTTCAAGAGCAAAGGAACCCTGGCGAATCCAGCCTGAGACAGCAAGAAAGCAATAGCTTAGAAATAGAGGAAAATCTGTACATAAGAGGATGCAAGGGAAATCGACGGTAGAGCAAAAGGAGCAAACAGAGCACCCAGACCTCCACCCCTAGGGTTCAACCCGCCGGCCGACGCTCCGGCGGCGAAACAGGAGAAGCAACTTCTCTGCGAGAAGATAAGAAGAGGGGAACGAAGAAGGAATCGATTTGGGGAAGGGAACAGAGCGGAAAGGGGGGTAGAGGAGGTGACAAGCTGAGTGGGAGAAAACCGACGGCTAAATCCCACAATCGTGGCAAAGCCCACTATCTCTGGGCAGTTACCAAAGATCATAGCAAAAATTAAATACAATAAAAAATATAGAGGGAGAAAACAAACGGCTAAAGTACAAATAATAACTCACAATAGTACAATAAAAATTATCAAAAAAGTACAAATGAAATAATAATTCATAACGGTGCTGGTTTTTCCCCTAAAAAGATAATATAATGGGGGCAAGTAATTTTATGGACTTGCCTCCGCATACCCCTCAGTGCGGTGCGGTGCGGGGGCAAGTCATGTTACGGACTCGCATACCCGTCGGTGTGGTGCGCTGCGGGGGCAAGTCATGTTACGGACTCGCCTCCGCATGCTATGCCGCGGCACGCCGCGTCGTCGCCTGCTACGACTCGTTCCTGGCTCGGCCTCGCCAGGATGGGGGAGGGGGGTCCCGACCCCCCTTCCCCCCGGCTCGGCCTCGCGCTAACGTGGCAGTGCGCTCGTTTGACAGGCACAGTGCGGTTATTCCGTTTCCCCCCACACGCACCCACACACCCCTAAAGATAGATAATCGGGGCACGTACATACAAGGAAGATGTGTCAGTACAACTATGCCCCTCGGTGTGGTGGGGTGCGGTGCGGGGGCAAGTCATGTTACGGACTCGCCTTCGCATGCGATGCCGCGACACGCCGCGTCGTCGCCTGCTAAGGCTCATTCTTGGCTCGGCCTAGCCGGGATGGGGGAGGGGGGTCCCTCCCCCCTCTCCCTAGCTCGGCCTCGCGCTAACACGGCAGTGCGCACGTTTGACAGGCGCGGTGCGGTTATTCTGTTCCCCCCACACACACAACCAAACACCCTAAAGATAGATAATGGGGGCAAGTCCATACAAGGAAGATGTGTCAGTAGAACTATGCCCCTCGGTGCGGTGCGGTGCAGGGGCAAGTCATGTAACAGATTCGCCTCTGCATGCTATGGCCCGTTCCTGGCCCGGTCTCGGTGGGATGGGGGAGGGGGGTCCTGACCCCCCCTCCCCCCGGCTGGGCCTCGCGCTAACATGGCAGTGCGCTTGTTTGACACGCGCAGTGCAGTTATTCTATTTCCCCCCACACACACCCACACACCCCTAAAGATAGATAATGGGAGCAAGTCCATACAAGGAAGATGTGTCAGTACAACTATGCCCCTCGGTGCGGTGCGGTGCGAGGGCAAGTCATGTTACGTACTCGCCTCCGCATGCGACACCGCGGCATGCCGCATCGTCGCCTGCTATGGCTCGTTCCTGGCTCGGCCTCGCCGGGATGGGGGAGGGGGTCCCTCCCCCCCTCCGGCTCGGCCTCGCGCTAACGTGACAGTGCGCTCGTTTGACAGGCACAGTGTGGTTATTCTGTTTCCCCTCACACGCACCCACACACCCCTAAAGATAGATAATGGGGGCAAGTCCATACAAGGAAGATGTGTCAGTACAACTATGCCCCTCGGTGCGATGCGGTGTGGGGGCAAGTCTTGTTACGGACTCGCCTCCGCATGCGACGCTGCAGCACGCCGCGTCGTCTCCTCCTACGGCTCATTCCTGGCTCGGCCTTGCTGGGATGCGGGAGGGGGGTCCCTCCCCACCTCCCCCTGGCTCGGCCTCGCGCTAATGCGGATGTGCGCTCGTTTGACAGGCACAGTTCTGTTATTCTTCCCCCCCCCCCCCCACACGCACCCACACACCCCTAAAGATAGAAAATGGGGCAAGTCCATACAAGGAAGATGTGTCAGTACAACTATGCCCCTCGGTGCGGTTTGGTGCGGGGGCAAGTCATCTTACGGACTCGCCTACGCAAGCGACACCGCGGCACACCGCGTCGTCGCGTGCTACGGCTCGTTCCTGGCTCGGCCTCACCGGGATGGGGGGTCCCACCCCCTCCCCCCCGGCTCGGCCTCGCCCTAATGCGGCAGTGAGCTCGTTTGACAGGCGCAGTGCGGTTATTCTGTTCCCCCTCACACGCACCCACACACCCCTAAAGATAGATAATGGGGGCAAATCTATACAAGGAAGATGTGTCAATACAACTATGCCCCTCGGTGCGGTGCGGTGTGGTGCAGGGGCAAGTCATGTTACGGACTCGCCTCCGCATGCGACGCCGCGGCATGCCGCGTCGTCGCCTGCTACGGCTCGTTCCTGGCTCGGCCTCGCCGGGATGGGGGTGGTGGGTCCCGACCCCCCTCCCCCCTGGCTCGGCCTCGCGCTAATGCGGAAGTGCGCTCGTTTGACAGGCGCAGTGCGGTTATTCTGTCCCCCCCCCTCCCACACGCACCCACACACCCCTAAAGATTGATAATGGGGGCAAGTCCATACAAGGAAGATGTGTCAATACAACTAGGCCCATCGGTGCGGTGCGGTGCGGGGGCAAGTCATGTTATGGACTCGCCTCCTCATGCGACGCCACGGCACACCGCGTCGTTGCCTGCTACGGCTCGTTCCTGGCTCGGCCTCGCCGGGATGGGGGAGGGGGGTCCCAACCGCCCTCCCCCCCCGGCTCGGCCTCGCACTAACGCTGCAAAGGCGCTGCGACAAAGCAGCAGCGGTTATTCTGTCCCCCCCACACACACACGCACCCACACACCCCTAAAGATAGATAATGGGGGCAAGTACTATATTCAAAAAAACAAAAAAAGAGAAAGTATCAGTCCAAGTTACTGGTGGAGTCATGTACTAGATTCAAACAAACAAAAAAAACAAAAAATTGGCCGCCCAAGGACCGGCAAAGGCCCTGACGATGCTAGATACTTTAACTCGAGCCCATGTGCGAATCCCTAGTAATCCGCACAACGCAGGGCCTGCCGTCGAGGGCCCACAGTTCATGAGAGAGCACGAGCACCGTGTATAAGCTCCCAGGTAAGTATCCAGATGAGTTCGACCGGTGAGCCTCGGCTACGCTTATAAACAGGTCGAGAGCCCCCTCGACTAGCGAGGTGGGACTAAACACATAGCGCACGTGTACGCCGCACTGCACTACCGCGCGGATGAGCTATCTCGGCCGAAAACAACGACTCAGGCGGATGGCCCAACACAGCAGTTCGCCCCATTATAAAATTCCAGCCTATCACACACAACAGAACAGAAAAACAAAATGCAGATAATTTAAAAAACTCACAAGAAATCAGTTCAAAAGAAAATAATGTAAAAAGTTCAAACACATGTTAATTGTAAGAACTATATATATATATATATATATATATATATATATATATATATATATATATATATATATATATATATATATATATATATATATATATATATATATATATATATATATATGGAAAATTAAACGTAGAAGATTGTAAATAAAAATTTCAAAAACAAATTTATAAAAGTTCAACTCCTACAATTCATAAGCTTCAAGTAAAAAATAGTACTATGTAGCAAATATTAAATTCTTTTAATTTTAAAAATACTAGAATTATCATTATTCATCTCAAAAAAATTTGCTCTAAAATTCATGTAAAAAAGTAAGAAAAAATTCTATACAACAAACAAATTTGATTGGTAATTGACAACCGAAAATAGTTCAGTACACTCATTAACAGCATGTAAGTTCAGCAAACTCCAAACCCAAAAGGGGTTCTACAAACATCATCAGCGTATAGTTTCGTATGCGAGCTATGCGCATGAAAATATCCTAGTCCAAACAAAGGATGCCCATCAGTTCAACGATAAAAATGTTCCTGTACAAATATAAAGAATATATAAATAAAACAGTTATACTTGAGCAAAAAATAGGAAAAGAATTACATAAATTGTTCCAAACCATCTGATAATACCTTAGAATCCAACCATCCCACATGCAAATGTTTTAAAGAAAAAATACTGCAACATAATCAAACACACACAAATCTCACAACCGGCGTCATTTGCCACATTTAAACCTACAACACATAAATTCTGAACGTCAGAGAGTCATCTTCCCTGGAGAACATAACCATAACCACATCACCATCCTCAAATCCAGACTCTGCCACAAACTCCTTCCACCCAGTAGTTAGGTTGATGCAACCGTCAAAGTCGATGTGGTAAGCAACTTCCATCAACTGATACCCGTTTTTGTCTGAAGTCTCCATCTTCAGTATCCCGGAACTAGGAGCAATAATCCTGATCCTGGGTGACATTTTCTGCAAATGGGCATGGGAGTACAAAACAAAGTGAAAACCTGACATAACTGAATTTTTACACAGATCTAGGAACGGTTTGCATAACATACTGAAAAGAAAAAATCTGAACCAAAACAATAACACCAAACTAGTCATATGAACTAACAAAACTGAAGAAATATACATATCAATACACCTATAGTAAAAACATCTGATAAAAAACAAATCAAGGATTATACAAAAATGGATAAAATACTGTTAATTAATGTACAAATACACACAAAAATCCCTACTGTTAAATTCTGAAATAACCAAATAAAAAATATACACAAACTATTGATAAAACTAAACTATAGATTCAGTCCATGGGATTCAAAAAGAGACCTATAAAAAAGTAAAAAACTAAACAAATAGAAACACATACCCATGATTCCTTCAAGTCCCCAACCATCAGGCGACAAACATAGGGTGCACGAAACCCATGGTTGTTGTATAGCAGAAAAGAAAGTTACCCACGACGCTGACTCTGGGTGAGCTCCAAACCAGATTCGTACACACAGTTGTCAGCTATGCGCGCCATCTTTGCTAGGCATCCGCATGAACAATCCTCCATGGAATACATAGGAACAGGGAAGAAAACAATGGAGAGAAGAGGGAGGAACCTAGATCTGATTCTGGAAGAAGGAAAAAAAACGAGGGGGAGACTTAGCCACACATCACACATAGATGGATAGAATTTATAGCCAAGGAGACTCGCAGATTATAAAAATAATAAATAGGCAGGTGGGCAGCCAGCTGGTAGGAAATAGTTATTATACAAGCCATGCAACATTTGACCGCAAATCAGTTCAACTTCAGATAAACAAGCAGTTCAAAAGTGCACATGACAAACATACGCAGATAAAACAACACATTCAGAGGTAAATAGTTGAATTCATTTAGTCATTCAAAACATCTGCTCTCTCACAACACAAATCTTAAAAACCTAATATTCACTACTTTAGTCATAACGATCAAAGAAACGACGCCGTTTGGCCCTGGTGGATGGATGTGGAGTCGTAGCTGCTCTCGCCCTAGCCCAACGGATGATCTGAATATGGTTCCTTCCCCTGCCCTATGGGAAAAGAAGCTCAAATTCATTGGAGTTGCAAGTATCCATCACCTCGCGTGCAAGGCGTCTGTTGAACTCTGCCCCCAGTTCCTCCTCGGCAGCACGTCATGGCATCTGCATGCGCCTGCGCCTCCTCCTCCTCCTCTGCTCCGCTCCCGTAGACCTCACATCGACGACATCCCCCTCCTCCTCTGTGACCTCTCCCAGCTCAGGATCCATCTTGCTTTTCTTTGGTTGCAGCTAGTAGAATGAAAGTGATAGAGGGCTCGGGGGTAGTCCAAGTGCAGAGGTATCAGTAGGCAGCCAGTAGAAAATACTTACTCCGATGTCAACGCATAGTAAGACAACTTTGACACGGAGTAGTCCAACAACACATACGTCAGCAATTCAAACAACACTGAAAAACACGCAACTTAATTACACAGTTTGACCAGATTACAAGAAATCGCAGGCTACAGTCAGCCGCCATACCACACCTCAGCCAACGACAAAATAACATGGGAATCCGGGGTAGAAACAACTCACAGAAGCAAAATTGAAAATGCAAATATTTTCATACAATCCTCATATCTCTCCCTGAAACGCCAGTTCGAAAGTAAAACAACAGAAAAAGAAGAACACATTTGAATGGCAGGCATGGAAAACGACCAAGAATACCAAAACTTGTAGTCAGAAATTACAGATGAAATTAATCTCCAAAAACTCTGACATACCGATAATTCTCACACCTAGAACAACAAACAGGACGTAAAATGAGGCCTACGAACACCACGGTAAACACCAATGCCCAAAACACATCCGCCGCCAAATGCCCACGCCGTCACCTTCGGTGAGCGCGCGCATGTGCGGAACCCCTTACATGTCTCCTCTGGCAACGAATGGCTCGCAGCACCACGCCACAGTACGCCCGGAAGCTCCACGTTGCATCCCCTGTTTCCGCCCGTCGTACATGTAGGAAGATCAGTTCAAGTAGAAAACCACGCCAGTAGATCATGTAAACTACGTCAGTTCAAGTAGGGTAATAGAATAATATTCTGTTACGTGTAACAGAATAGCCCAGATATATATATATATCAACATGTATAGATTCGTCAGTTAATGGAGTTTGCCACTTTTATTACGTCCATGCAACCTAGACGCTAATAGGTAAAGATAGGTCCTAATACCACCCGAGTATGTGTAGATACGGTTTGTTTTCCCACGCTCTGCTCCATATCCGACGCAAAATTTTGGCAGCACCTCCCTGCTGTTCTCCTGATACACTTCTCGGCAATAAGCAGAGAGGATGTGTACCTGGAGAACAACAGGGAGGCAGTGACAAAATTCTGCATCGGATCCGGAGCAGAGCATATGGGAAAACGAACCCAATCTACACATACTTAGGCTGTCCATGGTAACGTTGGACAATTAGAAAGAACCACGGTTATAAATATGCAAATGCATGCATATTTATAGATGTAACCCTTTCAAATGGGAGACGAATAGGGGTCACGCATGCTGATGATTGAAGACACCTATAGTTAGCAAGTTTCATCAGCACGAAGACCGGAATAGGGCAAATGAAGGGGGGAGGTGGAGATGTCATTTGTGATCATCCACGAACGCAGGGGCTGAGCTCGTCAAACACTAGACCCTCGTGGCGACGAAAAAACTGCACATTTAAATCGAAAGATGAGTAACATAGCAATTTTGTTTTTTCCTCGAGCTAACTAAATATTTACAGCAGGGCGAGCAGATTAGGGGGCTCCTTGGCATTGATGGAACGCTAAATAGCAAGTATCATCGGTGCAAGATACATGTGGCGCTCGGCGCTGAACACTAGATCCACATCCCGCAAGTGACGTCGGCACCCGGCGTCCCGAAACAAATGTTCTGGTGGCCGATGACGGTCGAACACCTTGGCGAATTTGTCTGGCAGCCTTTGCGATGAGGATTAAGGCCATGTTTTGAAAGTTCAAACAACCAAACCGACTTGAGTCAGTTTGGGTGTTTCAAGTTTCAACACTTGCCTTTTAATCGTCATCGCAGAGGCTGCAAGACAAATTTGCAATGGTGTTCGACCGCCATCGACGTCGAGAACTATTGTTGTGGGACGCCGGACGCCGGTGTCACTTGTGGGTCATGGATGTAGTGTTCGACACCGACATCCACATGTATCTCGCACCGACGATACTTTCTATTTAGGGTTCCATCGACACCAAGGAACCCCCTAACCTGCTCGACCCGGTTTCATCGGTGATGCACCCCTAATCTTCTTCTTCTTCTTCCTCCTCCTACTCCTCCTCCTCTTCTTCTTCTTCTTCTTCTTCTTCTTCTTCTTCTTTTTCAGCTTTTTTCTTTCTTCTTAACCTAAACTAAACTAAATCTAAACCTAAAAAACGGAAACAAAATCTAAACTAAACCAAGCTAAATTAAACTAAACCTAATTAAACTGAATCTAAAAAAAGAAAAAAGGAAAAGAGGGATGTCTCACGTTCAGCGCGGAAGGGGTGGCGGCGCCTTCTGGCCTGGGCGGGCGGCCGGGCGGGCAAGCGGGCGATGGGGTAAGCGGCGGCGGGCGGCGCTGGGGGCGAGGCGGGCGGGGGCGGCTCGGGCACGGGGTGGCGGCGCGTGTGTGATGAGGGAGGGAGAGAGAGGGGAGAGAGAGAGAGGTACGTGGGGCTGGCGGCTTTTTAGTTTAGGTCACAGCTCTTTGCCGTCTCCTAGGGACGACAAAGAGCCTAGCTAACGGACGTTAGTTGGCCACTTCCTTTGTCGTCCGCTAGCTGACGGGAAAGAAAGTGGTAGTTAGGAGGCCCTCGCTGGTACGCCACCGTCCCTCTTTGTCGTCCATGAGTAGACGGCAAAGCTTCTATGCCTTCTGGTAGTGGACGACAGAGAGCTGGCTAACGGCAAACACTATCTTTGCCGTCAGCTCTCTATATGCTGATGGCAAAGACCTCCTTTGTTGTCAGCCAGCGGACGACAAAGAACTGGCTGACGGCAAAGATCCTAATTCCAATAGTGTACCGTTGCTGTGCTGCATCATCCATTCCTCTTTGGGGAAATACCGACGTAGTTCAAGCCAACATCAACCCTAAGCTTGGGGATGCCCAAGGCGCCCCAAGGTAATATTCAAGGACAACCAAGAGCCTAAGCTTGGGGATGCCCGGAAGGCATCCCCTCTTTCGTTTTCGTTTATCTGTAACTTTACTTGAGGCTATATTTTTATTCACCACATGATATGTGTTTTTCTTGGAGCGTCTTGTATGATTTGAGTCTTTACTTTTTAGTTTGCCACAATCATCCTTGTTGTACACACCTTTTGAGAGGGACACTCATGAATCATGATTTGTTATAATACTCTATGTGCTTCACTTATATCTACTGAGCTAGGCAATTTTGCTCTAGTGATTCACTTATATCTTTTTAGAGCACGGCGATGGCTTTATTTTGTAGAAATTATTGAACTCTCATGCTTCACTTATATTATTTTTAGAGTCTTTTTAAAAAGCATGGTAATTTGCTTTGGTTATGAATTTAGTCCTAATATGATAGACATTCACGAGTGGTATAATAAAAACTTTTATATAAAGTGCATTAAATACTATGAGAAGTTTGATTCCATATGATTGTATTAAGATATAAGGATGGTCATATTAGAGTCATGCTAGTGAGTAATTGTGAATTGGAGAAATACTTGTGTTAAAGTTTGTGATTCCCGTAGCATGCGCGTATGATGAACCATTACGTGATGTAGTCAAAGCATGATTTATTTATTGATTGCCTTCCTTATGGGTGGCGGTCGGGGACGAGCGATGATTCCTACCAATCTATCCCACTTTGAGCATGCGCGTAGTACTTTGTTTCGACAACTAATAGATTTTTGCAATAAGTATGCGAGTTCTTTATGACTAATGTTTAGTCCATGTGTCGGGGAAAACGACACCTATGGGATCACAAGAATCCCTACTACGGTTGCCGGGGCGCAGGGTTGCGAGAAGAGCAGGATTAGTAACCAGCACAAGGATCGTTTACCCAGGTTCGGGCCGCGAGGATGCGTAAAACTCTAGTCCTGCTTTGGTGGGTGTATTTCAGAGAGTTCTTGAGCTCTCGAACTAGCTGTGGTGAGTGCGTGGTTCCAAAGAGCCAAATCCTTCTTCAGTATGCCATGGGCCTCCTTTTATAGTCGAAAGGGGTTGCCACAGTGGCACACAGGAGGTGGAAAGGTGCACAGTGCTATGAGCTTATCGCTCGTATTACAGGACAAGATGCATTCAATGCGTAGCGTAGGTGTCCCCTTGCTTTATTGGGGATGGGGGCGAGGCCCGTCCCGTCCGCCGCCGCTCCTCCTTGCTTCTACACGCGCCCTGGCCAGCGACGCATGCGGTGCCACGTAGAAAGGCAGGCAGCTGAGGTGGCGCGGTGGTGGAGCCTCCACGAAGATCTGCATGCCGCCATGCTGGCGCTTGTTGAGTTGGCCTGGGAGCTGAATGTTGCCACGCAGGTGCCCGCCCAGCTGGTTGGGCTGGCAGATGCTTGTGAACGGTGGTGGAAACTTGGTTGGCACGGGCCTGGTAGTGGCCCTGCTGTCGTCTTCGGCGAGGGCCTTGCCGGGTGGCCCGGCAAGGGTCTTGCCGTGGCGCGCTGTCGTCCTTGGAAAGGATCTTGCCGGGGGTCTCATGGCCTTCCTCAGCAAGGATCTTGGCGAGGATCGTCGTCCTCTAATCCTCACCCGATCTTGGGTGTTCCTTGTCTTCACAAAGATTTGCATGCCACCATGGAGGTGCCTCCCGAGCCCTGGCCCAACGTGATGTTGGAGAGCGTGGGCTCAAGGGTGACTCGCTCTGTTGGTATGGGGCGAGCTGCCCCGTCAAGGGTCTTGCCGGGGCTGCTGAGGCTGCCCCGGCAAGGGTCTTGCCGGGGGAACCTGCTTCGTCCCTCTGCTCTTTGTGGTCTTGGCCTTGGCGTTGTTCTGGTTATCTTGGGCTTCGGTCTTTCCTTGGCTCACCTCCCCTGTTCTGCTTGGTGTGACCGTGGGCGCGACTCCGACTGCCTGTGCACAGGTAAAGGGGTACAAAAGTGCGCCCCTCCTTTTGTACACCAACATGAGCCCCTGGGCCTGGGCCACACATAAACGCAACACATTGTTGGGCCAGGCCCAAAATGGTGCGCGGGCAGGCGGGGCGGTTTTTACCGTGGTAAGACTTTTCGCACGTTGCACTTCCCACGATCCGCGTGCGCGGCGCGCCGTGGCATGGAGGGGTGCGTGTGACGTGGGCGGCATGCGTGGGGTGGTTTACACACACATGCGTCACATCACAGTAAAGAGGCGGCTCGCGCCTTCCTCGTAAAAAGAGGGAGGCATGGAGGCGCGGCTCATTTACTGAATGGGGCCGGGTCGCGGTCTTCAAGGCGTCCACTCCCCATGATCACGGGGTGGGGAGAGGTTGCTTCACCCGTCCCCTCGGTTCTGCACGTCCGCCACGCGTCCTTCATGCGCCTGGGGTGGCAAGCGGTGGAGGCGGGAAACCGGGCCGTCGCTGGTTGGGGCAGCGGGTCGGTCCCGATTCCCTGTGCCTCTGGTGGCTGGATTGGCCGAGCGTGGCGGCCGAGCCCCGACCGCGCCCCTTTATATAGAGGGGGAAGGGGGGATGGCATCCCGCACATCTTCTGTCATCTACCTCCTCCCGCTTCTGCTTCTCCCTTTCACTCACCATGGCGAAGGGGAACCCTGGTCCCTCAATGGTGGCGGCGAGGGTCACCGCTCGACAGCGCGTCCCTCCTCCTCCTGAGCCCATGGTGGTGGAACCGGCCGCGAGGGGAAGGGGGTGCGGGCGAGGCCGGGGCAGAGGTCTTAGTGCTCGGGGAAGAGGAGGATGGGGCGGCGCGCCGGCTTCGCCCCGCCAATGATGCCTTTCCCGATGGAAGGCCATGTTGGAGACCAGCCCCGCGAGTTCTTCATCAGGCTGCGCTAGCCTCCGCATCGCCATCTTCATCTTCCCGCCCCGTTTGCTCGGGAGATGGAGCGTCACCTGCCCCAATCCCTCAGATTGCACATGAGGGGTTATGGGAATGGGGGCACGCGGGTCAACGTCGACTTCCCGGCTCCTCGGGTCATGTACCTCCGTCGTGGATGGAAGACGTTCGCCTGCATCCGCAACCTCACAGCGGGGCTTGTCCTCTACTTCAAATTAATGGAGGACGGACTGCTCTCCGTCAAGGTCTTCGGAGACATCGGGACTCGCCTGAAGTGCTGCGTGGAGAGCTCATCCGATGGAGATTCTGACGATGGAAGCTCTTCATCGAGCGAAAGTGATGAGGAGGACAGCAGGGTAGATGACGGGGATGAGTCTGACAAGGCGTCGGACACCCCGCGCCTGGGCAGGTGCGGCAGCAACAGCATCTGCACCTGGCCGCTCCTCCGGCAGAGTATTGCTGAGGGTGGGGCCAGCTCCTTGAACTTCTCAGGGCTGCCTCCTTGGGCGGCTGGCGGTGGGAGGTTGCGGAAGAGGAGGGCGGGCGGCAAGGCCGTCAACTCGGAGTACGTGGGCACCGACGCCTTCGTCGCGTACTGCCGGTCCTGCCGCCTCGTCTTCCAGCTCCTTTCCCGGCACCGTCATCACCGGCCCACCCGTGGGCGGCCACCGAGGTGTTCTCTTGCTTCTTTCTGCTGCTCGTAGCTCACCTAGGCGCCCATTTTGCCCTCTCGCCTCCTTGACCTGCCTCCTGAGGAGAGGGACAAGAAAGGGATCTCGGGCATCTTATCTCTTTTTTAATCTGTAAGCCTTCAGGCCTTGTTTAAATTTAAAGCTTGTAGTCCCCCTTGTTCATGTTTTTCATTCCGTACGGACTGTACCTGTGTCAGATGCTTTTAATGAAAAAAGGATGTTTGTCGGGTTTTTCATTCGTGGGCAGACCCCGCGACAAGGAATGAATCCTTGTTACAATTTAAGATAAACGCTTTCACCTGGCAATAGGCCCTGCCGTCCCCCTACTTCGCACGACCATTGTCGCGCCCTTGGCAGAGGCAGGGATGAAGCGGGCTTAGGCTCCTCGTTCTACTTCCCTGCCACTGCGACTACAACCAAATCCGGGCCCAGGAGATAATCCTTGGGTACACAAAAGGGGAGCACGGTGGCCTAGAAACAAAACAAGGTTTCACATATCCCAGTTCCGTTCCGAAATGCATGATAGAGGATGAAAGACTTATCTGGATCTGCAGCCCCCGGCAACCTTGTCTTGCTGCGGTTGGATCCTTGTGCTTTCAGCCCCCGGCAACTCTAGTATGCCGGGGTCGGGACGCCGGTCTGTTTCCTTTCTTCCAAGTAGCTCAGCAGAAATACTCATGTGCCCTGCGAACCAAAGGGGGACAGAAAAGAAACAGATAGACGCACACTCGACCTCTAGGCTAGGGGTTAGTCGCCGCTAAGCTCTATCAACCCTAACCAAGGAAGAGACTCGACCGAGCATGCATGCTATAACTTCGGGCACCAGCGCTTCATTTATTTATGCTCATGGTCTGCGCCTGGCTTTGTACAAAGGGTTACATGCCTTGCCGGCAAAGCTTGTACAAAAGGTGGCTCGTTGGGAGGCCCGACAAGCCACGCCTCATGGGTAAAACTTGCGAAGATGCTCGATGTTCCAGGAGTTGTTCATTGGGACATCATCTTCGGTCTCCAGGTGGACTGCGCCGGGCCTACTGACTTGTATTACCCGATAAGGACCTTACCACTTTGGCGTCAACTTGTTGGAATTCTTGGCTGACTGAACGCGCCGAAGAACAAGGTCGCCTTCCTCAAAGCTTCGGGCATGAACCTTGCGGCTATGGTAGCGGTGCAAGGCTTGTTGGTAGCGTGCTGCTCTCACAGCTGCCCAAAGACGATCTTCCTCAAGGAGCGTCGCGTCATCTTGACGCAACTGCTCAAGCTCAAGATCATCATAAGCGAGCACTCGAGGTGACCCGTATATGAATTCCATGGGGAGAACTGCCTCTGCCCTATATACTAGGGCAAAGGGTGTCTGGCTGGTGGCCCGATTTGGCGTCGTCCCGATCGACCAAAGAACCGCCGGAAATTCATCAATCCAGCGCCTTCCGCTCTTGCGCAGCTTGTCAAAAGTCTTTATTCTTAGGCCTCGCAACACTTGAACATTTGCCCTCTCCGCTTGGCCGTTGCTCCGTGGGTGTGCCACGGAAGCAAAAAAGACCTTGCTACCGAGGTCTTGGATTTATTACATGAAGGTGTGGCTTGTGAACTGCGTGCCATTCTCGGTGATGACTCTGTTTGGCACACCAAAACGGCAGACCAGTCCCTTGAAAAACTTGACAGCCGACTGAGCAATCACCTTTCTCACTACTTCCACCTCCGCCCACTTTGTGAACTTGTCGATTGCAATGTAAAAGTACTCAAAGCCCCTGACAGCACGAGGGGAAGGGCTCAGTATGTCGAGCCCCCAGACCGAGAATGGCCAGGAGAGAGGGATTGTTTGAAGGGATGGAGCTGGTTGATGAAGCTTCTTTGAATGGAACTGACACGCTTCACACGTGGTTACTAGTGTCGTCGCATCCTGGAGGGCGGTGGGCCAGAAGAAACCTTGCCAGAATGCCTTTCCGGCAAGGGCCCTCGACCCTATGTGGGAGCCACATATGCCTCCATGTATCTTTGCCAACAGCTCCAGTCCTTCCTCCCGGGGGATGCACTTCAATTTCACGCCGTTCGGCCATCTCTTGTACAGGACGTTATCGACGAACTGGTACAGGGCGGACCGACGGACTACTTTCTCCGCTTCTTCCTGCTCCTCAGGAAGCTCCCCTATTTGGAGGAAGTAGACGGTATGCTGCGCCCATGCCGGAGCACGGGCTCGGCAGCAAGGACCAAAGGCATCTCTTCCGCCATGGGAGCGGCTGTCTCTGACGAGGCTGGCGCCCTCCGGGCCGCCGCTCTTAGGCAGGCTCGGCGTCCGTGCAGCACCCTTGCCGCAACTGAGGGGCTCGGTAGGAAAGTACTTGCCGGGACCTGACTTCCTCCGCTTGTTCTGCCCTGTTGACGGTTCGACGGATGGTTGAGTTAACCGGAGCAAAAAGGTACCTGGTTCCACAGGTAGCTTGAATGAGGCACGCTTTGACAGGTAATCAGCGATGTCGTTCTCCATTCGGGGGACGTGCTCCGCTTGGATACCGTCAAAGCGTTCCTCCAGCTTCCTCACCTCATCTACGTAAGCCTCCATCAATGGGCTCTGATAATCCTTGTTGACCTGTCTGACAACGAGCTGCGAGTCACCCCTGACGATGAGCTTCTTAACCCCGAGGTCTGCCGTGATCCTGAGACCGGCGAGCATCCCTCATACTCGGCAGTGTTGTTGGTGGACATCTCCCTGGGGAAGTGCATCTGGATCATGTACTTGAGGTGCTCTCCGGTGGGTGCAACGAGCAGCACGCCGGCACCGGCACCTTGCAGCAAGAAAGCCCCATCAAAGTACATGATCCAGTCGAGGTCTGCTTCCTTGCCAGGGAGAGTGGTCTCTTGCATTACTTCATCAGGCGTCGAGGTCCATTCAGCAATTAACTCCGCCAAGAATCTGCTCTGGATTGTCGAGGTACTTTCAAACTTCAAACCAAAACTTGATAACTCCAAGGCCCATTCCACAATCCTTCCGATCGCATCTGGGTTATGCAGTATCTGCTGCAATGGGAGGCGGGTGACGACAGTGCTCTCGTGGGCTTGGAAGTAATGATGCAGCTTCCTCGAGGCCATAAGGAGGCTGAAGAGCAATTTTTGAACACCGGAATACCTCGACCTAGCCACCTACTAGCGAGACTGACGTCTCTGTGCAAAACATAAAATAGGAAAACGTGAGTACAAATGTACCCAGCAAGACTTACATCAGAACTAGCTACATATGCATCGGTTTCAATAAAGAGGGTGGTGGAGTTTGACTGCAGCAAGCCAGCTTTGACTCAGTGGCTATCCTGAACTACGACTGCAAGTAACTCTTTTGAGGTGGCGCACACGAGTCCACATATTCACCATATCAATACACCACTATGGAACCGCTCCCGTCTATTTACGAGAACGCCATCCATAGAACTCACGCTTATTTTGCGCATTTTAGAGTATCCACTTTCACTTGTCTATGAACTGTACAGGCAACCCAGAAGTCCTTTACCGCGGACACGGCTATTCGAATAGATAATGTTAACCCTGCAGGGGTGTACTTCTTCACACACGCTCTCACCACTTATCGCCATTTACACGACATGTACTCAGCAACCTTCAAGCGGAAGCCCATCGAGGGTGTCGGCCACGACCTGACTAACCACACAAGTCTCTTGTCCAGGTTTATCGCCTATTCGGGTTCCATCCGCAAGGAGATCCGGCCGGGGTGTCGCTCACGGCCCCAAACGATGTGCGCAGGGTTCCCAAGCCCACCTCAACGGGTGGTTCTACACTTGGTACACCATGCCATGGTGCCTAGTCTATCCCAAGCCCACCTGTACCGGGTGCCACTTGGTAGACTACTAACACTACCTACAAACACCAGAAACTAGTTGCAACTCCTGGACAGAGATCAAGTTGATTAATAAGCCGAGAGGGGCCGAGTTACCGGAACCCAATGTGTGGTAGTAACTGTTTATGGATCACAAACACAGAACTCAGTTCCTAAGGATGGCTGCAATGAGACAACCCACCATGTACTCCTACATGGCCTCTCACCGCTACCTTTACCAAATCGTGTTCACACACTTAGCTCTCAATAGTAGGACATGTTCACACACCTCCGATTCATCCCCGATGAATCAGACCTGACTCAACTCTAAGCAGTAGCAGGCATGACAAACAAGCATGAATGAGTAGGCACAACAGGGCTCAAACAACTCCTACTCATGCTAGTGGGTTTCATCTATTTACTATGGCAATGACAGGTCATGCAAAGGATAAAGGGGTTCAACTACCGCAGGAAGTAACAGATGAATCGTTGTTGTCCTAATGCAGTAAAAGAGAGCAGGAGCGAGAGAGTGGGATTATATCAGAATGAACAAGGGGGTTTTGCTTGCCTGGCACTTCTGAAGATAATATAGTTCTTCATCGGTGTCATCGAACACGTCGTCAGAACATCGTCTACTGAGAGGGGACGGTTACCGGCAAACACAGAAGGACACAATCAATGCAATGCGACAATATGATGCATGCTATAACATGGCAATATGAATATGTTTGAGCTAATGCAACTAGAAACCAGATTAAATGAAGTTGGTTTGAACCAGGGGTTCAAATTCAAACTCCATATGTGCTTAATTAAATGTCAATTATGCAAATTGCCATATACAGCAACCTTAGGTTGTTCGAACATGCAAGAAAATGCCGTAAACAGATTCGTTGAATTTTTCTGATAATTTTTCATATATAACTTATTTCATTTGGAGTTACGGTTGAATTTCTATGATTTTCAGAAGTTTGAACAATTTCTGGAATTTCTGAATTATTTAAAATACAGAAATTATTTACTGCGTCAGCATGACATAACCCTGAGGTCAGTAGGTCAACGGCGCTAGTGCAGGTCAAACCTGACGCGTGGGGTCCACACGTCCGATGACACACGACCGTTAGTGTCATTGGCGGTGGGCTGGTCAACGGCCACGTCGGCGGTCAATCTTGCCGACGTGGGTCGGTCGAATTAGACTAATCCTAACTAATTTTGTTAGCTGGTTAATTGAACCGGTGGGGCCCGACTGTCATTGACCCTTGGGGTTAAGCTAATTGGTGATTAGCGCTAATTAATCCTGCGCCACATCAGCTAATCGGGCGGCTAACCGCCGGCGGTAAGCAAACGCGGCGGCGCTCGTCGTTCCGGCGATTCCGGCGATTTCGGCGACGGGAGCAAGCGGGTCTGGTCCTGTTGGAATGGCCATGACGCGGCGCGTCCAATGGTGGTTGTGTCTACAGCTAGGGTGGCCGGTAGCGATGGCGAGGAGCTCGGCCGCGGTGGCCGGAGCTCGGGCGTGAGCGCGGGCAGTGCCACGGTGCGCGAGCTAGCGAGCTGAGGCGCTAGCGGGGGCCTACGCGACGCGGTGAGTGGGTTGGAGGCGTCGGGCAGACCATTTGGTCGCCGGAGTCGCATCGGCGGCGAGCGCAGGCGGCGGCAGGTTCGGGCGTAGGCGGTCCGGTGACTACGGCGGCCTACGGGGAAGAAGAGAGGGATGGACAGGGTCAGAGGCTCACGGCGAGTCGGACGAGGAGGTCGGAGAGCTCGGAGATTGTCGGATTTCAGGTTCCGGCAGACCCTTGAGGTTCAAACACTGGGGTGCACACGGGGATCTTTCCCTTCTACCTACCTGCACCCCGCCGCCTCGCTAGGATCTAAACTACGAAAGGAACAACACAAGTGACACAAGGTTTATACTAGTTCGGGCCACCATTGTGGTGTAATACCCTACTCTAGTTTGTGGTGTGGTGGTTTGCCTCTTGGGCTGATTGTGGTGAACAATACAAGGAAGAACAGCCTCGCGAGGGTCTGTTCTTGGCCGGTACGACGAACTGCTAGGGGGAGTTCTGGATTCTGGACCTTGGATCCCAGATTGATCTCTCACTCTTCGCTGATTTCAGATCGATCTCTCGCTCTCTGGCGATTTCAGATCGATCTCTCGCTCTCTGGTGATTTCAGATCCCTCTACACTGTGGCTGGCTAGTCCTATTTATAGGCAAAGGCCCTGGGCCTCTTCCCAAATATTGAGCGGGAAGGGCGCCAACAATTGGCCATTTTGAAGGGGAACATCTGGTACACTTATCCTGACTAAAGTTGGTCCTCGCCTGTCAAAGGCTCTGGTGTTGACGCCGGCTTGGGCTCCACAATGACTTCCTTCCTGCCGTTGGGCTGGTCTTGGTCTTGTTGCAATCGAAATGGACACCTTTGCTTGATGCTCTACCGCGCTTGCTCCCTTTGCACCAAAGAGGAAAGGAGGACACTGCGCGGGCTGGCGCCCGCCTGGCGCCCTTGGTCGTCATGGCTTGCATCATGGGCACCTCGTGAGGTCCCCGCCTTGATCTCTCCGCCTCCTCGCGAGCCAGCCTGATGAGGCCGTGCCTGAGGAAGCTCCCTGTCGTCCGCCCCGCGAGGCTTGGCCCCTCGCGAGGGTCTTGAGCTTGTGTTGATGAAGATGGGCCGCGATGGGCCCCCCTTTGAGCCACGCCACAAGCCGCAGGCAGGCAAGTCTGGGGACCCCCATTCCTAGAACACCGACAGAGATGGTCCGAAGCAGTCGGGGCGGCAAGGGGGATCTCCGGCGACTGAGGTTGAAGAAGACAGCGGGGACGGCAATTCTGGGCTTCCAGCGTTGCTTGGGACGGTGCAGAAGGCGTAGGAGACGTTGTCGGGGCTCGTGGACAGGTCAGCGAGGCGAGTGGGAGACGGTGGCCGCGGTGGTGCGAACGGCAGCGGCGGTGGCGTTCGGTGGTGAGAGGGAGAGAGTGAGAGGGCCTGGGGGGTTGTGTGGCGTCGCGGAGGGAGTCCAGGGCGACGAGGGGGTAAGCAGGCAGGCAGCTGCCGGCGTGGCACGCCTTGGCAGCTGTGGCTGTCTCCTCCGCTGCTACAGCAAGAGGAGGGGATGACCGGCAGCGTGGTGGGCTGGGCCAGCTCACGGCTGCACCGTGTTGGGCCTCTGGGCCGTAGGTAAGCGCCAGATAACTCTCTCTCTCTCTCTCTCTCTCTCTCTCTCTCTCTCTCTCTCTTTTCTATTTTTCTATTTTCTGTTATTGTGTTTGTCTTTATTAAAAATGCCATAGCATTTCCAAAAATCATGCAACAGACTGTGGCCACTGTTTGGAATATTTCCAACAGTAAACATTTGAGTTTATGATTACCTGGGCATTTAATATATTTTATAGGATTTAAATGCCCAAATGCAAATACTATATGATTTAATTCAAAATTCCAAAAATGACCTAGAAAGGTGTGCACCATTTTTGTCAGAGGTTCTAGACCAATTCAAAAATGATGAACTTTTCTAAAGAGCATTATGGGTTCTTGAAAATGTTTTTAAGTTGAACCTATTTGATTTAATTTTGGTGCTACGGTTTGTCATCCCCATTTCAACTTTAATTGAAAAATTAACATGATGCATGGATGCTTTAAGGCAACTAATGGCAAGCAAATTCTAGGGATGTGACAACTCACCCCTACTAAACAAGAATCTCGTCCCGAGATTCAAGACGTGAGGTAAGAAGACAGAGGGGTCACAAAACTATCACAATCTTCAAGATCCAACTGCCCTCCTTGCAGAAGTTGAGCCACTACATCATATGATCTTGCCATCTTTGCTTTTGAGATCTTCATTCAATGCGTTGACGACGGAAAGAAACTCTACAGGAAACGATCTCCTCGAAGATCGAGCAATCAAGGTCAACTCATGGAGTGAGATGTAAGAACATCTCTCAAGCCGTGACACAAAACACATCGAGAGGGATGGAAGAACAAACGACGAGGTTTGATTTGGTGGGCAACAATTCCATGCTAGAGAGATGGTGGATGGTGTCAAGGTGGCGAGGAAATAATTGCCATGATCCCATAACGGGGCACCTTAGGAAAAATGACTCATAGAATCATCCCTTAAGTGGCAGAAAGAATTACTTTTGAAACAGAGATCAATGAAACTCTTCTCACCAGCCTGAGGCAATTCACAGCAATCGTTGGCGGAGTAAGAAGGGATGGCATGCCCCGACTAGAATGGATGATGTGGTCTACCTTGTTGAAGACAACGCAAGGAATGATTTTAACTTATCATCGGAAATGGATGGGACCCAAAGTAGAATGGCACAATGGCGGTGCAAGCTAGGAACAAAATGCAAATTCTAGGAGTGATCCAACCATCATATCTGCCTGAGATTCAGATCCGATTGGTGATAGGATACTTTAGACTCAGCATGTCTGAAAATAAAGTTTGCAACACAAATCGACGAGATGACGTTGCGAGATTCTCGTGAAATGAACTACGATAGTAAGCTCCAAAAAATGAGTTGGTTCTGCTACACACATGTGAACACGCTGTCCCAGACAAGCATGACCACACAGTAGTCTTACAACAAAACACTACCGAGTTCTGGTAGGGAACCATCATCGAGGATATCGAAGTCCTTGTGCACTTATCGATGAACTTATTATCCTTGAACAAGTCATTCAGTGGCTTGGTGTGCTAGGGAATACATATGGAATGGAGGTAATTAATCTACCAAACCATAGAATACCTTCGCACTTGCATAACTGACTTGGGATGATTCCAAAGGAAACAAAACAATCTTTCTCGAACTCACGACGGCAACTTGCACCAAATGCACATGAATTCGAGGAAGTCACTTCTTCCATCCAAGCATAAGCTTCATGAACGGAACACGAAGGCATTTCTTACAAAGTTTCCAACACTAGGTTGATGTTCAACATGACTCATGGCGGAGACAGAATGCTGCTGATGGACTCAATAGCAACTCATCGGAATTTCCATATCACTGGACTTCCACCATCATGTGAACACGGTGATAGCATTGGTCAGACCAAAAATTGTAATGGTGTATGCTCGAGGGATCAACCACGAGTAAGATAACATTACGAACATCGTTGGTTCTGATTTGGCTTGACGATAGCCCATACTCAAGTCAAAGTTTGATAAGACAATAGGTTCAACAACTGATCACGAGGACCAATCGCTGAAGATATCACCTTTCTTCGACACACACACAAACGCAAAGATATCCTTCAGAATGAACTAAATTCAGCAAAGCTTTTATCTTCCAACACTCCAAGTTGTTGTTTAGCTTAACCAACCAGCTCAGGGATATCCAACATGGATTCTTGGAGAAGGGGTGGTTTACAAGAAACCAACTTGATCACGAACTTAACATAGCGGTCAGGTGACAACCTGGTAGCACTTCCAAGAAGATATTTGGAAAGTCACGAACCACCGATATATTAGTAAGGTCGAGAACAATCTTTCTTTTCAGGGCAAGACGGTATGATCAAAGAGCAAGGGATTGATATAATCCTAACTCATTGATCGAAGAGTGCACCAGAAATAAGGACTAGGTAGCACAATCTATCTTAGAATGATGATTCAATAACCAACACGCTAAGAATGAGAATATGATCCATTTACTACCAAGCAACTTGTTGCTAGGAGTATTGATTTCACACATCATGATTCACCTGTCGGTGTTCCGGTTACAATAGCACGGAACCGAGGAATGAATAACGATGGCAAGAAGTATTACTGCGTCAAGAATTCATAAGAGGTGGTGCAATTCTCATGACACTCTTGACATAAAGATGGTAACACTCCAAGGTAGAACAGAATCAAAACCTGGATTGGCATTTTGACCTGCGGAATACAACTACTTTGACACAATCCTGGATATGGATGAGGTACTGGAGTTTGTTTCTCCTAGTCATTCCAGAATAGAATGGCTTGACAGACCACAAGAATAATAGGCATCGATGAATGTATGCACGCATAATCTTTATTATCAATTGATAGATGGAGGCCAGAAAACAACTAAAGAGAACAACTCAAAGGAACATATAATTTTTTTGAGTTGTGGATGCATAGATTAGTATGTCGAGCGAAGCTCAACATTTGTTCCGGATAACCCATGCGGAAAGGTAGAACTGGCAGATTCACAATTATGAATGGAGAACTCCTCAAGAGTACTCTGATTGTGACCCTTCGGTCTAGCGAGGAACTTCTGCCATAAGCAGTTCATAGTATTTGGAAGAAGGAAATACCACGGACCTCGAGGACTATCGCAAAGTTACTAATATCCTAAAGGAACTAGCAAACACTATCAACAGGAGGTAAGTAGGGTGAATCTCGGGTTCAAGAACCCAGGAATAGAATACCTACTACTAAATGGCATCACGGAATGCTTTCGAGAATAATGGCCAGAATCACCACACCGGGAACACAGAACATGGCTAGATTACTAGGTGATCCCCTATGACACCTAGGGTCATAGTAATAGCTCCAACATATACGTCGAGGCAATAGAGTACCTCAACTCACTGATTAGTGTGTTACTCTGGCCCAAAGGAACATTGGGAACACAAAGAAGGTGGTTGCAAATGCATCAGACTATTTGGAAACCTGGGATGACTCGGACAGCATAACGGCTGTAAATGCTCAAAAACATTTGAGACAGCCTGCAAAAGGGTGGCATAACCACTCAACATCACAATATCAAGGTTCCGAGATCAACTGTCAACATACAGAAGTAGTAGGAACTGAACTGACGCTTGAAACCATCAATCATATAAGTCTATGGATTAGTAACATGTCATCCAGATAGAAAGATGAGAAGCCTAGTTCTTAATCCCTGTATTAAAGAAGAGGCTAACTCGGATCAGAAGGGCATAAGGTATAAGGAGTAAAAAGAGCCTTACGTTCCCCTCCCCAATCAATTCCTTTACATAACTAAAGCATTTCTAGACACAACTTCGACCAGTTTGGCTTGGTAATCCTACAGGCAGTCAGGCTCTGATACCAAAGCTGTCAGGACCCCAATTCTAAGTCACACCGATCTAGCCTGTAACACCTCATATCACTTTGCGGCCTCACGCACGGTATTCCCACGGGTGTCGCCTTACCATGGCCCGGGACCGTTTGCGCCTTTTGACTCACGTATATGATAGTGTCGCTAGCATCCATATGGCAGAGAACCCGGGCCGACATGGCTAGTCGTGAACTCAAAGCGGCACTAACCCATGGGGACAGGCATACATGAATCACATCGAGCATGTCGGTCGCCAGCGTGTGAATCCGGCTGTAGCCTTTGGGCTAACAGGACTCCGGGAACCAGGGCTGTAGCAGGCTAGGCAGGACTTCGGATGTCATCTGCGTGACATTTCCCGAAGGACGGACACGAACGAAGTGAAACACATGCCGCCACCAAGTGTCCCGAGCAAGAGTCTCATTAGCTAGCGGGACTCGGTGAACTGGGCTATGTGGACTACTATGGCTCATGGAAGCACTAGACTACATTTCCCCATAAGAGAGGCTGCCGAGGATAAACAACTAGATTGTCGGATCCCACACATACCAAGCATTTCAATCATACACACAATATGCTCGATATGTGTAAATACAACATGGCATCACAACATAACTCTACGACTCAAGTATTTATTCATTAGGCTCCGAGGAGCCAAGATATTACAAACATGGGTCTCATGACCCAGCATTCAGAGCATACAAATCAAAGCACATGCGGAAGCTTAACATGTCTGAGTACAGACATCTACAAAGGAAAATGGCTGAGAAGCCTGACTATCCACCAGATCCTGCCGAGGGCACAAGATCGTAGCTGAGGTATCAAGCTAAACGTCAAAGTCCACACGGAACTACTAGCAAGACTGACGTCTCTCTACAAAACATAAAATAGGCAAACGTGAGTACAAATGTACCCAGCAAGACTTACATCAGAACTAGCAACATATGCATCGGTTTCAATAAAGAGGGTGGTGGAGTTTGACTGCAGCAAGCTAGCTTTGACTCAGTGGCTATCCTGAACTATGAGTGCAAGTAACTCTTTTGAGTTGGCGCACACGAGTCCACATATTCACCATATCAATACACCACTATGGATCCGCTCCCGTCTACCTACGAGAACGCCATCCATAGCACTCACGCTTATCTTGCGCATTTTAGTGTATCCACTTTCACTTGTCTATGAACTATGCAGGCAACCCAGAAGTCCTTTACCGCGGACACGGCTATTCGAATAGATAATGTTAACCCTGCAGGGGTGTACTTCTTCACACATGCTCTCACCACTTATCACCGTTTGCATGACATGTACTCGGCAACCTTCAAACGAAAGCCCGGCGAGGGTGTCGGCCACGACCTGACTAACCACACAAGTCTCTTGTCCAGGTTTATCGCCTATTCGGGTTCCATCCGCAAGGATTTCTAGCCGGGGTGTCGATCACGGCCCCAGACGATGTGAGCAGGGTTCCCAAGCCCACCTCGACTGGCGGTTCTACGCTTGGTACACCGTGCCACGGTGCCTAGTCTGTCCCAAGCCCACCTGTACCGGGTGCCACTTGGTAGACTACTAACACTACCTACAAACACCAGAAACTAGTTGCAACTCCTGGACAGAGATCAAGTTGATTAATAAGCTGAGAGGGGCCGAGTTACCGGAACCCAATGTGTGGTAGTAACTGTTCATGGATCACAAACACAGAACTCAGTTCCTGAGGACGGCTGCAATGAGACAACCCACCACGTACTCCTACATGGCCTCTCACCGCTACCTTTACCAAATCGTGTTCACACACTTAGCTCTCAACAAGAGGACATGTTCACACACTCAGATTCATCCCGATGAGTCGACCGACTCAACTCTAAGCAGTAGCAGGCATGACAAACAAGCATGAATGAGTAGGCACAACAGGGCTCAAACAACTCCTACTCATGCTAGTGGGTTTCATCTATTTACTGTGGCAATGACAGGTCATGCAGAGGATAAAGGGGTTCAACTACCGCAGGAAGTAACCGATGAATCGTTGTTGTCCTAATGCAGTAAAAGAGAGCAGGAGCGAGAGAGTGGGATTATATCAGAATGAACAAGGGGTTTTTGCTTGCCTGGCACTTCTGAAGATAATATAGTTCTTCATCGGTGTCATCGAACACGTCGTTAGAACATCGTCTACTGAGAGGGGACGGTTACCGGCAAACACAGAAGGACACAATGAATGCAATGCGACAATATGATGCATGCTATAACATGGCAATATGAATGTGTTTGAGCTAATGCAACTAGAAACCAGATTAAATGAAGTTGGTTTCAACCAAGGGTTCAAATTCAAACTCCATATGTGCTTAATTAAATGTCAATTATGCAAATTGCCATATACAGCAACCTTAGGTTGTTCAAACATGCATGAAAATGCCATAAACAAATTCCTTGAATTTTTCTTATAATTTTTCATATCTAACTTATTTCATTTGGAGTTACGGTTGAATTTCTATGATTTTTAGAAGTTTTGGACAATTTCTGGAATTTCTGAATTATTTAAAATACAGAAATTATTTACTGTGTCAGCATGACATAACCATGAGGTCAGCAGGTCAACGGCGCTAGTCCAGGTCAAACCTGATGCGTGGGGTCCACACGTCAGTGACACACGGCTGGTTAATGTCGCTGGCAGGTGGGCCTGGTCAACGGCCACATCAGCAGGGTCAATGCTAACGCGTGGGTACAGTCGAATTAGACTAATCCTAACTAATTTTGTTAGCTGGTTAATTGAGCCGGTAGGGACCGACTGTCATTGACCCTTGGGGTTAAGCTAATTGGTGATTAGCGCTAATTAATCCCGCGCCACGTCAGCTAATCGGGCGGCTAACCGCCGGCAGTAAGCAAATGCGGCGGCGCTCATCGTTCCGGCGATTCCGGCGACGGGGAGCAAGCGGGGCTGGTCCCGTTGGAACGGCCATGACGTGGCGCGTCCAATGGTGGCTGTGTCTGCAGCTAGGGTGTCCGGTAGCGACGGCGAGGAGCTCGGCCGCGGTGACCGGAGCTCGGGCATGAGCGCGGGCAGTGCTGCGGTGCGCGAGCTAGCGAGCTGAAGCGCTAGCGGGGGCCTACGCGATGCGGTGAGTGGTTTGGAGGCGTCGGGCGGACCATTTGGTCGCCGGAGTCGCGTCGGCGGTGAGCGCAGGCGGCGGCAGGTTCGAGCGTAGGCGGTCCGGTGACTACGGTGGCCTACGGGGAAGAAGAGAGGGATGGATAGGGTCAGAGGCTCACGGCGAGTCGGACGAGGAGGTCGGCGAGCTCGGAGATGGTCCGGAGCAGTCGGGGCGGCAAGGGGGATCTCCGGCGACCGAGGTTGAAGAAGACGGTGGAGATGGCAATTCGGGGCTTCTGGCGTTGCTTGGGATGGTGCAGAAGGCGTAGGAGACGGTGTCGGGGCTCGTGGACAGGTCAGCGAGGCGAGTGGGAGACGGTGGCCGCGGTGGTGCGAACGGCGGCGGCGGTGGCGTTCGGTGGTGAGAGGGAGAGAGAGAGAAGGGTAGGGGAGTGAGCTCGAGAGAGAGTGAGAGGGCCTGGGGGGTTGCGTGGCGTCACGGAGGGAGTCCAGGGCGACGAGGGGGTAGCCAGGCAGGCACCTGCCGGCGTGGCACGCCGCGGCGCCGTGGCTGTCTTCTCCTCTGCCTTCTGGCAAGAGGAGGGGTATTACTGGCAGCGGTGGTGGGCTGGGCCAGCTCCTGGGCTGCACCGTGCTGGGCCTCTGGGATGTAGGTAAGAGCCAGATAACTCTCTCTCTCTCTCTCTCTCTCTCTTTTCTGTTTTTCTATTTTCTATAATTGTGTTTGGCTTTATTAAAAATGCCATAGCATTTCCAAAAATCATGCAACTGACTGTGGCCACTGTTTGGAATATTTCAACAGTAAACATTTCAGTTTGTGATTACTTGGGCATTTAATATATTTTATAGGATTTAAATGCCCAAATGCAAATATTATATGATTTAATTCAAAATTCCAAAAATGACCTAGAAAGGTGTGCACCATTTTTGTCAGAGGTTCTAGAACAATTGAAAAATGATGAACTTTTCTAAAGAGCATTCTGGGTTCTTGAAAATATTTTTAAGTTGAACCTATTTGATTTAATTTTGGTGCTAGTGTTTGTCATCCCCATTTCAACTTTAACTGAAAAGTTAACATGATGCATGGATGCTTTAAGGCAACTAATGGCAAGAAAATTCTAGGGATGTGACACTTCAAGAGGGAGCTGACAAAGTAAATCGGGTGCTGCATCATCTTCTTCTTCTGCACCACCTCACTCGACCGCGCGGGCACTGCCTTGGTGTCATCAGACTCTGCCTAGGGCCTTACCTTGCCGGCACTAGGCCCTGCCAGGGGAATCTTTGGCTTGCCATCCGCTGGTTCTGCTGCAAATCCTTGCCTCCTCACCGACCTCCCTGGCATGCCAGGCGGTCGCGCTGACCACTTGATTCGTCGCCGCCAGATACAACAGCAATGGCTCGTGTGGTTTAGGCGCAACCAGTATTGGCGTGGAGGAAAGTTATTTCGTCAGATCCTGCAATGCTGCCTCAGCTTCTGGGGTCCACTCCATTGGGCATGCCTTCTTCAAGACTTTGAAGAAAGGGAGGGTGTGCTCGGCGGACTTGGAGATGAATCGGCTCATGGCGGCGACGCAGCCGGTGAGCCGATGCACATCCTTGATCCGCTTGGGCTCAATAGCCTTGATTTTGTCTGGGTTTGCCTCGATCCCGTGCTATGACACAAAGAACCCGAGAAGCTTGCCAGACGGAACGCCATAGACACACTTCTCAGGGTTTAGCTAGAGGTTGATCTTGCGCAGGTTGGCAAATGTCTCTTCCAGATCTTGCACAAGAGTTGGCCCATCCTTGGTTTTGACCACTATGTCATCCATGTATGCCTCCATATTTCTATGGAGCTGAGGTTCAAAACCAATTTGGACTGCTCTTGCAAACGTCGAGCCAGCACTCTTCAACGCGAAAGGCATCCGTAAAAAGCAATATGTACCACATGGGGTGATGAATGCTATCTTTTCTTCATCCTCTCTTGTCATGAAGATTTGGTGGTAGACCGAGTAGGCATCGAGGAATGAGAACAGATCATACCCGGCCGTGGAGTCAACAATCTGCTCGATGCACGGCAATGGGAAGGGGTTCCTAGGACAAGCCTTGTTGATATCTGTATAATCAATACATAGCCTCCACTTCCCATTCGCCTTGCGCACCACTACCGGATTGGCCAACCACGTCGGGTGGAGCACTCCTCTCACCAAACCTGCCGCTTCCAACTTCCTGATCTCCTCTGTGATGAATTCCTGCCTCTCCAGAGCCTGCTTTCTGACCTTCTGCTTGACGGGCCGCGCATGAGGATAGACAGCTAGGTGGTGCTCAATGGCCTCCCTGGGAACACCGGGGGTGTCGGATGCTTGCCCGCAAACACGTCGACATTCGCCCGCAGGAAGGTGACGAGCGCGCCTTCCTATTTGCTGTCGAGGGTGGAGCCTATGGTGAAGGCCCCTCCCGTGCCATCCTCCCTGACGGGAACCTTCTTGGTCTGCGCCGGCTCATCCCTTGATTTCTTGCTCTTGTCGGTAGAGCTCTCTGGCATATCCTCGATGGTAGCACAACACTCCGAGGAGGTGCGCTTGCCGGAGTGGGTGCGAGAGGCCCTGCCGGGCTTCTTCTTCCCTCCCGGGCCTTCAGCGGCAGGAGCGGGCGCCTTGATGGCAGCTGCTGCAACTGCTTCCCGGTAGAGTTGGTCGACGCAGATCAGCGCGTCCTTCTTGTCAGAGGGGACGCAGATGATGGTCAACGGCCCAGGCATCTTTAGCATGTTGTAGGAGTAGTGTGATGCCGCCATGAACTTGGCTAGTGCCGGGCGGCTGAGGATACCATTGTAGGGCAAGGGGATCTCGGTCACGTTGAAGACGATCCTCCCCGTTCTATAGTTCAACTCTCCTCCAAACATCACGGGCAGCGTGACCTTCCACTTCGGCTGGCTCCCCCCCCCCCCCCGGATTGACCTCTTGAAACGTGCCCATTTCCTCGAGGTCTCCATCAGGAGTTTGCAGCCTTTTGATCACGACAGGCGAGATCAAGTTCAAGTGTGACACTCCAAAAATATTCTTTTGGTTTTCTTAAAAAAAATTGTTGGATTTGAAGAAGGTCTTCTAAACCCTTCTAAGATCTCTCTCAAAAGCTTTTCCATTTAGCAAATATTTTATTTTTTTGCACCTCCTCCAACTCTGGTGTTTGGTTTTTAAATTTTTCTTCTGATTGCCCTCTTCTCAAAATTTCAAGAAAAGTCTTTGGAGTTTATTTTTCTTTCAAAAAGAAAACTCTAGGAGTTTTGCCTCCTCTCCAATATTTGAAACCATTCATGATTTTGCCATGCACCACATGGTAAAATCTTCCCAAAAATCTCTCCTTCCACTTTGGGCAATCCAAACATTCTGTCTCAACAAGTTCAACCCTTTTCTGAATTTTATTTCATTTAATTCTCCTCCCAAATCTTTTCTGCCATTATGTCGGTGTACTAGAGTAGGGGTACCCTAGTATCCCGAACTTGTGCACGGCGATTCTGCACACCAGCGCAAGGCTTGCCGTGACCGCCAAGGTCCTCCGTGGTTCCTTTGGAGCCATTCAAGAACAAAGTATCCAAGGCATCTAGGAGACAAGGCCCCAGCGAGAGGAGCTTGCCGGGAAGGCCAACCAAGGCATCTCAAGGAACTTGCCGCGACGCGCCACGCGTCCCGGCGAGGCCCTTGAGCGACAAGTTTCCAGACGCGACAAGACAACGACACGCGGCAAGGCGCTTGCCATGCACACTACCACTCTGTACCGCACTCCGGCATCCACCAACGTGTCGCCTACAGGACCTTTCGGTAGCGTGTGGCAGAAAGGCTGTCTTGACGGCGATGCGTGCGCGGTGGCAAGCGACGCCGACAAGATTGCCATCGTGTAGCGGTGGCGTCCCGACGGTCCTTTTTGCACTATTTGGGCGGCGAGCGGGCATTTAATGCCTTTGTCCCCGCCGTCGTGGTTAGGTATGATACAATGTGCAAGTAGTTGTACCAACTGCAATTCCTTTTCCATTTTACCCTCGCCTCGTTGCCCGTGGAGACCCTTTAGCATATAAAAGGAGGCCCATGCGCAGCGTAGAGGGGGGGGTTGAAGGCGTAAAACAATCACGCCGTCGGTCGTTATCAGCTAGTGTGTCTTTGTAGCACTCAGCGCCCGAGCAAGAACTCAATACACTCGAGACATGCGGGAGTAGGAGTGTTATCTCTCGAGAGCTCCAAGCTGTGTAAACTGTCATGGTGTTTCGCCTCGATCCGCTCTTCGTGCGATCTCCGCCCCCCGCCGAACCGAAAGGGGCTTGGTCCGCCGGTCCCATAGGTGTTCGTGGATCAGCTTCCCCGACATCTTTGGCGCGCCAGGTAGGGGGCGTCGAGGTTGTCTGAACCTGATCCGACGTTCACACGAGCTAGATCTTCATCGACATGCCACCGAAGAAGAAGGCTTCGGCGGCAGCTGATCCATCCACGTCGAACCCACCACCACCGGAGCAAATGGGTGGTGGGGTAGACGCCGGCGGAAGAACGGGCATCGACGAGGGATCCCACGGTGCTTCCAGGGTCAAGGACAAGGCTGCGCAGACCTCGGCGTCCGTACGTGCACCGCGCCCATCTCAGGAGGCGCGGGACCGACATCGTCATGGTATTCAATGCCATACATTCGTTGGACCAAGATCGAGCTGGTGGATTTGGGGTGCCCAAGACCAGCATGCACGCCATCTTTGGCACGGCGGCACGGTCGCCGACGGGATGCTGCTCCTTCTAACACGCTTAGAAGTCCGAGCATATCCGCTCCTCGCGCCGTTCGCCATCGCCGCCCTCCACTCCAAAGCAGAAGCGGCGAGCTCAACAGCTCCTAGATTACCCTCAACGGCGAGACAAGATCGATGAATGGAGGCCACCATTCGTAGCCTCATCGGCTTTGCCAACGGCGACACTCCGCGGAGCCGAAAGTACATCGCTGCTGCGGCAGATCTGCCGGTAGCGAGCGATGGCGGCAAAACCGTGGTGCTGCAACCACCATGCACTCTCCACCTGAAGGCCAAGATCGCCGACTTCGCCGGATCCACCTCGACGGTGACTCCACCGCATCGCCAGATTCACGAGCTCGTCGCGATCAGCGCCAGTTCTTCACGAGCGACAGCAAGGAGACGCGCGAACTTCGCATCGAGCGCCGAAGAAGCGCGGCGTCAATCGGACCAGCGCCGCTGGCCCTCTGTCGACATGCATGCACCGGGGAACCAGCGACTTGTCGTGACGCGGTAGGTTGCCCTGCGTTCACTCGTGAGCTGCGGCAAGTCCAATGGCCTCACGAAGAATTTCAAGCCGGCGTACCGAGAAGTAACGACGGCAAGTCGCACCCGTCGGAGTTCCTAAGCATCTACACCATCGCGGTGCAAGCTGCCGGGGGGCGGGACGACAAGATCCTGGCCAACTACTTCCCGCTGGTGCTCAAGCCCAATGTCAGATCCTGGCTCATGCACTTGCCGGACAACTCCATATCCTCCTGGGCAGACCTATGCCATCAGTTTGTCGGCGCCTTTACAGGCGGCCACAAGCCTCATGGCCAAGAGAGCGACCTTCATCTGCTCGCCCAGAAGGAAGGAGAGCCCCTGCGCAAGTACATTCAGAGATTCAACCACGTACAGCACAACATCCCAGATGTCCACCGCCAAGGTAATCAGCGCGCTCCATCGTAGCGTGCGAACCGCAGGATGCGGGAGGAGATGGCGATGTGCAAGATCGAGACGCCGATGAGCTATATGCCCCGGCCGACAAGTGCACGTCGAGGAAGGGAGGAAACTCCCCGGTGAGAATACAGACGCAGGAGGATCTGATAGTGAGGAGGCTGCCCCGGCAAAGAAAAACCGGCGGCGGAACAACAGGAAGAAGAAAGGCAAAGATGTGCTAGTCGTTGAGCAGTCCGGCAACGGAGGTGGCGCCAAGAAAGCCAAAGCTGGTAGCTCCGGCGAGCAGATTGCCGCAGGTACCAACTACCAGGCTGTGGCGGTCGCCGACAAGCAGGACGGCACCAACAAGCAGTACTGCAAGATCCACCACACCAAGGGCCATGACCTCCAGAGCTGCAAGAAGGTCGAGCAGCTTGTCGAGCAGCAAAAGGCTGAATACGAGCGACGCGACAAGGAGAAGGCCCAGGAAGGTGCTGGAGGAGCCGGCAAGAAACGCCCAGCCGAGGAGGACGCCTTGCAAGGCCAAGCAGCGACAAGGAGACAGACCTCCCGCGCCGCGACAAGGATGAAGATGACGACGACGATGAAGATATGGATGATGACGAGACCGATGAGCAGGAGTTCCAGAAAGCCACAGAGGTCCTGTGCATTGACGGCGGTGCTTCTCTGCATACTTCACACCGCCAGCTCAAGAAGTGGGTGCGGGAAGTCAATGCGGCAGAACCACCCGTCGAGTCACGCAAGCCTCGAAATGGTCCAAGACGCCTATCATCTTTGATATTGAGGACCACCTCGATCGCATAATCTGCGGTCGGTGCTTGCCGATGTTGGTTTCACCAACTATCCGCAAACTCAAGGTCAATAAGATGCTAGTTGACGGCGGGGCCGGCTTGAACCTGATCTCCTCCGCGGTGCTCCAGAAACTCTAGATCCCTGATGGTGAACTCGAAGAGACTGGCACATTCCAAGGAATCAATCCGGGAAGGAGCAAGTCAAGGGAAAGATCACGCTTGCGGTGACATTTGGCAGCGAGTTGAACTTCAGGATGAGAGGGTCACTTTTGACGTTGCTGACTTTCCATTGCCTTACAATGGGATACTCGGCGTCCAAAGACTCGCCAAATTCATGGCAGCCTCTCACTATGCATACAACATGTCAAGATGCCAGGCCCGATAAGTGTCATCTCTGTCCTGGCGACAAGAAGGATGCTCTTATCTGCGCCGACAAGATCTACCGGAAACAAAGAGCATGAACAGATCGCAAGTCACTTGCCGTTGAAGCTCCGGGCGAAGAAGAAGACCAAGTCCGGCAAGAGTTACGATGCCCACTCAAAGCGCACCTCTTGGTGCTGCGCTACCGTCGAGGACGCACCATCGAGCTCCACCGGCAAGTGTAAGAAGACAATGGCAGCTCCACCGAGACCAAGAAGGTGTCCGCCAAGGAGGATGGCACCGGTGGTACCTTCACCATCGGTGCCACTCGACCCTAAATAGGAAAGCACGCTCGTTGCTCTCTGCGGGCTAACGTCGGCGTATTTGCGTGGCAACCGTCGACATCCCCGTGTTCCTGGAAATGTCGAGCACCATCTTGCCGCCTGTCCTCATGCGCGCCCGTCAAGCGAAAGTCGAGAAGCGAAGTGGGCGCCAAGAATTCATCGCGAAGAAATCAAGAAATTGGAAGAAGCAGGCCTTGTTGAGGAGTGCTCCATCCTCGTGGTTGGCCAACCTCGTAGTCGATGCAAAGGCAAGCGGAAATGGAGGCTTTGTATCGACTTTACCGATGTCAATAAAGCTTGTCCCAAAGACCCATTTCCCTTGCAGCGCATCGACCAGATTGTTGACTCCACGGCCGGATGTGACTTGCTTTCATTTCTTGATGCATACTCAGGATACCATCAGATCTTCATGGCAGAAGAGGATGAGGAGAAGACGCATTCATCACCCCATGTGGCACCTACTGTTTTCGTCTGGATGCCTTTCGGTTTAAAGAATGCTGGTTCAACATTTGCAAGGGTAGTCCATGGCGCTTTTGAGCCGCAAATACACAGAAATGTGGAAGCCTACATGGATGACATAGTGGTCAAGAACAAGGACAAGGCGACTCGATTCAAGATTTAGGCGAAACCTTTGCAAATCTGCGCAAGATCAACCTCAAGCTCAACCCCGAGAAGTGTGTGTTTGGAGTCCCCTCCGCAAGCTTCTCGGGTTCTTCGTGTCTCGGAGGGAATTGAAGCCAATCCGACAAGATCAAGGCCATTGAGCAGATTGAAGCACCAAAGCGCGTCAAGGATGTCACGAAGACTTGCGGTTATGTAGCTGCTCTCAGCAGGTTTATCTCTAGGTCTGCTGGCGGCATACGCCATTTTCAAAATATTGAAAAAGCAGGTCAATGAAATGGACTCGAAGCGGAGGCTGCACTGCAGGACTTAAAGAGATACCTGTCCTCCACTCCAACACTTGTCACACCTAAGCCACAAGAGAAGTTGTTACTATATATAGCGGCAACCAATCAAGTGGTTAGTGCTGCGTTAGTAGCGGAGAGGAGGCGGATGATGAGCCAACCATGGCGGATGCATCCAGCGACAAGCAAGGGACTTCACCGGCAAGCTCTGGTCCCGACAAAGATGGATCTCTGAGCGCGTGAGAAGATCGAGAAAAGAATGGTGCAGCGCCCGGTTTACTTTGTCGGTTCCCTTCTGCGGGGGCTAGGTCAAGGTACTCCGGTGTGCGAAATTGCTTCGGCCTTCTCATGGCCTCGAAAGCTTCGCCATTACTTCCAAGCACATGAGATCCACGATCGTCACTCGTTTTCGGCTGAAGAGGATCTGCAAAATCCGGAAGCAGGCAGGATTGTCGGTGGGCCTTTGAACTGTCAAGCTTTGGCCTCAAGTTTGAGAGCACTTCAACTATCAAAGAAGAGCATTGGCGGAGTTCATAGCAGAATGGGCGCCAACACAAGATGAAGAAATTCGAAGCGAGCATCCCGTCAAGGAAGCAAGCAAAGAGTGGCTGATGTACTTTGATGGTGCCTTCTCGCTGCAAAGGCGCCGGTCTTGAGGCGTGCTACTTGTTGCACCCCGGGAGAGCACCTCAAGTCTCAGGATCGCCAGACCTTGGGATCAGAAGCTCGTTATCGGGGGTGACTCATAGCTTGTCGTCGCCAAGTGAACAAAATTATCGAGTCCGTTGATGGAAGCTTACGTTGATGAAGTGAGAAAGCTAGAAGAGCACTTTGACGACTTACAAATGGAACATGTTCCAAGAGCTCGAGCGACATTGCCGATGGCTGTCGTCAGTGCGCCGCACTTAAGTTACATGTGGAACCAGGGATCTTTGTGCTCAAACTGACTCAACCGTCATAACGCCATCAAGCTGGACAGAACAAGAAGAGGAAGTTGATTTCGGTGACTATTTTCGGCGAGCTCCCGAAGCCGCCCGAAGAAGTCCTCAAGATCAACACCAAGGGTCTGAGGAGCAGTCTGCTCCGGCAAGCCCTAGGGTTTGTTCGTTGAAGCGAGCGCTCCCGACAAGTTTTGCTCCGGCAAGCTTGCGAGGAACGTCAAGCTCGGCTGAGCCGCGAGTTCTCGCCGTAAAGCGGATGTTCCCGCAGCAGCGGATGTGCCTTTAGTCCTTGTTGTCGAGCCGCAAGCTCCAAAGATGGGCACAGCAGATTGTCCGTTTCCTTGAGACGGAGAACTTCCGAAGAGCAAGAAGAAGCGGAAAGAGTAGCCCGGCGATCAAGTATGTACCAGTTTGTCGACAACACAGCATGCGAAGAAGACTCAACGTGTGAAATTGAAGTGTATTCACGGGAAGATGGACAAAAGCTGTTGGCGAGATACATGGAGGCATATGTGGTCACCACATTGGCGCCAAAACACTTGCCGCAAAGCGTTCGGCAAGGTTTCTTTTGGCCGACAGCCCTCGAGGATGCAAGCGCACAAGTAACCAAGTGTGAAGCGTGCGGTTCCATTCCAGCAGATACACCAGCCAGCTCAAGCTCTCGGGCGATCCCTTTATCCTAGCCATTTTTGATGCGGGGCTCGACATCCTCGGCCCCTTTCCCGAGTTGTCGGGGCTTTGAGTACTTATGCGTTGCAATCGACAAGTTCACAAAGTGGCGAAGTGGAAGCGATGAGGAAGGTGACAGCACGATCGGCGATCAAGTTCTTGGTCGATTGTTTGCCGCTTTGGAATCCCTAACGGGATCATCACCGACAACGGCACGCAATTCACGAGCCGCACCTTCATGCGATCGTCCAAGATCTTGGCGCCAAGGTCTGCCGCTTCTGTTGCTCATCAGAAGTAACGGTCAAGCGGAGAGGGCGAATCTTTGAAGTGCTCTGCGGGCTCAAGACCGGGACTTTCGACAGGCTGCACAAGTGCGAAAGAAGCTGGATTGAGGAGCTGCGGTGGTTCTTTGGTCGATCGGGGCGGCGCCGTCGAGCCATTGGCGGACACCTTTCGCTCTAGTCTATGGGCAGAGGCAGTTCTCCCCACGGAACTTCGTATCTGGGTCACCTCGAGTGCTCGCTTATGATGAGCTTGAGCAAGAGCGTTGCGACAAGATGACGCTGCTGCTCCTTGAGGGGACCGTCTTGAGCACCATGCGAGCTGCTCGATACCAGCAAGCTTTGCGCCGCTACCATAGCCGCAAAGTTAATGCCAAGTCTCATGAAGGCGACCTTGTTCTTGGCGCGTTCAGTCGCCAAGAATTCCAACAAGTTGGCCTTGAAGTGGGAAGGCCCTTACCGGGTAAAGCGAGTCACTAGGCAGGCTGTCGCTGTCCATTGAGACCGAAGATGGCATTCGGTGAGCAACTCCTGGAACATTGAGCATCTTCGTAAGTTTTACCCGTGAAGCGCGGTTGCGGAACCTGTTCCGGCAACCACCTGCCTAACAAGTCTTGCCGATGTTGCATGTAATCCTTTATGCGAAGTCGGGCGCAGACCCGTGCATAAGTAAAGCTCATGTGCTCCGCACATCTTGTCAATTCATGCTTTCTACTTTATTTTTGCATGCGTTATCGACACTTTGTGCAGCGCCTACCCCATTAAGCAATAACGAGCCGTAAGGCTCCATATCTTTATTTTCTCTTCTTTCTCTTTCTCAAAGAAAGGAAGGTTCCCTACCCACAAGTTTGCGGGGAAAGGAGAAGATAATGGTGTGGACCAAGCGTCGTTCGAGGAAGTTTACCTTACCGAGAAGCAAGCGACAGAAAAGCTAAGTTGCTAAAGTTTGAGCAATCAGTTTTAAATTTTTAAGTTATCTTCCTCAAGCGACCATGCTTTGTATGGAAAACATGTGCCGGAGGAACCAACTCGTAGCTAGTTCGCCCTTACTTTGTTTCGAGTCCGCTCAACAACTTAAGTGAGCTGCGACTAGTTGCGACAAGGTTTCTTGTCGGTGGCGGCACCGCTTGCAGGCTCTTGACGTCCGCACTCAGCGCTTTCATGACTAAGGTGCTGCCGACAAGTTCCCTAAAAGCGTAGGGAAAAAACATACAAAGGAAGGAATCAAGTAAAGGGAATAACATAGCAATCGCTACCCGAAATAGAGTCATATTACAAGATAGTTTGTCGCAGCTCTAACGGATTGTTCTCATAACATGACCAGCAGCGACAAGAAAAAGAAAAGCAGGCGGCCTAATCTCGCGATGCCCTCAACCCTCTTGATCCGCTCACCTTGTCCACAATGGAGTGCGACAAGGGTCTTAGCGCTTCAGATCAGCATCCGGTGGCAAGGTCACGAGGGCGTTGGTGAGGTTGAGGCCTGGATTGCGGAAGGCCACCTTCACGGCACCTTTGAAGAGCTCCAGCGTAGATCATCTGGCGACTTCGTCGGCCAGCTGCTTTGGGATCTTCTCCGGAGTCATTGGAGGGCCGTCGCACGCCTTTGAAGAACAAGCTGAGCTTGGCGGGAGGAATACCGAGATCCTCCATCCCGGCTCGCCAGCTCCACAGCCGATGGCTGCGGCAACATCCACGAGACCCTCGTTCGAGGGCTCCACATTCTCCCTAAAAGTGTGTCTGGCGGCAGCAGCACTCGCCAACAGCTCCTCGTCGGCCTTGATCTTCTCCTTCAAGGCCACCTCCTGCTCCACAGCGCCGTCCAGCGTCTTAGTCAAAGTAGTCGCTTCAACTCAAGATCTGCGTTGGAGTCCTTGGCGGCGCTAAGCTCCTTGCTCCTCTCGATGAGGCGACCCTGCAGCTCGCCAAGGGTGTAGGCGTCCTTCTCGCGCTCACGCTTGGCGCAGCAAGCTCCTCGCCGCTCACCTTGAGATCGGCCTCGGCTCGCCACCTTCGTCTCAATTCCTTCTTGGCGGCCTCGGCAGCTGCGGCAGCATCCTCTTGCTTCCTTGAGAGCCCGTCGAATGTTTGCTTTCAGCAGCAAGATCCTCCTCGTGGCTGTCAAGGTTAACCTTCCGCTCGCGCCTTTCGCCTTCCTGCGAGAAAGCTTCTTGGCAGCAAGCATGTTGCTCTTCAACTTCAGCCTTCTCGAGGAGGAAGGCTTTCGCTCCTCGGCGAGTTGCTCCCGCTCCTCTGCAAAGGACCGGAGAGCTTCTTGGTTGAGGCCGGAGCTCCTCCAGCGCTTCTCGATGTCCCTCCGCCTTGACGACAAGCGCTTCTCGGGATACTAGCTTGGCTTTGCCGAGGCGCGGTAGGCGACAACGGCTTCCATGGCTGCTCCTCCTCGAGCTTCGCCGCTGCTGCTGTCGGCAGCGTCAACCAGCGTCGGCCCCAGGCGGAGAAGCGAGCAACTCTTCATCAAAGGTCTCTCCTTGATCGGCGCCACAGGCTCGGCGCCCGGGGAGCTTGAAAACGCCATCGCCGACCTTCAAATAAGCGCCGGGCTGGGCTCTTGAACTGGCAGCTGCACAGCGGCGGAGGGATCGGCGGTCGGCGTGCGCTGGCGCTCCTGCGGCCTCGGGGCCGTCGGTCGATCGCGGGACCCTCGCCCGGCTCTGCGGCGGCAGCTGGCGGCCTCTCCGCCGGGCGGGATCATCAGCGCCGACTTCTTCTTCGGTGGCAATGGCGTCGTCGATATTGCCGTCTGCGTCCTCTCTCCCGGCGACCTCGGTCTCCATCGGCTCTGTGGCGAGATGGATCGGCAACCGGAAAAATGAAGAAAAGTCAAGCAAATATCAAAAGGAAATCGAAAAAAAGAACCCAAGGGAAGTTTTCAAGCAAGAGGATTACCAGTACTAGGATCTCTGATCGTGGTCTCATGCCGAGATTAGTGGTGTTGTCCCTTGCGGAGAACTTTCCCTTGCCGAACTTCTCCTTGCGGAGAACTCTCCCTTCTTGGGGAATCCTCCTTGGCGGTGTAGTGAAGCGGATGGCATGTCGGGCGGCTTCGGGCACTCTGGTGAGGCGCTCTGCTCCTCATAAACCAATAGTCGGATGTCGGCAAATAAAGAGCACCCATAAGCCTAACAGCAGGAAGTAAACCATATACTTACGCTGGGGGCTGCGCTGAGGGCTGCTGAGAATAGTTGCGAGTGCGGCAAGATGGTCTCGGACACACCCCTCTTTGTCATGGTGGGTTCGTCCTCGATGACAATCACAGGGACCTTGGGTCTCTTAAGCCACTCTACGGGCGAGTCCGAAAAGGAATGGGTTGGAGTAAAACAAATCAGATACAAGACAAAACAGCAAAATTGAAGAACTACAAGTCAGACAAAGAATCTTCGCTTCCTCTTCCTCGTCGGACTGAGTGCGGAGAGGTCGAAATCGGCCCACCTTGGTAGCGACAAAGCGGAGGTAAGTTCCCTTAGGTAGCTTGGCGGGAGGCGGCGGGGGTCCGGAGGCCCGCTCCGGTTGCCGCAGCGGCGTGAGTGCTCCAGCGGCAGCAGTGCTTGCCACGGTGGAAGCGGCGTCGCGCGGCGGCAGCTGTTGACCCGTCTGCCGCCCGCTTCTCGTCTCGGCCTTGCGAGCGCCTTCTTGGTGGAGCTGGGGGCTCCTCTTGCAGCAAGCTGTGCGAAGGTGAGAAGAGGAGGAGTCGATCTTCAGCAGTCGCTCGCGCCCTTGGCGGGCTCGCTTCGACTCAGCTTGAGCTCGACAAGCTCTTCCTCGCGGCAAGCTCCTCTCGCTCGGCAAGGCTTGCCGCCTCTGCTGCCTCTGCCTCCTCCACGGTGAATCAAACTGCCCGTGGCGGCGCTGCGCCGCCTCTTCCGGCCCTAGTGGCGTCGCTGCATCTCGCGCCGGTGGTGTCGCGAGTAAAGGCTCTTACATTCGTCGGAGGCGGACGGCGTTTCTACCAAGCCGTCAAAAGAACTCCCGCTTGCGGCGTCGTCTGCGGGCTCTTGCCAAGTTGGGACAATTCCATGCGAATCGCTGGCGGCATCATTACGCGGATCGGTCGGCGAGGAGTTGTTACCTGTGAGCGACACCCTCGGCAACCTGAACGCCGGGATGTTCGGGATCGTGCTGAACAGTTCAAGAGCATCGCGTCGAGTTCGGGGCAGGTGAAGTTGAAGTTGAGGCCAGGCGCAGCCTCATGATATCTGCCGCGTGCGGAACTCGGGCGGGTCTCCTCCTCTCTCTCGGCGGCGGCGGCGAAGAAATCTGCACCAGCAGCGCCTCGGTGAGCCAGGCAAGCTGGGCGTGGGATCTGGGTGGCGGCAATCTTCAGCCTATCGTCTTAGGGGCCGCGTGGCTCCAATCGTTGCAGCGCACTCACGGGGGCTTAGCTGGGTGGTAAATGGCTGCGGGTTCTCCTCGATAATCCAGCACCGATCTGCTCTCCACTCATCCCACTTGCTGCGGAGCTCTCCTCGAGATAAGCTTCCTTCTTGTCGGTTCTCGAGATCCGAGCGATTCCGCGGATAAAGGCTCCCCTCTCAACCGGGGCATGAAGTGGCGAAAAAGAGCTACATTTGGATAGACTCGGACAAAGTTTTCGCGAGATGTCGAAAACTGCCATGTCGAAACGGCGTTGGGGGTGAAGTCAAGGCGGAACCGTAGGTGTTCATAATGTCTGAAAAAATTGAGAGAAAGCGGGGCGAGAGCCCGCGATAAAAGCTTTAGCGAAGAAGGATATCCATTCGAGCGGTTTTCAAGCGGCAGGTGGGAGTACCTTCGTCAGCGGATGCGCTCGCGTCTCGTCGACGGAAGAGGTAGTAATACTCCCTCGGATCGCCAGCGGCGAGCTGAGGGAAGGTTGCCGCTCCTTCGCGGCGCCCGCGAGCAGCTGCGCCTCGGACGACTTCACAACCTTCCAGCTTTGAGCCATGGCGGAGGTGGTGAGAGATCGGCGGCGTTAGGTGGTGCAGTGGCGATGGCGAAGCGGGCGCTGCTCTCTTTTCAGCTTTGGGAAGAAGGGGGCAGCGGAGGTTTTGAATTGGAATAGCGACCGGCGAGATGGACGAACTGCCTGTTTCCCCCTTATAAAGAGGAGGGTGAGCGTTCCGTCTTTTGAATAAAACCACCACCCGATCTCTCCCCACGGCGCGCATTCGGCAGCGTGCCGTTAAATGGGAAGCGTGGTGAATCTGAGTGAAGATCTGGCGTAACCCGGGCGCGTGCCGTGCCTGTTTTGGGCACAGCCCAGGCCTTCGGCACCGTGTGTAGCCCGAGCCGAGGGCTCTGTCGGTGTACTAGAGTAAAGTACCTAGTATCGAACTTGTGCCGCGGCGATTGCACCACCAGCAAAACTTGCGGGTGACCGCCAAGGTCCTCCGTGGTTCCTTTGGAGCCATTCAGAACAAAGTATCCAAGGCATCTAGTAGACAAGGCCCGGCGAGAGGAGCTTGCGGGAAGGCCAACAAAGGCATCTCAAGGAACTTGCCGGACCGCCCGCAGCGTCCGCGAGCCACTGTGGCGATAAGCTTCGGGACGCGACAAAACAACGACCGCGGCAAGGTGCTTGCCGCGACACACTACCACTCTGTACCCGCACTCCGGCACATCCACCAGCGTGTGCATACAGGACCTTTCGGTAGCGGCGTGGCAAAACTGTCTTGACCCGGTGATCTTGCGGTGTGGCGGCTGACAAGATTGCCATCGTGGCAGCGGTGGCGTCCACACGTCCCTTTTTGCACTATTTGGGCGGCGTGAAGCGGGCATTTAATGCCTTTGTCCCCTGCCGTCGGGGTTAGGTATGATACCTTTGTGCAAGTGGTTGTACCAACATAAATTCCTTTTCCATTTCTACCCTGCGCCTCGTTGCCACTGTCCGGAGACCCTTTAGCATATAAAAGGAGGCCCATGCATAGCGTAGAGGGGGATTCGAAGGCAGAAAACACTCACGCTTCGGTCTCGTTATCAGCTAGTGTGTCTTTGTAGCACTCAGCGCTCCCGAGCAAGAACTCAATACACTCGGACATGCAGCGGTAGGTGTTATCTCTCGGAGAGCTCGAGAAGCTGAGTAAACTGCTCGTGTGCTTCGCCTCGATCCGCTCTTCGTGCGATCTCCGCCCCCGCCGAACCGAAAGGGGCTTGGTCCGCCGGTCCCATAGGTGTTCGTGGATCAGCTTCCCCGACACATTATTTTGAGCCTAGGTGATTTGCAAAGCAAGTGCCTAAATGCATTTGGGTTTTGAACTCAAACCAACTCCCCTGGATAGTCCTTGGTACCCACAACCTAGAACAATCAAGATCCACTCCTCTTCTGTTCAAAGATTTCAAATTATAGTCTCTGCAAGTTTGGACCAGATTTGTCAAATTTGGTGAAATTCATATCTACACATCTCCAAAAATTCCACAAATATTCAGGCAGCCTCTAGATGCAACGAGAGGCCCCTCCACCAAAAACCAGCTCAAGGAAAAATCCCTACATGCCTAAATCATTACATGAACACCTTGCATGCACTATTTACATTCATCTTGATTAAGTTCAGATTTCGATGTCGATCTCCGTCGAGTTTCAGTCACATGCTCACGGTGCACTTGGCACGTTGCTCGCAGCCAACCTGCTTGTCCGAACTTCACAGCGTGCTTGGCGCGTTCTGGCGTCGGTGGCACCTGCGCACGCTGCGCGGCGTGTCTTCGATGGCGAGAACCACCGTGGCGGCGGCGAGGGGGAGCGAAGCGGCGGCATAACGCCGTTCAGCGCTGCCAGAACCTCCTGGTAGCTCCGCGTGGCCATTTCCTTGCCAGCGCGCGCGCATACAGCACCGTCGCCGTGGCACGGCAAGCCTGAGCGTGCTCCCTGCCGCCGGCAGGCCCGCTGCCCGTTCGTCGAGCTCGCCCTAAGCAACCAGATCCCGGCGCGTTTAGCACCTCGCGGAACCAGGAACCCCCACGGCGCTCAACCTCTGAACCTCCCGATCAACGCCCTCGCGCCCGTAAACTTCGCGGAGAACCCGTTCTCGACAACCGACTCAGGCGGCTATAAATAGCTCCCAGAGCTTGCTCTCGCCCCACACCTCCACCACCTCACTAGTCTCCGCCAAGCCCCTGGGAGGGCCTCGAGGAGCTCTTCTTCCTCGACTCCGACCGCCTCGTTCAGCCTCGGCCTCCACCGTGATTCACTCCGGTGAGGTCATCCCGGCCCCAAATCCGTCGGCTACCCTCTCATGCTACCACGGGTCTAACCCCTCCTCAATTCCTCCTCCATGACACTCTCCGGCCAGGCCCGACCACCAGAACCGCCGTCCGCCCGAACAAGCGTCGCCATCGGCGTGGTACTCACCGGCGACCACCACCACCTCCCCAGGCGGAATGGCACCACGAACACGGAGGTACCCTCCGATCTCCACCTCGCCGTGGATCGCCGCCCGGCGACCACATGACTCTCTGGCGCCGACAGGCCCCATCCTCTCGTTTGAAATTTCAAACCTGGCGGGTGGGACCCGCCCATCAGCCTCTCTTTTGTTTTTTTGAATCGTTTTACGAAAGCGTGCTTTGGCAAATCGCTTCCTCTGAACCGTTTTCTGGACTTTTTGCAAAGCCCCACAGAGTTTTACATTTCATTATAGATGGGTCCTTGGACCAAAACCCTTATAACTTTTTAACAGAAAGGAATTTTTGAGTGATTCTTCTTCTGTCCTCTTCAAATGTTTGTCTAGTTTTTTATCATATTTATTTGAAAAATATTTGGATTGACTTTCTGTGACCCACGGTATTTACGTTAGCGCGTGTATTTTGTGTACCGTAGATACGAAGGAGGTGACGGAACCTCGAACCATGAGCTAGACCCCGACTACTCCGAACCAGGCAAGAAATGTTTGAACATTTGATATGATGAGTGTTTGGGAATGTTTGCATTATTTTTGTATCATGGCACGTTCATGAGCATTTCGATGATAGTTTATCTCGTAAGAGTTGAGGCAAATGAGCTTGGTAAATACATGAGTTGTTGGAAACTTGTTGCATGGCCATGAGTTGGCATGAGTATGGGTAAGATGGAAGTGTTGTAGCATGCCAGGCTTATGCCATACCGTTGACCCAGTGTCAGCATCAATCAGTCAGATTCCCGTCCGTCTCCCCTTTCGTACTACCACCTGTTTCCCTGCAAGGGATACGGCTGAGTAAGTTGCAAACCACTTCCTGGTACACACCAAATCGAGAGGCCGGGATGAAGGTTCCATGGCCCTGGATTAAAGCCTTGCATCCAGCCAGGGGGCATGGGTGTTTTCGGTTGGGACCGAGAGGGGGGCACCCCTTAGAGTGCGCGTATATAAATTTGATCCCATGCTATTCGAGATTGTGACCTCCCCATCCCAAAGTTTTTCTTAAACGCTATCTAGGGTGATTCCTGGCAACGTGAGGTATGATGGGTGTGTACTAGCTAGTTGTGTTTCCTCCGAAATACCGTAAACGGAACTTGTCCTTCTTGACTACGGAAATCCGTTGGCCGTGGACAATTTTGGTACAAACTCTGCAGAGTCAAAATTCTTAAATTCATCTTATTCCTATCCGAGTACCGTGTTCATCTCATCTTGTTAAGTGTCAATCTCGATGACAGAAACTCTTGATTACCATATGAGTGTCATATGTTTATTTCCGGTGAATGGATAACCCGCTTATGGTCTTGTGATAAATATTTTTCGTGAGCACCATATCTTGTCAAGTTGTGAATGATGAATTATAAGCCCTTTCTGTGATGTCGCTCAGACGTCCGACTGCGGCATTGTTATTATTTACTTTTGTTATAAGCCCTTTCTGCGATGTCGCTCAGACGTCCGACTGCGGCATTGTTATCATTTACTTTTGTTGTAAGCCCTTTCTGCGATGTCGCTCAGACGTCCGACTGTGGCATTGTTATTATTTACTTCCTTTATAAGCCCTTTCTGTGATGTTGCTCCAACGTCCGACTGCGGCATGCATGTATGTTTTTTCAATATAAGCCCTTTATGAGGTGTCGCTCGAGGCGCCTCGATCATGACATGTTTTACTTATTTGTTCACCTTTCGTGGCGTCGCCGGACACCGATCGGTTTGAGTTTTGTCTTCTTTGGGTTTCGAGCGGACTACCGCCGATTCCTTCTTATTTACTTTGTTGTACTGATTAAATTGAGCATTGCTAAAAATTAATCATATCGCATTCACGCATTCATTTGTTATATCTTTTGTCCGAACTCTCTTGCGAGTACTTTCAAAGTACTCACCTGGCTTGTTGATTTGGCGAGATGCTAACGACGGCGATCTCATGGATGAAGAGTTCGATAGCGAGTCCGGCGCCTAGAAACCCAGTCAGTCTTGTGCGACCCTGGATTAGTCATTGTGATATATCCGCTTCGCTACCCAAATAAATTCATCGAGCCTCACCTCGGCCGATGAGCCGCCGATCTGATAGACTCATTAACCACCCCTTGTGTTATTCCACCAACCACTCATATCTCGAGTCGATAGTATTTCCAATCCACACCATTGTGTCATATCCGCCATCATGTATAATTATTGGCGTGTATGTAATAATTGGTTGGGCATCTTCAGCCATACAGTAACATTGTAATGCTCTGGCTTATTGTATCAAAGTTTTGTCTACGGTATGGAGGATTTTCCTCATATTGGACTTCATCGTCGGTTGCTCAATAAATATTTTATTGAAAAACCGGTCGTGACAAGCTTAGTACGAGCCAGCTGATGTAGGAAGCCACTAGGTGCGATCGCTAATCGGTTATTAGCATAATAGAGCCATTTATTATTTTCACAAATGTAGTCAATTTACGACGATCGGCATAAATTTATGATTTGACTACTCAGGATTTTTGCCTACTTTTGTAGATGGTAACAATATCGCTAATCGCGGATGTTACGCCAACATGCCCGATGGGTTCGTCAAGCTTCTCTCCTTCATCGTCCAAGTCACGATGGGGCGGATGTCTTGATCTTCTCTCTCTCTCGGCACAAGGTCAATGACCGTCTAACCATACACCAAGCGCGGTGGAATTCAAGAGAGAGATTTGGCGTTATCGGTTCGTGGGGAGAGCCATGCCCACGAGAAGCATGCACTGCAGATGGCAGCCCGCGAGCGATAGCTCGTCTCAGGGATATCCTTCCTTCGATGAAGACTCCTCGTTACCGCTACCTGCCATGTCACGTGCCATATACCTGCCACTACGTGTTCTCTTGCCCCAGAGGAGAACAAGACGAAGCTTTTGAGATGCTTATCGAGTATCTCCGAGCTTTGGAGGCAGCCTTCGACAACCTGGTGGACGACTTTGTAGCTGCCCGCATGGACTCAGTCCATGGCTGTGCCGCCAACATGAGGGAGCTCCTGTGCACCGCACCGCCACTGACTTTCGTCTCGTCATCAGCATCGTTTTCTCCTACTGCTCGCACCACATCTCGTCGCCTGCCTACCACGGAGGAGTTCAACCATGTCATTGCGCCTACTCCGGTTCGTTCTGCACCACCCCTCGTGCCCACTCAGGTTCGAGTTGTCCCGCACAGGGCACCAGCTCCACCAACTCAGCGCAGCACCTCACGTCTGGAGCCTATCTCCGAAGAAGAGGCTGAGTCCCAAGCCTCACTACGCCTCACCCTTGGCAGCCAAGGGAAATCCTTACCATCTCCGACTAAATGCGCTTAGCGCCATGCGATGTACCGACTTATGCGATATGTTTATATGTAAATAGGTTGTGAGAAGTAGCTTGTTTGCGCATCATGTAGGATCGGAGGTGCACTAGACTAAATAACATGTCGGGATCATGTCGCATATCTGAGTGATGTATTATATAATTACTGCTTGCGTGTAAGATATGTAATGGACAGTCCTTCTCCGTGCATAAGCGTGTTTTCTCTTGAAAATCTTAGAGCATTTGCGACCTTTTCCATCTTCTTGAATTTATTGATGTTCGCGGCTCAATTTCTTTTCTTATGAGTGTTTCAAAATATATCCCCAGAGTAAACTATGTCTCGTCCTTGGACGCGCTCCATGCCGACTCCAAGAGAGGAGAATTATAGCACACCCCCAGGCAACAATTTCACACAGGGACAGACTAGTCAACAGGACAGTGAAACGACACTTTCTCGAATGTGCCGTCTTTATGAACAAAGTCAGCAGCAACATCAGGAAATAATGAACCAAGTCATCAATATGGGGAATCACCGTGGACAGTATCAGCAGCAATCAAAGTTATCCGAACTTCAGAAGACACGTCCCCAAACATTTTCTCACACTGACAAACCTCTTGAAGCCGAGGACTGGCTTCGAGACATGGAGAGAAAATTAATTATTGCCCAATGTTCAGATCTTGAGAAAGTACTTTATGCTCCGCACTATCTCACTGGAGCAGCCGCATCGTGGTGGGAAAATTTCCTACACATGCACCCCAACAAAAATAATATAACATGGGAGGAATTTAAAGAAGGTTTTCGTGGGGCACATATTCCTAAGAGTCTTATGAAGATCAAAAAGAGAGAGTTTGATGACCTCAAGCAAAGGACAATGACGGTGTCAGAATACAACAGTCAGTCTGCTGTCTCGCTACGCCAACGAGGAGCGTATGTCGGAAAACAAAAAGATGGAGAAATTCCTTGACGGTCTGACACCCGCGCTTAAATGCCAATTGGTCGTACACACCTTCCTAGATTTTAAGACACTGGTGGATAAGGCCATTACCTTGGAAAATGAGAGACGCAGCTTAGAATATTTCCATAGCGGAAGAGGACCAGACTAATCACGCGCAACCACCGCAGCAAGACAGATGTTCGAAAACTGGACACCCAAACCCACGACAAGCGTCTCACGCCCAATCAAGAATTTCCATGCAAGGGACAAGGAGTTCACATACCGCCCAAGCGTTACTGTTACGCTTGTGGAGAAGAAGGGCACTATGCCAGCGGTGCCCCAAGCCAAGGAACTTCGACCCCAAAGCCGAACAACGGAGGTAATAATTCAGCGTAAAGCGCAACAATTTCAACAAATAACAACCAAGGAAGGGTCATCTGAACCACGTGACCAAGAGGAAGCACAAAATGCCCCAGATATCGTACTCGATACGTTTCCTATCAACACAATACCTGCCATGGTTTTGTTTGATTCTGGAGCTTCTCACTCATTCGTTTCGAAAAGTTTTGCTTTGCAAAATAATTTTTCGATGCTTCCCTTGGAAAAATCTATGATCGTCAAGTCCCCTAGAATTAAGCAAGTTACCCAGAATTATTGCGAGGGTGTGGTTATCGAGTTTGAAGGGTTAAAGTTTCACGCAAATCTTATCGTCTTTGGAAAATAAAGGATTGGATGTCATCTTAGGGATGGATTGGTTAACCACCAACAAAGGTTTTATTGACTGCTTCAGCGGGACCGTAATTCTCACCCATCACCAGGGAAGACCATAAAGGTTTCAGCCAAGGAAATAAAAATATCTGCAAGCGAGATTGAACAAGGTGGATATTTCTGAATTGAGCAAGGTTCGATGGTGTGTGAATTTCGGATGTATTTCGAAGAGCTACCGGGCATGCCACGGACCGAGAGATAGAATTCAGCATTGAGCTAGCACCCGGAACCGCTCCCATATACAAGAAACCATACAGAATGGCACCATCTGAATTGGTAGAACTAAAGAAGCAAATAAAGGAATTATTGGAAAAAGGGTACATACGAGCCAGTTCCTCACCTTGGGGTTCACCAATTTTGTTTGCCAAAAAAAGGATGGAACACTGAGATTGTGCATAGACTATCGAGCGCTAAACATGGTCACAATCAAGAACAAATATCCAATGCCATGAATAAATGATTTATTCGATCAACTCGCTCAGGCCAAGGTGTTCTCAAAGATTGACTTGAGGTTGGGATACCATCAACTGAAAGTGCGAACCGAAGATATTCCCAAGACAGCTTTCACCTCCAGATATGGATTGTATGAGTTCACCGTAATGCCATTCGGACTAACAAACGCCCCCGCATATTTTGTTCACCTCATGAACAAAGTATTCATGAAGTTTATGGACAAGTTTGTTGTGGTATTTATCGATGATATTCTGGTATACTCCAAAACCCCAGAAGAGCACGCTGAACATCTCCGAATTGCACTAGGAGAACTCAGGAAACATCAATTGTACGATAAATTCAGCAAGTGTGAATTTTGGCTAAAACAAGTAGTTTTTACGGGCCGCATCTTGACCCAAGAAGGTATCGCCGTGAGACCGGAAAAGGTCAAGGCCGTGCTTGGCTGGAAACCACCAGCCAGGTATGGAAGACGTCTGAAGTTTCTTGGGAATGGCAGGATACTACGGAGATTTATTGAAGGATTCTCAACCATAGCAAAGCCAATGGCGTAACTCCTCAAGAAAGGCAGGAAGTTTGAATGGGCGGAAGCTTGCGAGAAAGTTTCCAAGAACGAAGAGGAAGCGGCAGCGACACCAGATACTAATTGTGCGGATATACACAAAATTTTGAGGTATTTTGTGGCGCATCTCGAAAGGGCCTCGGGTGCGTATTGATGCAAGAAAGGCAAGGTTATCGCATATGTTTCGAACAACCATAAGCATGAGGAAAATTATCCTACACATGACCTGGAATTAGCAGCGGTTATTCATGCACTCAAGGAATGGAGACACTTCTTACTCGGTAATCGTTGTGAAATATACACGGACCACAAAAACCTCAAGTATATTTTCACACAACCAGAACTCAATTTACGGCAGCGACGCTGGTTGGAATTAGTAAAGGATTATGATGTTGGAATCCACTACCACCCAGGCAAAGCAAATGTTGTAGCAGATGCTCTAAGTCGGAACCCCAGTCCGGACAACGACAGCATGCCAAACTTGAGACCTGAATTCTAGAAGGAATTCGCAAAGCTCAATCTGATGGTCGTCACCAAAGGCAGTGTGTCGAACTTAGAGTTACAGCCTACCCTAATACAGAAGGTTAAAGAGGCTCAACGTGGACACCCCAGCATTGAAGGCATAAAACGGAAGATGAAGTTGGGCAAGGCCTCAGAATTTGTTATTGATGAGGAAGGAATATTGTGGTACGGGAATAGGCTTTGCGTACCGAATATCCATGACCTTAATCATCAAATCCTGGCTTAAGGCCACACCGCTCCATATTCAATCCATCCTGGAGGAACAAAAATGTACAAAGATCTTCAGGAAACATTTTGGTGGCATGGAATAAAAAGAGACATAGCCACGTTTATTGCATGTTGTGACTCTTGTCAGCGCATCAAGGCGAGCACCGAAACCGGCGGGCTATTGCAACCAAATAAGATACCGAGTGGAAATGGGGCGAGATTGGAATGGATTTTATTGTTGGACTACCTCGGTCCCGCACGGACATGATGCCATATGGGTCATCAGCGATAGGCTGACTAAGGTAGCACACTTCATCCCGTGAAGACAACCCACACCACTCGAAACTTGCTAGGCTCTACCTTTCCCGTGTCGTTTGCTTACATGGAGTCCCAAAGAAAATAATCTCGGACGAGGCACTCAATTAGTCTCCGATTTTGGGATCACTTACAACAAGCTCAGGGAACTCAGGTGGCATTCGATGCCGCATACCATCCCGAGACGGATGGGCGGTGGCGAGTAAACCAGATACTAGAAGATATCTTTGAGAGCATGTGTCCTCACCTATGGGACCAGTTGGGAAGAGAGCTTACCATACATGAATCGCATATAACAACGATTATCGATCCAGCCTGCAAATGGCACCATTTGAAGCTCATGCGGGCGAAGATGTCGTACCCCGCTAAACTGGTCGGAAACCGGAGACGGCCATATCTTCGGCCCAGACCTACTCAAATAGGCTGAAGATAAGGTCAAATTGATTAAGGACCGACTCAAGACAGCCCAAAGCCGACAAAAGAGTTATTACGATTAGAAGCATCGTGGAGTCAATTTTGAACCCGGTGAATTTGTGTACTTACGAGTATCCCCTATGAGAGGCCTGCATCGATTCAAGATTAAAGGGAAGCTAGCACCAAGGTTCATCGGACCATTCTGCATAGTGGCACGAAGATGCACGGTGGCCTACCAGCTAGACTTACCCGAAGAATTATCCGACGTCCACGACATATTCCACGTCTCCCAATTGAGGAAGTGCGTAAGCAACCCAGAGAAACAAGTACCCCATAAAAACATTGGCGTGCAGCGGACCTTACATATCGGGAGCATCCGATAAAGATCTTGGAAGAGTGCGAAAGGAGAACCCGACAGAAAACCATCAAGTTCTTCAAAGTTCGATTGGAGCAACCACACGAAAGTGAAGCCACTTGGGAAAGAGGATTTCCTTGGACGAGCACCCACAATTATTTGACGATCAGCTGGAATCTCGGGGACGAGATTTTTCCTAAGGGGGTAGGTGTTGTGACACTCCAAAAATAGTCTTTGGGTTTTCTTCAAAAAAAATTTGTTGGATTTGAAGAAGGTCTTCTAAACCCTTCCAAGATCTCTCTCAAAAGCTTTTCCCTTTAGCAAATATTTTATTTTTTTGCATCTCCTCCAACTCTGGTGTTTGGTTTTTAAATTTTTCTTCTGATTGCCCTCTTCTCAAAATTTCAAGAAAAGTCTTTGGAGTTTATTTTTCTTTCAAAAAAAAACTCTAGGAGTTTTGACTCCTATCCAATATTTGAAACCATTCATGATTTTTCCATGCACCACATGGTAAAATCTTCCCAAAAATCTCTCCTTCCACTTTGGGCAATCCAAACATTCTATCTCAACAAGTTCAACCCTTTTCTGAATTTTATTTCATTTAATTCTCCTCCCAAATCTTTTCTGTCCATTATTTTGAGCCTAGGTGATTTGCAAAGCAAGTACCTAAATGCATTTGGGTTTTGACCTCAAACCAACTCCCCTGGATAGTCCTTGGTACCCACAACCTAGAACAATCAAGATCCACTCCTCTTCTGTTAAAAGATTTCAAATTATAGTCTCTGCAAGTTTGGACCAGATTTGTCAAATTTGGTGAAATTCATATCTACACTTCTCCAAAAATTCCACAAATATTCAGGCAGCCTCTAGATGCAATGAGAGGCCCCTCCACCAAAAACCAGCTCAAGGAAAAATCCTACATGCCTAAATCATTACATCGAACACCTTGCATGCACTATTTACATTTCATCTTGATTAAGTTCAGATTTGATGTCGATCTCCGTCGAGTTTCAGTCACATGCTCACAGTGCACTTGCACGTTGCTCACAACCTAGCCTGCTTGTCCGGAGCTTCACACGGGTGCTTGGCGCGTTCCTGGCGTCGGTGGCACCACAGCGCTTCTTGGCGTGTCTTGCTGTGGCAGAACCACCGTGGCGGCCGGCAGGGAGCGAGCAATGGCATAACGCCGTTCGGCGCCGCCAAACCTCCTGGTAGCTCCAGCGTGGCCATTTCCTTGCCAGTGCATGCATGCAGCACCGTCGCCGTGTACGGCAAGCCTGAAGGATGCTCCCCGCCGCCGGCGGGCCAAGGCCCCTTTCTGTCGAGCTGCGCCTAAGCAACCAAACCACGGCGCGTTTAGCACCTAAGCGGAACCAGGAAACCCCCACGACGACGCTCAACCTCTGAACCTCCCCTATCAACGCCCTACGCCGCCGTAAACTTCGCCGGAGAACCCCGTTCTCGGCAGCCGACTCTGGCCGGCTATAAATAGCTCCCCCCGAGCTTGCTCTCACCCCCGCACACCTCCACCACCTCACTAGTCCCCGCCAAGCCCCTGGGAGGGCCTCAAGGAGCTCTTCTTCCTCGACTCCAGCTGCTTCGTTCCGCCCCTCGGCCTCCACCGCGATTCGCTCCGGTGAGGTCATCCCCGGCCCCCAAATCCCGTCAGCTACCCTCTCATGCTACCACAGGTCTAACCCCTCCTCAATTCCTCCTGCGCTTGACACTCTCAAGCAAGCCCGACCACCCGAACCGCCGTCCGCCGAGCAAGCGTCGCCTCGGCGTGGTACTGCGCCGGCCACCACCACCTCTCCCAGACGCGGAATGGCACCTGAACATGGAGGTACCCTCGATCTCCACCTCGCCGTGGATCGCTGCCGGCGACCACCGCGGCTCTCGGCGCCCGAGCGAGCCCCGTCCTCTCGTTTGAAATTTCAAACCTGACGGGTGGGACCCGCCCGTCGACCTCTCTTTGCTTTTTTTTGAATCGTTTTCTGAAAGCGTACTTTGGCAAATACGCTTCCACTCTGAACCATTTTTCTGGACTTTTCTGCAAAGCCCCCTGGAAGTTTTCTATTTCATTACAGATGGGTCCTTGGACCAAAACCCTTATAACTTTTTAACAGAAAGGAATTTTTGAGTGATTCTTCTTCTGTCCTCTTCAAATATTTGTCTAGTTTTTTATCATATTTATTTGAAAGTATTTGGATTGACTTTCTGTGACCCATGGTATTTACGTTAGCGCGTGTATTTTGTGTACCGTAGATACCGAAGGAGGTGACGGAACCTTGAACTTCGCCGAGCTAGACCCGACTACTCGAACCAGGCAAGCAATGTTTGAACTTTTGATATGATGAGTGTTTGGGCATGTTTGCATTATTTTTGTATCATGGCACGTTCATGAGCATTTCGATGATAGTTTATCTCGTAAGAGTTGAGGCAAATGAGCTCGGTAAATCCATGAGTTGTTGGAAACTTGTTGCATGGCCATGAGTTGGCATGAGTATGGGTCAAATGGCAGTGTTGTAGCATGCCAGGCTTATGCCAGACTGTTGACCCAGTGTCAACATCAATCAGTAAGATTCCCGTCCGTATCCCCTTTCGTACTACCACCTGTTTCCCGCAAGGGATACGGCTGAGTAAGTTGCAAACCACTTCCTGGTACACACCAAATCAAGAGGCCGGGATGAAGGTTCCATGGCCCTGGATTAAAGCCTTTCATCCGGTCAGGGGGCATGGGTGTTTCCGGTTGGGACCGAGAGGGGGCACCCTTAGAGCGTAGCGTATATAAATTTGATCCCATGCTATTCGAGATTGTGATCTCCCGTCTCAAAGTTTTTCTTAAACGCTGTCTAGGGTGATTCCTGGCAACGTGAGGTATGATGGGTGTGTACTAGCTAGTTGTGTTTCCTCCGAAATACCGTAAACGGAACTAGTCCTTCGTGACTGCGGAAATCCGTTGGTTGTGGACAATTTTGGTACAAACTCTACAGAGTCAAAATTCTTAAATTCATCTTATTCATATCCGAGTACCGTGTTCATCTCATCTTGTTAAGTGTCAATCACGATGACAGAAACTCTTGATAACCATATGAGTATCATATGTTTATTTCCGGTGAATGGACTAACCCGCTTATGGTCTTGTGATAAATATTTTTCATGAGCACCATATCTTGTCAAGTTGTGAATGATGAATTATAAGCCCTTTCTGTGATGTCGCTCAGACGTCCGACTGCGGCATTGTTATTATTTACTTTTGTTATAAGCCCTTTCTGCGATGTCGCTCAGAGGTCCGACTGCGGCATTGTTATCATTTACTTTTGTTGTAAGCCCTTTCTGCGATGTTGCTCAGACGTCCGACTGTGGCATTATTATTATTTACTTCCTTTATAAGCCCTTTCTGTGATGTCGCTCCGACGTCCGACTGCGGCATGCATGTATTTTTTCTCAATGTAAGCCCTTTATGAGGTGCCGCTCAGACGCCCGACTGTGGCATGTTTTACTTATTTGTTCACCCTTCATGGCGTCGCTTCAGACACCCGATCGGTTTTGAGTTTTGTCTTCTTTGGGTTTTCGAGCGGACTACCGCCGATTCCCTTCTTATTTACTTTGTTGTACCGATTAAATTGAGCATTGCTAAAAATTAATCATATCGCATTCATGCATTCATTTGTTATATCTTTTGTCCGAACTGTCTTGCGAGTACTTTCAAAGTACTCACCTAGCTTGTTGATTTGGCGGATCTTGACGACGGCGATCTCATGGATGAAGAGTTCGATAGCGAGTCCGGCGCCTAGAAAACCCGTCGGTCTCGTCGACCCTGGATTAGTCATTGTGATATATCCGCTTCCGCTACCCAAATAAATTCATCGAGCCTCATCTCGACGCTCGATGAGCCGCCAGTGCAGTAGACTCATTAACCACCGCAATGTGTTATTCCACCAACCACTCATATCTCGAGTCGATAGTATTTCCACCCACACCATTGTGTCATATCCGCCATCATGTATAATTATTGGCGTGTATGTAATAATTGGTTGGGCATCTTCAGCCATACTGTAACATTGTAATGCTCTTGGCTTATTGTATCAAAGTTTTGTCTACCGGTATGGAGGATTTTCCTCATATTGGACTTCATAGGTCGGTTGCTCAATAAATATTTTTATTGAAAAACCGGTCGTGACATCGAGCCGGCCCCGCCATCAACCAATATCTTGTTCACCTTGAGGTTGCGTATCGTTGGCGAGACCAACAATGGCAAAGACCCAACCACGGTTTTGCGGTTAGGGTGGTCCTCGGCGTCAAGGATGAGAGGTGTGCTGGACCACTTCAGCAGCTTCTGAGCGTCGAACCACGGCTCCGCTGCTGTAATCTCACGCGCCCACTGTTTAAGCTGGCGGTGAGAAGTATGCAACGAGGCACCACCATCGATGCACATGGCCTCCGTAGCCTTCTGGAACTCTTGCTCACCGGACTCGTCGTCCGCGTCGTGATCATCGTCTTCTTGTTTCTTATCACGGCCCTGGGCGGGCCTCTCTTGCTGGTTGTCCTTGCTTCGGCGGCCTCCTTGGCCGCCACGCTTCTTGCTGGATCCCTCGGCACCATCCTGGTCCTTCTCCTTGTCCCGCCTCTCGTACTCAGCTTTTTGCTTCTCAGCAAGCATCTCGACTTGTCGGCAATTCTGGACGTCGTGGACCTTGGTGCGGTGGATCTTGCAGTATTCCTTGCCGGAGGTTCCTGGCTTGTCGGCAGCTGCTAAGGCCCGGCAAGCGGCGCAGCCGACAATCTCCTTGCCGGGGCCATCTGCCCTGACCTTCTTGGCAGCACTGGTGTCGTCAAACCCCTCGATGGCAAGTACGGCCTTTCCCTTGCGTTTCCTGTAGCGACGCCGACCCTTCTTCATCGGGGTGGCGGCATCTTCATCAGTAGTGTCGATTTCCGCGCTGGCGTCTTCGCCGGGGTACTTCCTTCCCTCTTCGGCCCGGGCGCACCTATCGGCCAGAATGTAGAGCTTGGCCACATACTTAACCTTGGTCATCGCCAACTCTTCGCACATCTTGCGGTTGCGCATGTTCTGATGGAATGCGCTGATCACAGCGACGGAATGAACTTTGGGGATGTTGTACTACACCCGACTGAATCTCTGGATGTACTTGCGCAGGGTTTCCCCTTCCTTCTGGGGAATGATATGCAGATCACTGGCCTGGCCATGAGCTTGGTGGCCTCCTGTGAAGGCGCCAACGAACTCATGGCACAGATCCGACCAAGAAGAAATGGAATCCGCCGGCAAGTGCATCAACCAAGACATAACATTGGGCTTTAGTGCCAGCGGGAAGTAGTTGGCAAGCACCTTGTCGTCGCGAGCTCCAGCAGCCTGCATCGCGATGGTGTAGATGCTGAGGAACTCGGACGGATGGGTCTTGCCAGTGTACTTCTCGCCGACGTCTGGCTTGAACGTGCGGTGGGACGGCCACTGGAACTGTCGCAGCTCACGGGTGAAGGCCGGGCAGCCCACCTCATAAGGTAGGCCGCCAGAGCCCCCCGGTGCTGGGTGGTCCATAGCGGGTCCCGCTCGCTTGTCCGACTTGTGGCGTGTATCACGCTGGCGCGCGATGGTGGTCCAAGCATCTTCGTGAGCTCATTGTCGAAGAACATGGCGCTGATCGCGGTGGGTCCGTGGGTCGGACGACGCTATAGAGATGTTATCTGGCGTCGTCACGGCGGACGACGCCGTGGCGGTGGCGAGGAGGAGAAGTGCACCGTGGCGCAGCTCCCGGTCCTCCAGCGCCCGGCCGTGGTGGCTCAGTGGAGCACCGACCCAAGGGCCCCGCCGGTCGCGGATCGTCTTTGTTGGCGATGACGACGAGGCTCCGGATGGTGGCCCTCCACTCGTCGAGCTTCTCCGCAGCAGGAGGGAAGTCGAGGAGCAGCTGCGCACGTGCCAAAGCTTCCGCTGGTGTGGGCGGCGGCGACAGTTGCGTGGATAGCGGTGCGCTACGACCTCTAACTATGTTAGAAGGAGCTCCCTTACGACCTACGACCCAGCGGTTGCGTGCCATTTTCGCCAGCACTTCAGCGGGCATGTTGAACCCCTTCATCTCGCGGATGACGCACAGGGCTCTTCCCACGGCTGTACCCAGGGTCACCAGCGTAGTGACGCTGCTCGGCACGCACACCATGGGAAGAGCGCACAGTGGTCGCAGGTGTGGGCGTATTGGAGGTCGCTGCGCCACCCGAAGGTGGCACAACAACACCCCTGGAGGGCCCTGAGCCGCCTGCGGGGGGGCCAACTCCATCTCTGGATCTGGCGACGTGCGGCGGTCGTCGGCATCACGCGAGCAGCGCCGCTTCGCCCGGCTCTGAGTGCGAGGCGATCTTGGTGCTTTCGTGGACCGCGACCGGGTCCTATCGTGACGGTCCACTGCTGCTCGCCTTGCACGGGTCGTTCGGCTCCCAACAATCCGATCGCTGTCGCCGTCTTCTTCTTAGGAGCCATGGTGACGAAGAGCTGCTAGGCTAATTACTAGACCAGATTCTCATAATTTCTCCCCCTACCTGGCGCGCCAAAGATGTCGGGGAAAATGACACCTATGGGATCACGAGAATTCCTACTACGGTTGCCGGGGCGTAGGGTTGCGAGAAGAGCAGGATTAGTAACCAGCAAAAGGATCGTTTACCCAGGTTCGGGCCGCGAGGATGCGTAAAACCTTAGTCCTGCTTTGGTGGGTATATTTCAGAGAGTTCTTGAGCTCTCGAACTAGCTGTGGTGAGTGCGTGGTTCCAAAGAGCCGAATCCTTCTCGAGTATGCCATGGGCCTCCTTTTATAGTCGAAAGGGGTTGCCACAGTGGCACACAGGAGGTGGAAAGGCACACAGTGCTATGAGCTTATCGCTCGTATTACAGGACAAGACGCATTTAATGCGTAGCTTAGGTGTCCCATTGCTTTATTGGGGACGGGGGCGAGGCCCGTCCCGTCCGTCGCCGCTCATCCTTGCTTCGACACACGCCCTGGCCAGCGACGCATGCGGCGCCACGTAGGCAGGCATGCAGCTGAAGTGGCACCGTGGTGGAGCCTCCACGAAGATCTGCATGCCGCCACGCAGGCGCTTGTTGAGTTGGCCTGGGAGCTGCATGTTGCCACGCAGGTGCGCGCCCAGCTGGTTGGGCTGGCAGCTGCATGTGAACGGTGGTGGAAACTTGGTTGGCGCGGGCCTGGCAGTGGCCCTACTGTCTTCTTTAGCGAGGGCCTTGCCAGGTGGCCCGGCAAGGGTCTTGCCGTGGCGCGCTGTCGTCCCCGGCAAGGATCTTGCCGGGGGTCTCGTGTCCTTCCTCGGCAAGGATCTTGCCGAGGATCCTCGTCTTCTAATCCTCACCTGATCTTGGGTGTTCCTTGTCTTCACAAAGATCTGCATGCTACCATGGAGGTGCCTCCCGAGCCCTGGCCCAACGTGATGTTGGAGACCGTGGGCTCAAGGGCAGATCGCTCTGTTGGTGTGGGCCGAGCTGCCCCGGCAAGTGTCTTGCCGGGGGAACCTTCTCCGTCCCTCTGCTCTTTGTGGTATTGGCCTTGGCGTTGCTCCGGTTATCTTTGGCTTCGGTCTTACCTTGGCTCACCTCCCCTGTTCTGCTTGGTGTGACCATGGGCGCGGCTCCGACTGCCCGTGCATAGGTAAAGGGGTACAAAAGTGTGCCCCTCCTTTTGTACACCAACACCACGGATTATACGCACTCTCACCCTTCCACCATTGCTAGCATCTCTAGCACCGCACAACTTTCACCGGTACCATACACCCACCATATACCTTCCTCAAAGCAGCCACCATGCCTAACTATTATGTCATTTCCCTAGACATTCCGAGATATATTGCCATGCAACTTTCTGGGAGAAGTGCTTAGCTTTGGGTTCAATCTTCTGGTATCGTTTCCCAGTGACAGTAGGGGCAGCAAGGCACGTATTGCATTGCTGCCATTGAGGATAAAACGATGGGGTTTACATCATATTGCTTGAGTTTATTCCTCTACATCATGTCATCTTACTTAATGCGTTACTCTGTTCTTCATGAACTTAATACTCTAGATGCAGGCAGGAGTCGGTTGATGTGTGGAGTAATAGTAGTAGATGCAGGAAGGCGTCAGTTTAGTTGACAAGTATGTGATGCCTATATTTCATAATCATTTCCTTAGATATTGTCATAACTTTGCGCTTTTTTATCAATTGCTTGACAGTAATTTGTTCACCCACCGTATTATTTGCTATCTTGAGAGAAGACTCTAGTGAAACCTATGGGCCCTGGGTCTATTTTCCATCATATAAGTTTCGGATCTACTATTTTGTAATCTTTTATTTTCCGTTCTATAAACCAAAATACCCCAAAATATTTACTTTATCATTAGTTTAGTTTTATCTATCTCTATCAGATCTCACTTTTGCAACTGACCGTGAAGGGATTAACAACCGCTTTATCGCGTTGGGTGCAAGTTGTTTGATTGTTTGTGCAGGTATTGGTGATTTGTGTGTTGTCTCCTATTGGATTGATACCTTGGTTCTCTAACTGAGGGAAATAATTATCTCTACTTTGCAGCATCACCCTTTCCTCTTCAAGGGAAAAACCAATGCAAGCTCAGGGAGTAGCAAGCGGCAGTAGTGCCCAGAGCAGCAGCGCGTGCGAGACTAGGGCAGGTGGTCGTGTAGCAGCATCTCGTGTAGCAGTAGCAGGAGCTCGAGCCATAACCGGAGCTGCTGCTCGTGCTGCAGCATCGCAAGCAAGAGTAGAGCAGCAGTGTAAGCAAGAGCAAGAGCACCAGCGCAAGCAAGAGCACCAGCGCAAGCAAGAGCACCAGCGCAAGCAAGAGCAAGAGCAGACCAGGTAGGGGACCTTGAGCAAGAGCAGAGCAAAAGCGCGAGTGAGAGCCAAAGCAGCAGCAGTGCCAGTGAGAGCCAGGGCAGCAGCAACAACTCCTACTAATGTCGACATCACCGTCGAGGGAGAGACGCTGTGGAGGAAGTGGCTGACGACGGTGTTGTAGATGAGCCGTGCCATGGCGCCTCAGGACCGAGCGCCGGCAACACCGTGAGATCGAATCAAGAAGAAAAACCAGCGATTAGTGTACAACCTCTTTGGTGGCACCGATTAGGCCTCAGCTTCATCCGAGGAATTTATGATGGTGCTGCTCTTCCGGTTGTGTAGGTGAAGATGGCGGTGTGGGAAAGGAGGTGGCGTGATAGACGATGCAAACATCGGGGCAACTCCGTGGAGGTGGAGGAGGGGGTGGCTGAAACGGTGGGACGATGAGATCGACGACGGATCCTCATCCGGTGCGGTGGTTGAGGGACGTCGAGTTGTTGCGGTGGACGATGTCGTCGGGGAAGAGGCTCCGGCTGGTTGGTGGACGGAGGAGGGTTTGGGGCTTCGCGGGTTTTCACGGACTCGGTGTCAGAAAGGGGGTAGAGGGGATGTTTTGGGATGTAACTACTGGGTATGGCCCGCCCAGGAGGGGCCGAGTCATGCCACTGGAGACTCAAAGATGAAGAAACCCGATAAGGCCTAAGAAGATATGAAGATGGCGGTTCGTAGAGCAAGCCAATTAAAGGCCCAAGACCCTGAGATGACTTGAGGACCATGGGTGTGAGCCGCCATATGTTGACACTTGTTCTATAAGACAAGCTTAGATAGAAACCGAGCCGGTCACATTTGTGTGAGCCGGCCGGGACTCAGTAAACTGTCGGGCATTAACCTGTATATAAATGGGTGACCCAGTGGTGGGTTAACTCAAGAAACAACTCACCGATAACCAGGTCAAGCGTATTCGCTCCCTGGTAACCGAAACCCATGTAGTACTACCTAAAGCAGGAGTAGGCTTTTACCTCATTGAGAGGGGTCGAACCTGGGTAAACTCTTTTGTGTCCTTTGTCCCGTTTAACCCCTTCAAGCTAACCTAGTTGTGATGGCTCCACACCTAAGTCCTTTTGCTAGGGCATATGCAGTGTTAAGTCCACACAGTTGGCACCCACCATTGGGCCAGAGCATGGTGGTTTCAAGTTCTTGAAGTGCAGCTTCTTAGGGATCAAGGGATATGCCGTGGGCCGGATGACCAAGAGTCGTCGCGGCAAAATATACATCGACGATGCAGGCTAGGGCCCCGAGGCCGATTCAATTGAATATGGGTACCGGGTCCCCTTCGGCAAGATTGACATCTTCATTGGCAAGATCGGCGAGTTGGAGCCTGAGCCGGACACCTGCACTGACATCGTCGAGACGACTCAGCGCGCGCAACCCGCCAATTTTCAAGCCGCCGTGAAACATGCTTTTGTGGGTTTTACCCACGGAGTGGACCTTGGGGAAGGATCTGTGTTCAGTGGAGAGACATCCATCTACTCTGATGATGCGTCCTCAACCGGCAAGACCAATTCCATGTATCATTTGCAAGTTTGTGGGCTTGGGGGCTGTTCCGATGGCGAAAGTATTCCGGACCCCCATGAGCCGCTGAACAGGGTCACGATCTTCATGGTCGGCACACAACCGGTTCTCAATTCATCAACTGTTGCGGCTATTACATCCAGTTCAACGGCCGAGGCGACGGCCAGAGCAAGCGGCTCTCCGCGCCGACTGGCTGAGGTTTTGTCCGAGCTCTTGGACGCCCTGGATATTTTAATGGGGGCAGAGGTGACCCCAGAGACTCAAGCACAACATAAGGTGGACGTCTCAAAGCTACGATATGAGATAGCTTAAGCCAAGGAAGAGCTTAACATTGAGAACGCTAGGATGGTGACAGAGCGAACCGCCTTGGACGCGCAATCACAACAGATTCAAGAGGAGGCTTTTCGGTTAAGTTTGGATCAGACTACATCCAATGCTGTCCTGCGAAGAGGGCATCAGAGTCGTTTACCCTCGGAGTATGATGCGAGGAACTTTTCAACACCCCTGGGGTAGGACCAAGTAACCCGCCCGAGGTAACCTGGGCTGTTCAGGCACCTACGGCAGGACCGACGACTCAACCCCATATTGCAGATCTGCCTCGTTTGAATCTAACTCCACCTCAGCGAGTGCCAACACCACCAGGTCGTTTTTCTAAACCCTTGGATAACGTGATTGCTACGGCGTCAAGGTTGGCGGCTCTTCTAGTGCAAGGTGAGTCTCCCACGGCTTTTGAAGCGCGAAAGGCTATGGAGCTTCTTCATACAGCAGTGGCTTAGTAGGTGGCTTATTCGTACAGTTTCGACCGGATTCATTCGACTCCACGCCACAGTCGGAGTTACAGCCAGCGTATTGTGTCACCGGCGGTTTCGACTAGTGAACGGCAACATAACCAGCCCCGTGGGCATGACCTGCCACGTGCTGATAATGAGGCTCAAGCTTTGGTCGATCAGGCTAAGGCACGTCGGGAGGTGGAGCTGGCGGCTCAGCGGGTGGCTCATCAGCAGCCTCAGCGTAACACGTCAGTGTCTGTAGAATCTGGGATCACTTCTAGGACCGCGGGTGTGCCGTGTCTAGTGCCGGCTTTGCATAATGAGCGGCAGCCCAAGGATTTTATGGGTCCCTGTAAGGTGCCCAATTACACAGCGGATCAACTCCCGGTGGCTTGGATTGAGAGTTATGAGCTAGCCATGGAGATGTTGGACGTCAATGATGTTGGACGCGCTAAGTATTTCACCATGATGTTGGATGGGTAGGCGCGCACCTGGCTAAAAGGGCTGCTACCTAACTCCATCCGATCATGGGCTGAGTTGAAGACGCGTTTTATTCAGAATTTCAAGGATACATGCAAGCAGCCACTATCGATTCTTGATTTAGAAACTTGCATCTAGGGTGAGGGCGAGTCAACCGCCCATTGGGTACGCCGGATCTCATCTATTATCCACTCCTCGGATAGTATCAACGCCGGCTCAGTTGTCTTGATTTTGGAGAAGAATTCCGGTTCCTTCCCCTCAAGAAGAAGGTGGGGCGGCTTAAGCGCCACTGCAATGATATGGGAGAGCTCATGGCGGATCTCGTCAAATACGCCGACTCTGATAGCACTAAGGACACTGAGTCTGATGAGGAGAAGGCTGGCTAGGGGAAGAAGAACGACAATGCAAAGGGTCATCAGCACAATACGGCGAGTCAATGTAATAATGGTAAACACAAGCAAGCCGACGGCGGTTCGGACTTTGTGGCCAATACCAACATGCAGAATAATAATCAACATCGTAAGGGGAAGTCATAAACGCCCGGTTTGGCGGGCCCAAGTTCAAGCTTGAGGAGATAATGAATCAGCCTTGCCCAAAGCACGGACTCGAGATAAGTTGGCCACTCATCTATGGACAATCACGGCCCGCATGGCGGGTCAGGATCCGTCTCTCATAGACCCGGCTTTGGAGGTGGCAGTTCAAACTCTGGATTTCAGGGCCAAGGCTATCAAGGCGGTTTCAATCCGCAACCTAATCAGGGTAATCAACAACAGCAGTCCGGTTATCAGAGTAATCCAAAGCAGTTGAATACTAGTCAATATCATGTGTTTACCACGAGTTTGTGCAAACGAGATTAGAAGATTCATAAACGGGCAGTGAACGCGGTTGAGCCGGCGGTCCCTCGATACTTGCAATGGTTTGAACAGCCTATCTTATGGAGCCGTGAGGATCACCCGCCCCGGGTTGATAATCCGGGTCAATTGGCTTCGGTGGTTGCTCCTCAGGTTGGAGGATACAAGTTTACATAAGTGTTTATGGATGGAGGCAGCAGTATCAATATCCTTTACTATGATACTTTTCGCCATATGAATTTGACTAACAAAGATCTTAAGTTGTCTTCTACTATTTTTCATGGGGTGGTTCCTAGAAAGTCGGCATATCCGGTGGGTAAGATAGCTTTGGAAGTGGCTTTTGGCGATGAGCATGATTATAGATCTGAAACATTGACTTTTGAGGTGGTCAAGATCAAGAGACTTTATCACGCCCTGTTTGGACGAGCGGCTTATGCCAAATTTATGGCACGACCTTGTTACCTTGTTATGTTTATCTACAGCTTAAAATGTTGGGTCGTAAGGGTACCATCATGGTGCATGGCAATAGGAAGATAGCTTTGGAGCGCGAAGAGGGCGATGTTGCCTATGCTGAATCTGTTTGTGCAACAGAGGAGTTGAAGTTCTACAAAGGTAATGTTGACCCGGCAGAGCATGACCATTTGTTGAAGTTTAAGTCGGCAGACGACACCAAGCAAGTTTATTTTGTTCCTGGCGATTCATCCAAATAGTTCAATATCAGTGCCAATATGTATCCGAAATAGGAAAGCGTGCTCATCGAGTTCATCCATGAGAACCGGGACATCTTTGCATGGAAACCTTCAAACATGCTGGGTGTACCGAGGGAACTCGCTAAGCACATTCTCAATGTTGATCCAAAGTTTAAACAAGTCAAGCAATTCCTTCATCATTTTAATGAAGAGAGGTGCATGACCATTGGTGAAGAAGTGGCCCGACTCTTGGTGGTCGGGTTCATGATTGAAGTTTTTCATCCTGAGTGGTTGGCTAACCCGGTGTTGGTCCTTAAGAAAAACGGCACTTGGCGCATGTGTGTGGATTACATAGACCTTAACAAGGCATGTCTAGCTGATCCCTTTGCTCTCCCCCGTATTGATTAGGTCATTGATGCTATGGCGGGTTGTAAGCGTTTGAGTTTTTTGGATGATTATTCTGGTTATCATCCGATCAAGATGGAAGTTAAGGACCAGGAGAAGAAATCTTTCATCACTCCCTTTGGAGCCTTCTGCTATGTGTCTATGCCTTTCGGGCTCAAGAGTCCCCATGAGACTTATCAGCGGTGTGTTCTGAATTTCCTCCACGACCATATTGGACGCATTTTTCATGCTTATGTGGACGATATCATTGTGAAATCCAGGAATAAGGAGACCTTGTTAAACGATTTGAAAGAAACCTTTGACAACCTCCGGGTCTACAAGATGATGCTTAACCCGGCCAAGTGTGTCTTTGGTGTGCTAGAAAGCAAGCTATTGGGTCTTTTGATTTCTGAAAGTGGCATTGAAGGTAAACCTAAGAAAATCAAGGCTATTGCTTCTTTGGCTAAGCCAGCATGTATCAATGATGTCCGGCGTTTGGCGGGTCGCATTGCGGCTTTGAGCCGGTTTATAAGCCGCTTGGGAGAAAAGGCTATCCCATTGTACCAGATGATGAAGACAACAGATCACTTTGTTTGGAGTGATGCTACTAATCAGGCGTTTGAGGCACTGAAAAAGCAGTTGGCTAAGCCGACAGTTCTTACAGCTCCCATTGATAAGGAGCCCTTGCTTTTATATGTGGTTGCTAACAGCAGACCCGTCAGCGTAGCGGTTGTTGTGGATAGAAAGGAATCATGCAAGGAATATCCGGTTCAGAGGCCAGTTTAGTATGTCAGTGAGCTACTCATTGAATCTAAACATAGGTTGTTGTGGGAGAAGCTGGTTTTTGGAGTGTTCATGGCTAGTTGTAAATTGAAGCAGTATTTCCTTGGGCATCCCATTACCGTGGTCAGTTCTACTCCCCTAGGGGATATTATTCAAAACAAAGAAGCTACAGGCCGGGTGGCCAAGTGGGCCATTGAGCTTGGACCCCGTGGATTGAAATATATGCCTCGGACAGCTATCAAATCTGAAGCACTTGTGGATCTCATCAATGACTGGACAGAGCTGCAGATGCCTGAGGAGAATCCTGATAAGACGTATTGGACTTTTCATTTTGATGGATCCAGGTAGTTGGAAGGCTCGGGGCTGGAGTTATTTTGACTTCCCCACGAGGTGATAAGTTTTGCTATGTCTTAAGGTTGATAATCCCTTGTACTAATAATGCAGCTGAGTATGATGCCTTGCTCCGTGGTCTTCGAATGGCTAAAGAGATGAACTTAAGCTGGGTCAGATGTTTTGGCGATTCAGATCTGGTGGCTCAGCAAGTCTCAGGAAGTTGGGATTACAAAGACCCGCTCATGGCGGCTTATCGCCGGATGGTTGATGCTATTGCTGGTCATTTCAAGGGTTATCAGGTGGAATATGTTGATCGCAGGAAAAATGAGGCGGCGGATGCTTTAAGCCAGCTGGGATCTCAGCATAAGTCGGTACCACCTAATGTTTTTCTTGATATTTTGAACAATCCTTGAGTTAAGATGCCTACAGAAGAGGATCTTGCTATCCTTGACCCAGGGGACAAGCTGGTGGAGGCTCTTCATGCTATTCATGATTGGATAGTTCCATATTTGGCTTATATGACCCAGGGTGAGTTACGTGAGGATGAAACTTTGGCCAGGAAAATAACCTCGAGGTCTAAATCAATGACTATTGTCAATGGCGAGTTACACCGATGCAGTGTCACAGGGGTGTTTCAGCGATGTATCTTTCCAGAAGAGGGCCATGAAATTCTAAGGGAGATTCATGAAGGAGATTGTGGCCATCATGTCGGTTCTAAGTCTCTTGTCGCTAAGGCTTTTCATCATGGGTTTTATTGGCTGACGGCTCATGCTGATGCAGACGATATAGTTAGCAAGTGCGACGATTGTTAGAAGCTCTCTAGACGAGCTCATGTGCCAGCTCAAGAATTGAGGATGATTCCAATCACTTGGCCATTTGCAGTCTAGCCGCTGGATATGGTTGGTACTTTTAAGAGATCCAAGGACAAAAAGACCCACCTGTTGGTGGCGGTTGACAAATTTACAAAGTGGGTTGAGGCAGAGCCGGTCAGCAAGTGTGATGCAGCAACGGCGGTTCAATTCCTTAAAACGGTGTTCTTTTTGTTTTGGCTACCCTCATAGCATCATAACTAATAATGGTACTAATCTGTCCAAGGGTGCTATGAAAGAATTCTGTCAACGTGAACACATTCGTCTTGACATATCATCTGTGGCTCACCCCTAGTCCAATGGTTAAGCTGAAAGGGCCAATCAAGAAATCTTGAGAGGCATAAAGCCCCGGCTTATGGTCCGTTTGCAGAGGACCCCGGGTTGTTAGGTTGAGGAGTTACCCATAGTGCTTTGGAGTATCAATACTGCCCCCAACAGATCCACGGGTTATACGCCTTTCTTCATGGTTAACGGAGCAGAGGCGGTTCTTCCGAGTGACATCCATCACGACTCGCCCCGGGTGGCGGCTTATGTTGTAGCTGATAATGAAAAAGCACGTCAGGATGATCTTGACCTCCTGGATGAGGAGAATGACCTTGCGGTGGCTCGTTCGGTGATTTACCAGCAAGATCTGCGTCGTTATCATAGTTATCGGGTTAAAACCCGGACCTTTCAAGAAGGTTACTTGGTGCTCCGGCTCATCCAGGATCAAATAGACATGCAGAAATTATGCCCACCTTGGGAAGGGCCTTTTGTGGTCAGCAAAAACTTGAACAGGTCATACTACCTAATTGATATTAGAGACCGCAAGGACTCACGCACATCGGAGGAGGAGACCCGCCGGCCTTGGAACATTGCTCATCTTCGGCCTTATTACACTTGAGCCACTTGCTCTTTTGTTGTACGTATTTTCATCCATGTATATATTATGACAAATTATAATAAAGACGGCATCCCTGATAATTTAGGGCCTTTGTCGTTTCATTTCTGAGTAGCTGAGTCTTTATTGTCAGTTCATAAGATCACTTGGGGGCTTCCTGCTCATTGAGCATAGTTGTGACTACCCTCTTGATCCAGCTTGCACGCCTTGTTAAAATTTACATGGGGGATTCCTGCTCATTGAGCATAGCTATGACTACCCTATTGATCCCGCTTGTACGGCTTGTTGCAAATCACAAGGGGGCTTATTGCCCAAGTAAAAGGTTACCAAAGAGAACTTGCTGCAGTGCACAGTTCAAACATAGGCATCCTGCCTTGAGGGATCATTATATATAACTTGGGGGCTTCCTGTTCAATGAACATAGATTTTATTTACCCTTTTGATCGGGTTGCATGCCAGGTGTAGAACACCAAATTCCGGTTATCCTGCCTGGTATGTCTGCCACTCCGCCCTGGTAATCCTGGAATGACCCACCGTACTTTTGACAGTCAATCTTATAAAGACCCTGAACTTGTCAAAGTTCAAATGACAGTTGGTCATGTGAGGCCCAGCTTACTAGTTTGAATGAAGGATTAACTCGGTAGTTGTGTGGCCCATGAACATCACTAGGTATTGAGGCTTGGCAGCCTATGAACGCCTTGTTTTTTCTTATTTGTTATTTTTTATGAACATTGTTTTAGCTCATATCCTTGTACCATATTGACATATGTTTTAAAATGATTCAGGCCATGTAGCCTTAATCCTTATGACTCATATTTGAGCATATATGGGGTTTTCGATAACCCAGTTTGGCTTTGGACGACAATTCGCCAGTATACTTTGATTGTGCACTTGGAGTTATGCGCTCTAAGTTTTTGGGCTGTTACCCTTACTGCATATGGCACTATAATCCGACAGTATGAACCAATATCACAGGTATGTCTCTACTTGTTATATGAATATGCGAGTTTTGATAACCCGCCCTGGTTATGGACTATGCAGTCACCAGAAAATTTTATATAGGACATGATGACCCGCCCTGGGGTAAACTGCCAGGGCACATGTTATCTGCTTGTTTGCAGGGAATGTGATAATATGACCTACATGATTGATAATATTAAGAGCATAAATAGCAGATCTTCGAACAGCAAGATCGGCGGCTTAAAGTGTTAAGAAGATAAACATGCACGATGGCATGGCAGTTCATTGTTTTGAGTTAGCCTATTACAAGGCGTCGTACGCCCAAAAGAATAAGTTTTTTCTGCGCACAAGTTATATGTGGTAGTCTGAGAGCCGCCTCATGGTTCAGTTGCCCTGGTCTTGATGAGTTGAAGTCCCAGGTTATCCAGTGTTGGTTTTTCTTCTTTCTCCACCGGCTGGAAATTAGGTGATGTCCAGTTGGTGCCAGTTATGGCTTTGATTACAGCCTCATCATTTATGAGTGTGGATGGATCAGTTTCAGGGGAAAAAGTGTGCTTACGTGTTGGTGGAATAAGATCCATGACTAGATAAACCGACAATTTCACTTATGCATTTTCAGCAGTATAAGCCACCTGATACTTGGAGAGATCGGTCTCCTCTGCCAGCTTGCTTGCCAAAGGACGCATTTCCCTTACAATTTTGGTGAAGTCATCTACACTAAATGGAGACCCATCTTCTTTTAGTCTGGGACAGCCAATGTCCAATTCCTCCGGGTCAAGCTCTGCGTGCCATGCCTTGGCCCGGCTCAGGGAGGTGACAGCACAAGCTCTGGCGGTTGACCGCTTTATCTCCTCCACCCTTTGGAGTATGACTGATACCTTGTCCAGTGTTTCTCTGATAAGGGAAGCTGGTTGTTTGGTATGAGAGACAACAACTATAACTCGTTGGGCGCCGGTGTATAACTACTCTACAAGGGTGTATGCAGCCTTAAGCTTCACGCGCATGTCTGGGCCAAGGTTGGAAATTCTGGAGCCTGCATTAGCAAAGATATTTATAAGCTGTCTAATGATTGTTATGCATTGATGGTGAAAGGTTGAAGTATTATATTACTTACCAAAGATGGCAGATGTCATGTTATTGATTTGATGCTTCAAGCCGGATAACTCATCAGTCACCGGCTTAAGAGGAGCTTCAGCATCTTCCGCTCTTTTGAGCAGGGCCGCCTTCCCTGTGTCCTAGCCGGTTCTGCAACACTGAAATCCCTTTTCAACCTTTCAATCTCTTCTAAAGCGGGTTGCAGCTCTGATATGGCCTTTGTGGTCTCTAATTGTTGGGACATGATATTCTTCCACAGAATAGTGACTTGGGATTCCTTCTTCTTTAATTCAGCCTGCAATATACAAAAGACAAGCAGCATTATGATCATCTTATTTGAAGTCCCAAGCATAATACAAGTGTCTTACTTGGAACTTGGGGGCTAATGCATGTTGCTCTTTTGCAAGACAGTACTTTAATGACCTAGCTAGTTCTTCAACTGCAGCCGGTTCATGAGGGCTACATATGCAGATTTGTTCATAAATATGGTGATAAGTCCCAGCTTAGCTATGTTGCTTAAGCCGGACCTTGGGGATACATAGGTGGATTTTAGCACTACAATTTGAAGTCCCGGCTTAACTTTCTAGTTTAAGCCGACCCTTGGGTAATACTCGTTTTGATTCAGCAGTTAAAATTGCTATGGAATAGTTACAAGATCAAAGATGTTGTCTAAGTCTACCGCATATTCAGGATCCCACCATGGATAATCCCTTAGATCCCAGGATCCCGCGGGCTGCCCTCTCACTGCGGTCCGCAGCACTAAAGCATTTCAGCGAAACCCACATGTGTTTCAGAGGGGATCCATTGCTCTCGAATCACATATCGGTGGCGTCGGAGGACATGCCAGGGATGCGTTTATGTGGTGGGCAGCAAAGGCAAATCGGATCAAGGAAGCGTCGGATCGATTGGAGACAAGTTCAAAGGAGATGCGCCTGGCGAAGCACAAGGCAGAGGCGCAAGTCGATCTCAGGCGGGAGATGCTGAGGGATGTCAGCATCTGACAGTGTCACGTTGATTTCGAGCTGGGGCTAATGGCAGAGATCATATTCACGGAGTCGACTGTGGAGGAAAGAACGCGCATGCCTATGGAATGGCATGAGCAGTCGGTCCAACTGTTCAAATGGGCAGTAGGAGAAGCCAAATCGCGGGTCCAGCTCCGGCAGGACCGCTGGGCATGCATCGTAGGCGAGGTGAGCTGCCATCCTTCCCCACCAGCGATGCAGTGACCTACTCGGTTGCTGCTACAGTGAACTTGCTGCGCCATGGCGCTTTGCAACCTTGACAATCACTCCATCTGTATGTATTGTATTCCTGTGAAAACACTTGGTCATTTGGAAAAACATGGTAATTGATTTACTGAATGCCTGGTCGTGACAATCACCCGAAGCCACAACCACAAGTGTCCATCTCGTAATACTTATGGTCGATCACACCAACAGACGGTCGGTCGGACCCGCGTCTCACCGAAGGGACACGCATTGGCTTGTCTGACATGTACGACCAGTTACATCACTAAGTTATGCGACCGCATTTGAGAAGTAGTACTTGAAATTTGTGTTCCAGGAAACTCATCGGGAGCCGTTTCGGGCCTCGAAACCAAAACCATCAATTAATCTTTAGCTTGTTCCCATCACGTTCAAAAGTAGTACTACCATGCTATGATTAAGTGCAAACCTGCTCACACTTAGTACGTGTCAAACCTGAACGTGTTCCCAGTATGTTGGTTTTAGTACTAGTGCTAGTACTAGTACTTAGGTTATAAAAAGGGGATCTACCTAGCCAAAAATTACCATGCCTTCCTCCTCATAAGTCTTTCTTGTTCGTCTGGCCTTTCCATGGCCGGTGTGGAGATCTCTAGGTCGAGAACTACTCGAAACAAGGGAGTAGCGACCAAGGCCGTGGACAAAAAAGAGGGCTCGCCGCAACGCAGAGACCTCGAAAGATCTGTCACGGGCAGGCGAGAGCTCCCAGGAGCGCCCTAGCCATGGAGGCGAACATGCCGAGCTGGCGGTGCTGGAGTTGTTATCCCTCGACGACATGCCCGATCAGCTCAATAAGCAGAAGGAGTTCCTCGACGGCTTGGTGGAGCTACTAAAGGAGAGCCTCGATGACATGCCCGCTGAGCTCAATATGCAGGAGGAGTTGACCGTCGGCTTGGTGATGCTGCTGAAGGAGAGCATTGCCTCAGGTAAAAAGGCGACCGGCAAAATCCTGCACCTTCAGGAGGACAAGGCGAAGCTCCGCCACATGCTTGACCTGCTGAAGGAGGAGAATGCCGGCTGGAAGAAGCTGCATGAGAAGAGTAGTTCCCGGTTGAAGATGTTGCACACCCTCATCATGGAACAGAAGGAGGAGTTTTTTATTTGACTAGCTACTACAGGGCACAACCCCACAGTCTTTTATTCCAAAAAAAAGAAAGAAGTCCAATACAAGTCATTTGTACAAAACTAAAGCTAAAAAGAGAAAGTCCAGAGTGGCCAAGCTTACCTATACCTACCTATACAAAACACTACTCAATGAAGCCGCTCCAACCAATTCCAGAAGGAGGAGTTGGCGAAGCTCCGCATCAAGCACCCGGCTGCTGTCAAGGTACGTAATACGGCCAAGGAACAGATGATGAATGCTCACCTTGAGAAATCCCGTGTCATTGACAGAATGAAGAAAATGGTGGAGGAGACGAGCGAGGAGATGAAGGTCGTGGAGGTGATGAAGAAGCAGTTAGGAGTCAGCGGTTAACTCTTTGTGAAGTAGAGAGCAGCGCCCCAGACTTGTGTCTGCGTCTTCCTTCTTTTTTGCGTGGCGATAATCTGCCTTCTTATTTTGCTCCTGTGTTTCTTCTTTTGCTTCAGGTGTTTGGCCGCATGTGTCACGTTCTCTGCGAGGCATGAATGGAACAATGCTAACGATGAGCGTCGTCGTGGGGTCGATGACTAGCAAATTAGATCATTTTTATCGCCATATCGCACTGGGCTGTCGTGTTTTGCGCTCCTCCGTTGTACTAGTACTCTAGTGGAAAACTTGAGTATACTGCATGGTTCTTTACTCCTCCTCAGGTCGTCAGCAACATTTATATGAGCTCTCAAATCGCAAGGCCCCACCTTCCAGCAGTAATGAACCGTCAAATCACAAAGGCCCTCGCCTCACATGAAACCGACCAAGCAAGATTGCCCCACCCGCTAGCCTTTTAAATGTATACTTTTGTACAGTAGTAGTATCTATGGATTGCGCCATGGATGAAAACTAACAAGATGAAATTAAAGAAAAAAGGTGGTACATGTAGAGAGCGCTCATCGCCAAATTATACATAGTACTATTTAAAAAGCTAGTACGTGCTTTGATGGGGTGCTAAAGTCTACTAAAGAAATTAGCATACCTATTTGATTCTTTGACAACTAAACTCCTTCATGCTTTGGGTAAACTTCTCTCATTTAAGTTTTTTAGAATTACATATCTCATTTAAGTGTTTTGCATATGTGGCATGCTTAGAGAATGGTTAATAGTATATCCAACTGTTGGCTATATGATGTTGGCAATATATATTGTAGGTAATAATGTGAAGAAACGAGTGGTAGTACTACCAACTACAAGATGAACTGTAAGAAATACTAGTATGTACGTACTGAAGAGTTAAAGTAACAAGAAGGAACATAACATAGTTCTGCTGGGGGCTCAGCACAACACACCCCTCAAATAAAACTAAGTACCCTGAAATTAAACTAAGCAACCAATCCGGTAGACACTGCATTAGAACCACCATAAGCAATGGCATTGCCACCCTAATCGGACTCCTCGTCCACGTGCTCGACTTTGTCCTTCTCCCTCTTCCTATTGGTCGATACTTCTTTGCTTGAACCGCACACTTGGCTCTCTCTCTCTCTTCATCCAACCCTTGTAGATATATAAACAAAGGTAGGCATCAATTGCAGCGCACTGGATGTGGTCTCTATCTAGTACATTCCACTGCCATGCAAGATGAAACTCGGGCGGAGGTTTCGTCAGTTTACCGTACGAAGGATCAACCATGGCTCCTGCCAGGGTCAGCACTGAAGGCTGAAGGGAGGACACCAACCCATTCTTCTGGAGGTTGAAGGGTTGGCCTACAACGAAGCCTATCTGATTCAAGACTCTTCTGTCGTTCGTAAAGTCTACAGTAATAAATTTTACTTTACCGCTCATGAGGAGGTTTTTAAAATCCTCGCACTCAACGTCGGCATGGCATATGTGGTAGACCAAGCACAAGTTATGCACGCAAACCTGGATCACGGCTTGCTTCTTCCTCCTTTAGATTCTTTTCTTTTCCCAGGACTGTGGTGTACTCAACATCTAGCCCAGCGACCCACTCGTCACCGTTTGACTTGTCAAACATGCGTCGGAAGCGAGCAAGGCATCCTTTCACCATCATGGAAGAATGGGTGTAGATGATGTTGAACTCATCGCCGGTGATGGTTCTAACCTTGTACTCATTGCCGATCATGGAGATTTGGGACGCCATGGAATTGGGAGGAGCGTTAGGATTCGTGGAACTGCTGTAATGTGAAAGGACGGGGCAACTAGGAGCGAACTACCGTAATGTTAAAGGACAGCTGGGGATGTGTAGGAGCGAACTGCTAGTGGTTTTCTGATTGTAAAAATGCTAAGTGGGGCGTGTGAACGGCAGGGTAGTGGCTTGCCCGGTGGATAAATGAATTCATGCACAGTACTGTGGGGGCCAAATTAGATGTCATGTCTACTAGACACAAATTAAATGGCTTCATGCGTCTGCGTGTTCGCACGTCAAGCGTCGGGAAAATTACAGGTGATACGGGCTTCCGAGAGCGCTTGGATCTGAGATCGAACGGTTGCATGGCGTGATTCTAGACCTATGAGTGCATATCCTATCCTGGAGGGTTATTCTGCAAATTTTCAGCAACTTAGCATGTGACCGTTCGATCTTAGAGCCAAGGGCTGTCAGCAGCCCTTATCATGGTCGTGCCTACCACGACCGTCTCCTTGCTCGCGCGGTCGCGCCCTTGGAGATTTTTAGATGGCTATAAATGAGCATTTTTTTTGCCTACTTCGCATGCATGAAACTACTTCCTCCGTCCAGATGCGTTAGGCTATCTGTTGTCGGCATGTCATACATAGTCATCACTTATAGTCACTCATACAACAAGGTTAGCTCTAAGGTTGGCTGTAAGAGTATTTTTTTAACTTCTCTCTATCTCTTTCTTCGTAGTATTTATTGCATTTGCCAAGGAGTAAGTAGCTAGGTAGTACAGTACTTGGCACCTGTATACCCTGGAGGTGGTCAGGAATCAGGAGACTCACGCTGGTTGTAGCGCCATAGTAATAATGATAATGGCAAGTAAAATCACAAGGCTCCACCTGTCTAACAGTAACGATCCGTAAAATCACACAACCCTATGTTTCAAGCAACCTACTCCTTCATCTTCTCGCCTCTCTGTCAAACCGACTAGGCGGATGTAGCGACCTGACCCAAAAATCGGTCAAATCTCTGTGTCTGTACCATCCCAAGATCATGCTGGTACTCACAGTACATCGATGAAATAATCAAAGTTCAATCACACCTGAATTTATTACACGTTTCTCATATAGAGTCTTTATTACAAGGGAATAAATTCGGCTCAAGGCCAACTCATGAGAAATAAACTACTAATGCTGCGGAAGCGTAGAAGTATAGCGAGTCCATCCGACTTCAAAGGGCAATCGCCAAGCGCGGAGCGTAGCCTCACTCCTGATCGGAATAAATCTCTGCAACATAAGACGTTGCAGCCGTGTAGGTCAGCTTTTTGAATAAGCTGGCAAGTCATGAATAACAAAAATAAAATTACTATCACTATATGCATTTTGGCTGTGGGGCTCTAAGTTTCATCATTTTGCGAAAAGCAAATTTTTCCCTACTACAGTGGACTTGCTTGCAAATTACTACAAATTGTTGGTAGTTATTGAGATGGTTCCGCCAACCAATATCTCATTCCCAAATTATTAAGTCATAAACCCCTCAAATTAAATTCATTAGTTTTAGTGTTGAGATTTCCGAATACTTCCAAGTTCCAGAGGCTCAATTTGTCCGTAACCGGGGACACGGCTAATCGATTAGATCTTTAACTCTGCAGAGGTTTGCACTTTCCCGCAAGAATCATTCCCTCCTTTTAAGTCTTAGCACTTCATGGTGTTTGAAGGCGGACGAATAAACGAGGTCTTACAAAGAGTTCTTCCTGCTACTGCCGTACCCATCCAATCCTACCGTTCTTCTACATCTCGTAGTACCGTCCAGCCAGCGTCACTACTAGGGTTGACCCAGCCAGAGCCCATAATGGCTTGCGGCTGCACAGGTAAGCTTCCGGTCAATGGGGCATCCATCCGTCTCTTCGTGGCTGGGTGAAGCTTTCCGCAAGATGTCATGGCACTTCTCCATGCATCCCGCCAACCACCGGGTTCTCCAGGGTGCCCGTCAACAAATCCTCCACCCGATGGTGAATTCAAGTCCATCTTGATCATTGTAATTCATGGGGTTGTCATCATCATTGACTCTCACATCTTGCTTATGAATTTCACTCAACCAAAACCCGTCTCTGAGCATAGCAAAGTAAACTACTTAAATCCGGGGTCATGGTAACAAGGGGATTGGTTCATCCTACCACATGATACTACTCAAGATTAATAACTTCAAAATTTCAACTACTGCATGCATGGTGGGGGTGGTATAATTTCTAATGCACAAAATCATAGGTATTGAAAATAACATGATCAAGACTTGCCTTGCTGATGATCCTCGTAAGCTAAGGACTCGTAGTAGCAAGCTTCGCACTCCGGAAACTCTACCGAGACAAACAATAATCACAATAAGCATATAGCATATCATCAGTTAACACAATAGCAATAGCAACATAACACACCAAAACAAACAAATCAAAACCCAAAGGAAAACTCAAAGAAAATCCAATTCAAAGGTTTCCTACTTCAAACAACAACTAGAATAGTTTTATATAACAAAAATTTTCTCAACATAACCTAATCATGGATTTAGGTTAACTTAACAGAAAAGAATGCATTAAGCAACTAGGAGCAAAAAGAATCAATTTAAAACCTATTATGAAACTCCTATTAGGCCTAATTCAATTTCTATTAAGAAAAATAAAATAAAAGTTTTATTTAGTATAAATAAAAGTTCATCCTATAAAGTGACAGAAACTATCCTAGAATAATCAATCACATGTTAAAAATAAATTTATTTACTAATTAAAATAATAGGAAAACAGTAGCTAGTAATTTAATTAGGATTAACAAGATTCTGCTTAAAACTATTTTTTATTAATCCTAAAATACCCAAATTAATTCCTATGGTTTGGCAATGTCAAAATAAAGTTGGGACAAAAGGAATGATCCAAAATAATTTTTCTAACTCATGTTATAATAGATTTACTATTCTGACTAAAACTAAAATAGAGCAATTTTAATTAATTTTAACATAGCTAGATATATTTTCTACAGAAACTATAGAAAATTTGCAAACCAACAAAAAAGAACCACCTAAAAATATTAAACAGAATAAAAGATATGAATTTTTGAAAACAGGAACTATTCTGTTAAAACAGAAAACGAAAATAAATGAAAAATGGCCTAATGGGCTAAACTACATAGCAGAGCGTAATATAAACTAAGCGGGCCTAGGGTTAAACGAGTCGGGCGGCTAAATAAAAAACCTAACTAAAAACTAAACCGTAAACGAACCGGCGGTTTTATTTAAAAACGTACCCCTTGAGGTCTAATCCTAGCCGTCGATAACGCGCCGGACGGGGAGAGTAACTCGGCGACTTAAGCGAGGCTCGGCGGCGGGCGAAAGTCGTTAGCCTCTCCATCGTCGCGGAGGTCGGTGGAGTGGCCAGCGGGTGCGAACGAGCTCGGGGTTCTTGGTGGAGTCGGTGGAGGTCGGGAGGGTCTAGGGCGACGGCGGCGAGTGAAAGGGAGGCGGCGGTCTGCTCGGGCTCCGGCGACGGCGTGAGAGAGGAGGAGGGTTCAGCGGGGCGAGGGGGATGGGGTGGGGAGGGGTATAAATAGGGGGCCTCGGCGTGTAAAGGGAGGCGATCGGGAGGATCGGATCCGGATCTCACGGATCCCGGCGATCGGGCGGCGGGCGCGTAAGTGGGGGGGTTGAAGGAGGTGGGGTCCTTTGGCGATGGGGAGAGGGGCGCGGTCTCGGTCGGTCGACCGAGCCAAAGCGGTTCGGGCGAGGTGGCTGGTCGGCTCGGCTGGCTCATTGGGCTGGCCTCTGGGCACTGGTGGGCAGTCTTGGCGCTGGCTGGGCGATGCTTTGGTGGCGCTGGGGGTTTCTTTTAAATTTTTTAATAAAAACAAAACAGAGATAACTTAATGAATATAAATATTTTATATAGGACATATATATACCAAAATGATCAAGGAATATTCCTATCATTTGAACATTTTCAAGGGCAAAATCCAAACTTTATAAAATTTCATTTTTTCAAATTCAAATAAATCTCAAGTTTGAATTCAAAACTTTTGGCAAGGTTTTCCTCGATATTTTTGGAGTGTCATGTTTACTCCTCTCATACTTTTGCTCAAGTATTTATCAGGTATAGTTTTGAAATGATTCCCACTTGCCAAAGTTTGAATTCAAATTCAAAACTCAAATCTCTTCGAAACTCCAAATGGCATTCAAATTCAAACAGGATGCATAGATGCTTAACTATAATTGTAAAACATTCCAAATAGGAAATTTGGGATGTTACAAACCTACCACCTTAAGATGAATCTAGCCCTCGAGATTGGGTTAACTAACAAATAGGTGCGGATGGTCTCGAAGAAGGTTTTCTTGGCGCTCCCAGTGGCTTCTTCCTCGGTGTGGTGACTCCATAGCACCTTGCAAAATTTGATGACCTTGTGCGGGTGACTCTGCTTTCAGATCTCGAGAATCGGACGGGTTTCTCCTTGTAGGTCAGATCCTTTGTCAAGCTGTATGGCCTCTAGGGGCACTGTGTCTCTCAACGGTATATCGGCCATGTCGGCATGACACTTCTTCAGCTGAGAAACATGGAAGACATCATGAACTCCGGACAATCCTTCCGGCTGTTCCAACTTGTAAGCAACTTCTCCACGACGTTCGAGGATTTTGTAGGGGCCAATGAATCGGGGTGCTAACTTCCCTTTGACGCCAAACCTCTTGATTCCACGAAGTGGAGACACACGAAGATATGCTCGGTCTCCCGCTTCGTAAGTTACTTCCTTGCGCTTACTGTCGGCATAACTCTTCTGTCTCGACTGTGCTATCTTGAGTCTGTCTCGAATCAGCTTGACTTTCTCTTCGGAATCCCTGATAAGGTCGGAACCGAAAAGTGATCGATCTCCAACACTATCCCACAAAATGGTGTTCTCGCACCTCCTTCCGTATAGAGCTTGAAAGGGCCATCTTCGATGGATTGATAACTGTTGTTGTATGAGAACTCTGCGTATGGCAAATTATCATCCCAGCTAGAACCATAGTCTAGCACACAAGCTCTCAACATGTCCTCCGAATCTGGTTGACTCTCTCGGTCCATCCATCTGTCTGCGGATGAAAAGCTGTCTTGAATTCCAGCCTCGTACCCAAAGTTTCATGCAATCGCTTCCAAAACTTTGAGGTAAACTGCGTTCCTCTATCGACACGATTTTCCTCGGAACTCCATGCGACATCGATCCTGGTCATGTATATCTTGGCCAACTTAGCACTGGTATAGGTAGTCTTCACGGAATGAAGTGAGCTACCTTGGTCAAACGATCAACCACTACCCGGATGGAATCATAACCTGAATGGGTCTGGGTAATCCTGTGATGAAATCCATTCCAAGTTTCTCCCATTTCCAATCTGGAATCGGCAAAGGTTGAAGTAACCTGCTGGCTTCGATGTTCTGCCTTTACACGTTGACAAACATCGCATCTTGCTACATACTCGGCAATATCCTTCTTCATACCTGTCCACGAAACTTTCCTTCAAATCCGGTACATCTTGGTGTTGCCGGGGTGAATCGAATCTGGTGACTCATGAGCCTCCTGAAGAATTAGCTTCCTGAGTTCGGGATCATTGGGTACATAAATACGATCCTCGAACCATATAGCTCCGTGCTCATCCTTACGGAATCCTTTAGCTTTTCCTTCATTCATCTTTTGCTTTATCTCATCAATTTCCTTGTCCGACTTCTGGGCTTCACGAATCCTTTCGGCCAAAGTGGACTGTACTTCCAGAGTTGCAACAAATCCCCTCGGAACTATCTCCAGTCGGAGATCTCTGAGGTCATCGACTAACTCCTGGGGTAATCCTCCTGCTGTAAGCGTATTCACATAACTCTTACGGCTCAAAGCATCCGCTACAACATTTGCTTTACCTGGGTGGTAATGCAATCTCATGTCGTAGTCCTTTATCAACTCTAGCCATCTCCTCTGCCTGAGGTTCAATTCCTTCTGCGTGAAAATATACTTCAAGCTCTTGTGATCTGTGTAAACATCACAATGGTTTCCGATGAGGAAATGTCTCCAGGTCTTGAGTGCATGCACTACGGCTGCTAACTCCAAATCATGTGTGGCATAATTCATCTCATGAAGTCGTAGCTGTCTGGAGGCATAAGCTACAACTTTTCCTTCCTGCATTAGTACTCCTCCGAGTCCTTGACGAGAAGCGTCACAATAAACTTGGTATTCCTTGTGTATGTCCGGCAAAATCAACACTGGGGCTGTAACCAACCGTTTCTTCAATTCCTGAAAACTGGCTTCACATTCCTCGGTCCAAACATACTTGGCTTCCTTCTTCAACAGCTCAGTCATGGGCTTGGCAATCCTCGAGAAGTTCTCAATAAACCTCCGATAATATCCTGCGAGTCCGAAAAATGCGGATCTCCTTGGTGAGGTGGGGACTGCCAATCGGTGACTGATTCAACCTTGGCGGGATCAACTGCTATTCCTTCTCCTGAAATAACATGTCCGAGGAATCCAACTTCCTTCAGCCAAAATTCACATTTGCTGAACTTGGCATACAACTGATGTTCTCGAAGTTTCTCGAGAACTAGACGCAAATGTTCCTTATGCTCTTCCTCGCTCTTGGAGAAAATCAATATATCATCGATGAACACCACGACAAACTTGTCCAGATATTCCATAAACACCTTGTTCATCAAATTCATGAAGTATGCAGGAGCATTAGTCAATCCAAATGACATGACGGTATACTCATATAAACCATACCTGGTAGTGAATGTTGTTTTGGGTATATCCTTTTCACGGATCTTCAACTGATGATACCCTGATCGAAGATCGATCTTAGATAATACCTTGGCTCCAACTAGCTGATCAAACAGATCATTAATCATCGGCAGAGGGTACTTGTTCTTGATGGTTACTTCGTTCAATGCACGATAATCCACAACCATCCTCAAGCTTCCATCCTTCTTCTCTACCAAAAGAACTGGGGCTCCCCAACGTGATGAGCTTGGCTGAATATATCCTTTCTCCAATAACTCATTTATTTGATCCTTGATCTCTTTCAACTCATTCGGTGGCATCCGATAAGGTCTCTTGGATATTGGGGCTGTGCCGGGCAATAACTCAATCAGAAACTCAATGTCCCTGTCCGGTGGCATTCTGTAATTCCTCCGAAACACATCGAAAAATTTTGCACTCTGGCACTTCCTCTGAACAACTCCGTGAGGGAATGCACTGATTCTTCATCCGGCTATGCTGGCTACATACTTGATCCTCTTACGCTCCCGGGTGGTGAGCGGAATAGACTTCTGGAGCACGATCTATGTTCCTTCAAACTTCGTCAACCAATCCATGCCTAGGATTACATCCAAGGTCTGGGTTTCCAACACTATGAGGTCTGCGGAAATTTATGGTTCCCGAAGTTGAGGGTTGCATGACAGCCTAAACCTGCCATCATTTCTCCTCTGCGAACCCGGCGAAGGGGGCTTCTAAGGGTTTTAGTGGGCAACCCGTACTTTTCCACAACTACCCTTGATATGAATGAATGCGTTGCACCAGAATCAAAGAGTACCAATAATGAACGTGAATTCAATAAAAACTTACGAACCACAGTGTCTGGCTGATCATAGACGTCCTCCACGTCGATGTGGTTCACCTGAGCACGAGGGAACGGGTTTGGATTCTTCGCTGAGCCTCCATTGCCGTTTCCATTCCTCTGCTTGGCCTCCGGGCAGTCGGTGGCATAATGCCCTGTCTTCTGGCACTTGAAGCAGGTGATGTGGCTCAGATCCTTCGGAGCCGGGGCAGAACGATGCTGATTGCCATTACCGTTTCCATTGCCATTGCCATGGCCTGACTTGTTGTCCTGGCTGCGGTTGTTCCCATTTCCTCCATGGTTATGACCTCCATGGTTATGATGGGTGTGCCCTCCTGAGTATGGTGCATAACGGGGCTTCTGCTGAGCTCCTGAGTTGTGCTTCCCCTGGCTGTACTTCCGCTTGCGGCTTTCAATCTGCTGTTGCTTGCCTTCAAGTATGGTGGCCTTGTCTACCAGCTCCTGGTAGTTGTTGAAGGTAGCCACAATAAGCTGCATACTCAGCTCGTCATTGAGTCCCTCAAGGAACTTCTCCTGCTTTGCGGCATCTGTGGCCACATCATCCGGGGCATAGCGAGCTAGCTTGCTGAACTCATCCACGTACTGCGCCACAGTACGGTTCCCTGGCGTAAGTTGCGGAACTCACGCTTCTTCAGACTCATGGCTCCAGCTGAAACATGAGCGGTGCGGAAGGCCTGCTGGAATTGATCCCATGTGATGGCACCAATGGGATAAGTGGCGGTGTAGTTCTCCCACCAAGAAGCTGCAGGTCCATCAAGTTGATGCGCGGCAAAGCGCACCTTCTCTGCATCAGTGCATCCAACAGTGATTAGCTCTCTTCCGACTTTGCGGAGCCAATCATCAGCCACAATCGGCTCAGTGCTACTAGAGAACACTGGCGGATTCAACCTCAGGAATCGAGTCAAGTTGTCCACAGGGGGTGGTGGCGGTGGATTGTTGGTGTTGTTGTTCTGATTCTGGATGAGTAGCTGCATGAGGGCATTCTGCTGCTGGAGCAGCTGGGTGAGCTCTGGCGGAAAACCGGTGTCACGTCTCGGAGGCATCTGGTGTTTTGGAGTGGACGAGAAAGTTAGAATAGAACAATGGTCTATGAGAAATAACACTACCCATATGAATGCACAATCATAAACACACCAATCATTTATTCATTCCACTCAAACATGGTTCAATCTCGATTACAAAAGCTCATGACTAATCGAAGGAAGTATCGGCCTAACTGATCGACGAAAAGGTAAAAATAACATGGTGGTCGACTAAAAAGTCTTCATCAATAATCCTTGCGTCCTCTGGTGCGATGTCCTCTGTTGTGGCGCCTCCTCTTGCGGCTTCCTCCAGTGGAACTCCCTTCATAATCCTGATCATTACTCACGAGGGGTCCATCATCTCCACTCGGAAAAAGGTCCTCTCCCAAGTCCATCTTTTCCTCTATCGCGGCAAGCTTCATCTTCAGGTCGCCAACTGTCTCCATGAAGTCCGCGACTTCTTCCTCATGGTTAAGGAAGTCTGCGTGTGCCTTCTCCTCCAGTTCCAGTTCACGGAACAATAGCCTCCTGTGTGCCTTCGAGTTACGGCGAGTCTGAATCTCCCGTTTCCTAAGGAGACACTCCAAGTCCTGGATGTAAGAGAGAGTGGAGTCGTCCTCTACGGTACAGATGATATTTCCATTCCTTGCCCTGCGAGAAACCATGGCGAGGTCTGAGGGGTCGAGCTCGGCCCTGTAATCCTCTCGGAGATGTCCAAGGGCACGATAGATCGCCATGTCCCTTCCGATGATCCAGTTGAAGTCGGTGAACTCAAAGTCAATAGGCTCCGTATGTCCTCCGAAGGTTCTCCCTGGGATATGCACTTCAATCATGTAGTGGGTGTCCGTCGGAAGTGCATTAGTTGGCTTCCCGGTGATCGAGGGCAGAGCAATCTTCAGCTTCTTCACCATCTGGACCAGCTTCCTGCCGAAGGGCATCGTCTCATCGGGCTGGCAAAACTCCGGTAGCAAAACTGGGGTGAACTCGACGGCCATCTAGAATTGAGAATCGGAGAGGAGTTAGAAATGAACAGGGGAGAATTACGGAATGATAAGGATATAAAGTAAATGGTCTCTTCCTATGGCTTTACGATCCTAGGGGTTACGATCCTACGGTCAGCGTGTGCTCTGATACCATCTCTGTAGCGACCTGACCCAAAAATCGGTCAAATCTACGTATGTATGCCATCCCAAGATCATCTTTGGTACTCACGATTACATCGATGAAATAATCAAAGTTCAATCACACCTGAATTTATTACACGTTTCTCATATAGAGTCTTTATTACAAGGGAATAAATTCGGCTCAAGGCCAACTCATGAGAAATAAACTACTAATGCTGCGGAAGCGTAGAAGTATAGCGAGTCCATCCGACTCCAAAGGGCAATCGCCAAGCGCGGAGCGTAGCCTCACTCCTGATCGGAATAAATCTCTGCAACATAAGACGTTGCAGCCGTGTAGGTCAGCTTTTTGAATAAGCTGGCAAGTCATGAATAACAAAAATAAAATTACTATCACTATATGCATTTTGGCTGTGGGGCTCTAAGTTTCATCATTTTGCGAAAAGCAAATTTTTCCTACTACAAAGGACTTGCTTGCAAATTACTACAAATTGTTGGTAGTTATTGAGATGGTTCCGCCAACCAATATCTCATTCCCAAATTATTAAGTCATAAACCCTCAAATTAAATTCATTAGTTTTAGTGTTGAGATTTCGAATACTTCCAAGTTCCAGAGGCTCAATTTGTCCGTAATCGGGACACGGCTAATCGATTAGATCTTCAACTCTGCAGAGGTTTGCACTTTCCCATAAGAATCATTCCTCCTTTTAAGTCTTTGCACTTCATGGTGTTTGAAGGCGGACGAATGAAACAGGGTCTTCCAAAGAGTTCTTACATCTCTGCGGTACCCATCCAATCCTACCGTTCTTCTACATCTCGTAGTACCGTCCAGCCAGCGTCACTACTAGGGTTGACCCAGCGAGCCCATAATGGCTTGCGGCTGCACGTAAGCTTCCGGTCAATGGGGCATCCATCCGTCTCTTCGTGGCTGGGTGAAGCTTTCCGCAAGATGTCATGGCACTTCTCCATGCATCCCGGCCAACCACCGGGTTCTCCGGGTGCCCGTCAACCGTCCTCCACCCAAGAGTGAATTCAAAGTCCATCTTGATCATTGTAGTTCATGGGGTTGTCATCATCATTGACTCTCACATCTTGCTTATGAATTTCACTCAACCAAAACCGTCTCTGAGCATAGCAAAGTAAACTACTTAGTCCGGGGTCATGGTAACAAGGGATTGGTTCATCCTACCACATGATACTACTCAACATTAATAACTTCAAAATTTCAACTACTGCATGCATGGTGGGGGTGGTATAATTTCTAATGCACAAAATCATAGGTATTGAAAATAACATGATCAAGACTTGCCTTGCTGATGATCCTCGTAAGCTAAGGACTCGTAGTAGCAAGCTTCGCACTCCGGAAACTCTATCGAGACAAACAATAATCACAATAAGCATATAGCATATCATCACTTAACACAATAGCAATAGCAACATAACACACCAAAACAAACAAATCAAAACCCAAAGGAAAACTCAAAGAAAATCCAATTCAAAGGTTTCCTACTTCAAACAACAACTAGAATAGTTTTATATAAAAAAAAAATCTCAACATAACCTAATCATGGATTTAGGTTAACTTAACAGAAAAGAATGCATTAAGCAACTAGGAGCAAAAAGAATCAATTTAAAACCTATTATGAAACTCCTATTAGGCCTAATTCAATTTCTATTAAGAAAAATAAAATAAAAGTTTTATTTATTATAAATAAAAGTTCATCCTATAAAGTAACAGAAACTATCCTAGAATAATCAATCACATGTTAAAAATAAATTTATTTACTAATTAAAATAATAGGAAAACAGTAGCTAGTAATTTAATTAGGATTAACAAGATTCTGCTTAAAACTATTTTTTATTAATCCTAAAATACCCAAATTAATTCCTATGGTTTGGCAATGTCAAAATAAAGTTGGGACAAAAGAATCATCCAAAATAATTTTCTAACTCATGTTATAACAGATTTGTTATTCTGACTAAAACTAAAATAAAGCAATTTTAATTAATTTTAACATAGCTAGATATATTTTCTACAGAAACTATAGAAAATTTGCAAACCAACAAAAAAGAATAACCTAAAAATATTAAACAGAATAAAAGATATGAATTTTTCAAAACAGGAACTATTCTGTTAAAACAGAAAACGAAAATAAATGAAAAATGGCCTAATGGGCTAAACTACATATGAGCGTAATATAAACTAAGCGGGCCTAGGGTTAAGCGAGTCGGGCGGCTAAATAAAAACCCTAACTAAAAACTAAACCGTAAACGAACCGACCAGTTTTATTTAAAGACGTACCCTTGAAGTCTAATCCTAGCCGTCGATAACGCGCCGGACGGGGAGAGTAACTCCGCGACTTCACCGGAGCTCGGCGGATGGCGGCGGCGGCGGCGAGTCGTTAGCCTCTCCGGTCGTCGGGAGGTCGGTGGAGGTAGCCCGCCGTCTTGAGACGAGCTCGGGGGTTCTTGGTGGAGTCGGTGGAGGTCGGGAGGTCTAGGGCGACGGCGGCGAGTGAAAGGGCGGCGGTCGGCTCGGGCTCCGGCGACAGCGTGAGAGAGGAGGAGGGTTCGGCGAGGCGAGGGGGATGGGGTGCGTGGGAGGGTATAAATAGGGGGCCTCGGCGTGGCAAGGGAGGCGATCGGGAGGATCGGATCCGGATCTCACGGGATCCCGCGATCGGCGGCGCCGCGGCGTTGCGTGGTGAGTGTTGAAGGAGGGTGGGGTCCGCTGGCGGTGGGGAGAGAGGCGCGGTCTCGGTCGGTCGACCGAGCCAAAGCAGCGGTTCGGGCGAGGGGTGGCCTGGTCGGCTCGGCTGGCTCATTGGGCTGGCCTCTGGGCACTGGTGGGCAGTCTGGTATTGGCTGGGCAGATGCTTTGGCTGGCGCTGAGGGGGGTTTCTTTTTAAAATTTATTTTTTAATAAAAACAAAAACAGAGATAACTTAATAAATATAAATATTTTATATAGGACATATATATACCAAAATGATCGGGGAATATACCTATCATTTGAACATTTTCAAGGGCAAAATCCAAACTTTATAAAATTTCATTTTTCAAATTCAAATAAATCTCAAGTTTGAATTCAAAACTTTTGGCAAGGTTTTCCTCTGATATTTTTGGAGTGTCATGTTTACTCCTCTCATACTTTTGCTCAAGTATTTATCAGGTATAGTTTTTGAAATGATTCCCACCTGCCAAAGTTTGAATTCAAATTCAAAACTCAAATCTCTTCTGAAACTCCAAATGGCATTCAAATTCAAACAGGATGCATAGATGCTTAGCTATAATTGTAAAACATTCCAAATAGGAAATTTGGGATGTTACAGCGGAACTGCCCCGCCTACCGCGCGGGAAAATCCCTGCCCTCGACTTTTAAATACTATAATTGTGTATCCATGGATTGCGACATGGAGCAAAGCCTGAAGAAAACGGTGGTACACATGTATACAGCACGCCCGTCGCATTCGCGTCGCACCCCACACGTTTGGTTCGTATGGCACACCACTCTCCGAATGGAACACGCGTCATATTGCGTTTACACACACATGTGGGACCGTAATTGAGAACCGACAATAGGCACACTCCCCCGTCCCCGCAAGTCGGCTGAGTTAATAGAAGAGAGAGACGAGCGATAGTAGTGGAGCAGTGATGTACACATTTTGGTGCCTGGACGATCCGTGCATGAAACGGGAGATCAGTTTGTCCATGCATGTGACCAAACTCCAGCAGACGGCTGGATTGGCAATCGTCTACTTATCGTTCAAGCTGTATTGTATAGGGTTGTTGTTCTGATGATAAATATAAACAAAGGTTTTGTGTCATCTCGCAATATTAGGTGTCATGTGCTTCGGATCACTGTGAGGGTTAAACAGCGACAACTTTATTCCTCCAAGGTGCTGGTCATTGGAGGCACATGCACGAAGACTACTCGGCTGCCATCTAGGTCAAGTCGGCTATGTTAATGAGGACATCTATCAATTGACCCCTTTTGTACGAGTTTGTCTTTAATTTGAGCTTTGATCCTCGTCTAGTTTGTCCGTCGGGATTCATGTTGTCTCCTTGGGGCAGTGAGGTTATGGTTTCTTGTCATGTGGCATTTTTTCATGTTATATGTTAATCCGGTGCTTCAGATCAAAATGACGACAATTGTGCCTCCGGGGCACATGCATGAAGACTTCTCGATAGTCATTGACAAGGTCAAGCCGGCTCCGATAGAAAAAAGAAAACTACTCCACTACATAGGCAGGAGCCTCCGCGCTTGCTTGCTAGTGTTGCTCTCTTCACACACTCTCATCCTCTCCAAATCTAAACACGACAGAGGTGGCCACACTCTCTCTGCTCACCGCTAGTCACAGATCCGGCCGGATCCCCTCCGCTGGGGAAGGTGAGAAGGTGCAACACTCACGCGGTCGTCCTCGGCGACGCCTCTTACCCACAGCCGGTGCATTCCGATCAGCGTGCCTTGCTGTTCTCTCCCACGCAGCGCCGCCTAGGGAGGACCTCCGACCCCTTATTCTTCGCTGTCGTAGTGTGGGCAGATCCAGCCTCCCGCAGCCCACCTAGCGACATCCCAGCGACCCTCAGGTATAACTTCCTTTGAAACCAGCCTTGCTCTACGGCCCCAGCTCCTCACATCGCTGCATTTTTATCTTTTACTATTTCGCAGGCCCCATCGTAGATAGGATCGATCGGCTGTTGCTACCTCTTGAGCATGCGTTGGTTTTTCCCTTGAAGAGGAAAGGGTGATGCAGCAAAGTAGCATAAGTATTTCCCTCAGTTTTTGAGAACCAAGGAATCAATCTAGTAGGAGGCCACACGCAAGTCCCTCGTACCTACACAAAAAAAAGAACCTTGCAACCAACGCGATAAAGGGGTTGTCAATCCCTTCACGGCCACTTGCAAAAGTGAGATCTGATAGAAATGATAATATTTTTGGTTTTTTACGATAAAGATTGAAATTAAAGATTGCAAAGTAAAAATAGATTGGAAACTTATATGATGGAAAATAGACCCGGGGGCCATAGGTTTCACTAGTGGCTTCTCTCAAGATAGCATAAGTATTACGGTGGGTGAACAAATTACTGTCGAGCTATTGATAGAAAAGTGCATAATTATGAGAATATCTAGGCATGATCATGTATATAGTCATCACATCCGTGAAAAGTACACCGACTCCTGCCAGCATCTACTACTATTACTCCACACATCGACCGCTATCCGGCATGCATCTAGAGTATTAAGTTCACAAGAATAGAGTAACGCATTAGGTAAGATGACACGATGTAGAGGGATAAACTCAAGCAATATGATATAAACCCCATCTTTTTATCCTCGATGGCAACAATACAATACGTGTCGTTTCCCCTACTGTCACTGGGATCGAGCACCACATGATTGAACCCAAAGCTAAGCACTTCTCCCATTGCAAGAAAGATCAATCTAGTAGACCAAACCAAACTAATAATTCGAAGAGACTTCCAAAGATAACCAATCATACATAAAAGAATTCAAAGAAGATTCAAATATTCTTCATAGATAATCTTGATCATAAACCCACAATTCATCGGATCTCGACAAACACACCGAAAAAAGAGTTACATCGAATAGAACTCCAAGAAGATCGAGGAGAACTTTGTATTGAGATCCAAAGAGAGAGATGAAGCCATCTAGCTAATAACTATGGACCCGAAGGTCTTTGGTAAACTACTCACACATCATCAGAGAGGCTATGGTGTTGATGTAGAAGCCCTCCGTGATTGATGCCCCCTCCGGCAGAGTGCCGGAAAAGGCCCCAAGATGGGATCTTGTGGGTACAGAAGGTTGCAGCGGTGGAAATAGGCTTTCGTGGTGCCCCTCGATGGTTTCGGGGTATGTAGGTATATATAGGAGGAAGAAGTAGGTCGGTGGAGCCACGAGGGGCCCATGAGGGTGGAGGGCGCGCCCAGGGGGTAGGTGTGCCCTCTGCCTTGTGGCCTCCTCGTTGATTGCTTGATGTCCACTCCAAGTTCTTTGGATCACGTTTGTTCCAATAATCACGCTCCCGAAGGTTTCATTCCGTTTGGACTCTGTTTGATATTCCTTTTCTGCGAGACACTCAAATAGGAAAAAAACATAGCAATTTGCACTGGGCGTTGGGTTAATAGGTTAGTTCCAAAAATAATATAAAAATGTATAATAAAGCCCATTAAACATCTAAAACATAATACATAATAGCATGGAGCAATCAAAAATTATAGATACATTGGAGATGTATCAAGCATCCCCAAGCTTAATTCCTGCTCGTCCTCGAGTAGGTAAATGATAAAAACAGGATTTTTGATGTGGAATGGTACTTTGCACATTCTTCAATGTAATTTTCTTTATTGTGGCATGAATGTTCAGATCTAAAAGATTCAAGATAAAAGTTTAATGTTGACATAAAAATAATAATACTTCAAGCATACTAATCAAGCAATTATGTCTTCTCAAAATAACATAGCCAAAGAAAGCTCATCCCTACAAAATCATATAGTTTGGCCATGCTTCATTTTCATCACACCAAAATGCTCTCATCTTGCACAACCCCGATGACAAGCCAAGCAATTGTTTCATACTTTAGTAATCTCAAACTTTTTTCAACTTTCACGCAATACATGAGCGTGAGCCATGGACATAGCACTATGGGTGGAATAGAATATAATGATGGGGGTTGTGTAGAGAAGACAAAAAAGTAGAAAGTCTCACATTGATGCGGCTAATCAATGGGCTAGGGAGATGCCCATCAATTGATATCAATGCAACGAGTAGGGATTGCCATGCAACGGATGCACTAGAGCTATAAATGTATGAAAGCTCAACAAAAGAAATTAAGTGGGTGTGCATCCAACTTGCTTGCTCACGAAGACCTAGGGCATTTGAGGAAGCCCATTGTTGGAATATACAAGCCAAGTTCTATAATGAAAAATTTCCACTAGTATATGAAAGTGACAAAACAAGAGACTCTCTATCATAAAGATCATGGTGCTACTTTGAAGCACAAGTGTGGAAAAAGGATATAGCATTGTCCCTTTTTATTTTTTTTATTTTTTTGGGTCTTCTCTTTTTTTTGGCCTTTCTCTTTTTTTTGGGACAATGCTCTATTAATAATGATCATCACACCTCTATTTATTTACAACTCAATGATTACAACTTGATACTAGAACAAAATATGACTATATGAATGCCTCCGGCGGTGTACCGGGATGGGCAATGAAACAAGAGTGACATGTATGAAATAATATGCATGGTGGCTTTGCCACAAATACGATGTCAACTACATGATAATGCAAGGCAATATGAAAATGATGAAGCGTGTCATAATAAACAGAATAGTGGAAAGTTGCATGGCAATATATCTCGGAATGGCTATGGAAATGCCATAATAGGTAGGTATGGTGGCTGTTTTGAGGAAGATATAAGGAGGTTTATGTGTGATAGAGCGTATCGTATCACGGGGTTTGGATGCACCGGCGAAGTTTGCACCAACTCTCAAGGTGAGAAAGGGCAATGCACGGTACTGAAGAGGCTAGCAATGGTGGAAGGTTGAGAGTGCGTATAATCTATGGACGCAACATTAGTCATAATGTAGCGACCCGACCTCAGATGGTCAAGTCTCTGTGCTGCCGTGTCATCCCTGGATCGGTAATGCTGACACACACAACACTCGAAGGATTTATAACAGAGTAGCAATCACACACTTATTACATTGAATGTCTCAAAAGAGAACTTATTACAATAATATGGCTTAAGGCCATCTAATACGATAACAGCGGAAGGCTTGGAAGGTAAAGTGAGTCCATCAACTCCAACGGCATAGCTGAGCTGCGCGGCAACGACCTATCGAACCTTACTCCTCGTCTGAAAAGTCTGCAACATAATACGTTGCAGCCCGAGAACGGGTCAGCACTTGGAATATGCTGGCAATGTAACACAATAGAGCAATAACATAATAATGCTACCACTACATGCATATTCGGCTGGTGGAAGGCTCTACGGTTACAGTTTTGCGGAAAGCCAATTTTTCCCTACAACAAAGGAATAAATTTTTACTTTAACTATCATGGTGGTTAAAACATCATTGAGAAGGTATAACCCCAACTCAATCCCAATTAAGGTACTTAACATCCCAGCAATATTAATTTAGAGTGATGAGATACATGTAATTACTCAAGTACTAGATACTCAGAATTGTCCATAACCGAGGACACGGCTAACCATGATTAGATTGTACACTCTGCAGAGGTTTGCGCACTTTTCCCCACTAGACTCGATCGCCTCCGTTGATTTCTCGCACTGCATGGTGTTTGAGAAGCGGATGACCGAGACACGATCTTCGAAACATTAACTCTTTACTCGGGTAGACCATACCAAACCTACAAAACCCACTACCTACTGATCTACCTCTTCAAGAGCTTCACGTAACTTACTCAACTATGCTAGAGCCCATAATAGCTTGTGGCTGCACACGGGAGTTTCTAGCAGGAATAATCTCAGTTCCCTTTGAGCCTGGGTGGCGGTCCATAGGAAGATCACACGGGTACCCCGGGATTTCCAAAAATAAAACAGACAACACTGGGTTCCCCAGGTGCCTCCATCCACCCAGATGTGTATTAAAGTTGCCACCTTAAAGTAGACCATTATTTAACAATCTCACATCTGTCATGGATACACTCAAACCCAATCCACGTCTACGAGCATAGCATGGTAATATAAGCATAACGTAGAAGTAACTCCCAAGGGTTTGATAGTAACAGGGCAATAGGTTCCTGCCTCATCATCTACTTCCCAACCCACAAATTAATGACATCCTAACCATGCAATGTTTGAGGGTTGAAACTAATGCATAAGAACTGGGTATTGAAAGAGTATGATCAAAGTGTTACTTGCCTTGCTGACGATCAGGGAATCCTAGAGACTCGTAGTAACACGCTTCTCACTCCGGGAATTCTATTGCAAACAAAGAATACATACATAAGCAACAAGCAAAGATGCACAGACAAAACTTCAACTGAAATAGGTTGACCAGAGAGTTCAACTTAAGAACTCCGGTTCACTAGAAGAATCAAACCAAACGGAGCAACGAAACTCAAACGGCGAAAGAAACAAGATCCGTTTACTAATCTGAAATAGGGTCAAATTTTACAGAGGCAAAAACTTTTTTGAGTTGGCTATTCGAAAAGAGGGTTTCGAGAAGAAACTCCAAGCGCTTGAATCACCTAATTCCGATAAACGAGCGAAAAGTTAAACTAGTTCAAACATCGGATCAGAAATTGCGATCGGAAAAATCGCGGAATAAATCCGATAAAAAGAAAATGACGAACGGCTAAACGAACAAACGTTCGTTAGCAGAAACTAAACGACGAACATGTTCGTTAGAACGAACGAACGAGCGAACGCTCGCTAAACAAATAAACCGAAGAATAAAACCGATCTATAAAAAAATGAACTAGGTTTTTTTTATAAAAAAAACGAAGGGTTTTCAAAAAAAACCAGGCGTGGCGGCTACCTCCAGCGTGAGTCGTCCGTGGCGGGCGGCGGCTCGGAGGGCTCGGCGGGGCGGCGGGTGGCGGCAAGCGCGGAGGCGGCGGCGGCAACCTCTGGCGGCGACTCGGCGGCGGCGCAGTGAGGGCGGCGGGTTCGGCTCGGCGGCGAGGCGACTCGGGCGGTGGTGGTGGCGGAGGCGGCTTATATAGGTTGGGGGCTCCGACTTGGGAGGGGTCTGGCGGCGGAGGCGGCGGCGACCGGACTCTCCGAGTCCCGTCGGCTGGCACGGAAAAGGCGGTGGCGCGGGCGGGCCGGCTGGCTCGGTGGGCTTGACCCGATCGGTAGCGTGTCCTCTTTATTTAAAACGTTCTACGACTAAGAAAAATCCTAGAAAAATAAAAATAAAAATCTGAAAATTCCAAAATAACTTTTCTCCGTCTAAATGAAATATTTACTATAGGATGAACTTTTCTTGGCCCCTAAAATGCAATTTTTTTAAAACATGCAAATTTTTCTAGGGCGAATAAAAATCCAAAATAAATCAAATAAAAACCAAATAATGATTTTAACATTTTTCCTCCGATATTTCAATTATTTTGGAGAAGTCATATTATCTCCTCTCATTTATTATTTTAAAATGAAATATTTTTCCGGTGAGAAAGTAATTAAAATAAAAAATCCTCGTCTTCAATATTTGATAAAATCAAATATGAAAATCGGAAAATCCCCAACTCTCTCCGAGGGTCCTTGAGTTGCTTAGGATTTGGAGGATTGCAAGCGAAAATGCAATAAAATATGATATGCATGGATGACCTATCTATAACATTCCAAATTGAAAATTTGGGATGTTACAAACCTACCCCCCTTAAGATGAATCTCGCCCTCGAGATTCGGGTTGGCTAGAAAATAGGTGCGGGTGGTCCTTGCGAATATCCTCTTCTCGCTCCTAGGTGGCTTCCTCCTCGGTATGGTGGCTCCACTGATCTTTGCAAAACTTGATAACCTTGCTGCGAGTGACTTGACTGTCGAAATCAAGAATCTTTATTGGTTTTTCCTCATAGGTCAGATTACTATCCAGCTGAATCGCCTCCAAAGCCACTGTATCATTCAACGGTATATCGGCCATCTCAGCGTGGCACCTCTTCAGGTGTGATACGTGAAACACATCGTGAACTCCTGACGATCCTTCAGGTAACTCCAGCTTGTAGGCAACTTCTCCCATCCGTTCTAAAACACGATACGGTCCTACAAATGTTGGGGCTAACTTTCCCTTAACTCCAAAACGTTTCACTCCCCTCAAGGGTGATACTCGCAGATAGGCTCTGTCTCCAATTTCATAGGTTACTTACTTGCATTTTGAATCTGCATAACTCTTACATCTAGGCCGAGCAATCTTTAGTCATCTCGATCAGTTTAACCTTCTCTTGATTCTTTAATCAAATCTGGTCCAAACAAGCCGACGGTCTCCAACCTCATCCCACATCAATGGTGTTCTACATCTGCGTCCATATAGGGCTTCGAACGGTGCCATCTTCAAACTGGCCTGGTAGCTGTTGTTGTATTAGAACTCTGCGTACGGCAAATTGTGATCCCAACTAGATCCATAATCTAGCGCACAGGCTCTCAACATGTCTTCCAGAATCTGATTGACTCTCTCGGTCTGTCCATCCGTCTGCGGGTGAAAAGCGGTACTGAACTCCAATCTGGTACCCAAAGTCTGGTGTAGCTGATGCCAAAACTTTGAAGTAAACTGCGTTCCTCTATCTGATACGATGCTCCTCGGAACTCCATGCAAACATACGATCCTGGACATATATATCTTGTCCAACTTAGCACTTGTATAGGTTGTTTTCACTGGGATGAAATGGGCTACTTTGGTCAAACGATCCACAACTACCCATATTGAATCATATCCTGCCTTGGTTCTGGGTAATCCGGTAATAAAGTCCATGACAAGTTTGTCCCACTTCCATTCGGTTATTGGCATAGGCTGTAACAGTCCTGCTGGCTTCTGATGCTCTGCCTTCACTCTCTGACATACATCACATACGGCTACATACTCGGCAATATCCTTCTTCATACCAGTCCACCAGAAACGTTCCTTCAAGTCCAAATACATCTTGGTGTTTCCGGGGTGAATCGAGTATGGTGAGTCATGGGCCTCCTAAAGTATTAACTTCCTGATCTCCGGATTGTTGGGCACATAAATCCGGTCCTCAAACCACAAGGTATCATGCTCATCCTCGCGAAAACCTTTGGCTTTTCCTTCGCCCATCTTCTCTCTTATATCAGCAATCTCTTTGTCCTCCTTCTGAGCTTCTCGAATCTTGTTCAATAACGTCGACTGAACCTCCATTGTTGCAAGAAAACTTCTTGGAACAATCTCCAATCGAAGTTCCATGATCTCCGCAGCTAACTCCTTTGGCAATCCTTTGCTTTCAAGGATATTGGCATAACCCTTCCGGCTCAAAGCGTCTGCTACGACGTTGGCCTTTCCTGGATGATAGTGTAGCTTCAGTTCGTAATCCTTTATAAGTTCCAGCCATCTCCTCTGTCTGAGGTTTAACTCCTTCTGTGTGAAAATTTACTTCAAACTCTTATGATCCGTGTACACATCGCAACGGCTTCCAATAAGATAATGTCTCCAGGTCTTCATCGCATGTACTACAACTTCTAACTCCAAATCATGCGTGGCATAGTTCAACTCATGTGGCTTCAGTTGTCGTGAGGCATACGAAACAACTTTTCCGTCCTTCATAAGAACACATCCAAGTCCCAAGCGAGAGGCATCACAATACACTTGAAACTCCTTATGTATATCTGGCAATGTCAGCACTGGTGCTGTAGTCAACCGTTTCTTCAACTCCTGAAAGCTTGTCTCGCAATCCTCTATCCATTTGAACTTAGTATCCATCTTTAGCAATTCAGTCATTGGCTTAGCAATCTTGGAAAAATTCTCAATGAATCTCCGATAATATCCTGCCAGTCCAAGGAAACTGCGGATCTTGCCAACTGAAGTGGGTGCCAACAATTCAGTGACTGACTGAACCTTACTTGGATCTACTACTATACCCTCTGCTGATATAACATGCCCAAGAAATCCAACTTCCTTCAACCAAAACTCGCACTTGCTGAATTTGGCGTATAACTGGTGTTCCCTGAGTTTCTCGAGAACCAAACGCAGATGTTCCGCGTGCTCCTCTTCGTTCTTCGAGTATACCATAATATCATCAATAAACACCACAACAAACTTGTCCAAATACTCCATGAACACCTTGTTCATCATACTCATGAAATAGGCGAGGCGTTAGTCACCCAAATGACATGACCGTATACTCATATAATCCATACCGTGTGGTAAATGCTGTCTTTGGTATATCCTTCTCTCGGATCTTCAATCGATTGTATCTTGATCGAGATCAATCTTGGCACCTTAGCTCCTTGCAACTGATCAAACAGATCATTAATCATCGGTAAGGATACTTGTTCTTTATCGTTACTTCATTCGTGAGCTCGATAATCAATAACCATCCCGAGGATTTATCCTTCTTCTCCACCAAAAGTCTTGGGGCTCCCCAAGGTGATGAACTTCTCTGAATGTAACCTTTCTCCAATAACTCCTTGATCTGCTTCTTAATTTCCTCCGGATCATTTGCGGGCATCCGATAGGGTCTCTTGGATATTGGTCCTGTACATGGCAATAACTCTATCAAGAACTCGATGCCTCTATCCGGTGGCATGCACGTAACTCCTCCGGGAAAACATCCGGATAATCCTTTTCTCTGTACTTCCTCTGTACAACTCCGTGAGGGCATTCACTTGGCTCCTCCTAGGCACATGCCTAGATACATACTTAATCCTTTTTCCCTCACGGGGTGGTAAGATAAATTGACTTGCTAGCACGGTCAATACTTCCTCCATACTTTGACATCCAGTCCATACCTAATATCACATCCAATCCTTTCGACTCCAAGATAATTAGGTCAGACGGAAAAACATGCGTGCCAATGATTAGGGGTATCTGGGTGCACCATCTGCTAGCCATGTACTCTGCTCCAGGCGAGCTCACTAGAAGAGGGTCCTAAGGGTTTGGGTTGGTAACAAACTTTCCACAAATCCCTTGATATGTATGAATGCGATGCACCAGTATTGAAAAGAACAATAGCGGTAAATGGTGAACCAAAAACTTACCTATTACCGTGTCCGCTGCTCTTCAACTTCCTCCACGTTAACGTGGTTCACTTATCCTTTGTTGAATGGATTGGGCTTCTTCCCAGCGCTTCCATTTCCGTTTCCATTCTTTCCTTGAGGCAGTCATTGGCATAGTGCCTGTCTTCCCTTTGAAGCAAATAACTTGGCTTAAGTCCCTCTTGGCGAGTGTAGCTGGGTTAGAGCGATTCTGATTATTGTTGCCTCCATTCCCATTCCCGTTCTTCGCACCATTTTGATTATGCGATCCTCCTCCAGTATGGTTATGACCTCCATGGTTATGAACAAGTCCTCCCGAGTTCGGGGTTAAGCGAGGCTTCTGGTGAGTTCCTGAGTTATACTTCCCTTGTCCATACTTCCTCTTACGGTTCTCAATCTGCTGTTGCTTCCCTTCAATCATTAGGGCCTTATCTACCAACTCCTGGTAGTTGTTGAAAGTTGCCACCAGCAACTGCATACTCATCTCATCATTCAGCTCTTCCATAAACTTCTCCTGCTTCACGGCATCTGTGGCCACATCATCAGAGGCATAGGGTGATAACTTGCTAAACTCATCCACGTACTGAGCCACAGTACGGTTCCCCTGGCGTAAGTTGCGAAATCACGCTTCTTTATCTGCATGGCTCCAGTTGAGACATGGGCCGTGCGGAAAGCTTGTTGGAACTGGTCCCAAGTGACATTGGCTATAGGAAAAGTAGCCGTGTAATTCTCCCACCATGCGGCTGCTGGTCCATCCAATTGATGTGCGGCAAAGCGCACCCTTTCATCATCCGTGCATCCTGCGGTGGTTAACTCCCTTCCAATTTGGCGTAGCCAATCATCAGCAACTATTGGCTCGGTGCTACTGGAAAACACCGGCGGTTGTAGCCTCAGAAAACGGGTTAAATTGTCCACTGGCGGGGGGTTGTTGTTGGCATTGTTGTTGTTGTTGTTGCCCTGGTTCTGAACTAGCAATTGCATCAGGGCATTCTGCTGCTGGAACAACTAGGTGAGCTCCGGTGGGAAAACAAAACCGGGGTCACGTCTTGGAGGCATCTGAGGGTTTTAGATGGAAGAGATTATAATAGAAAAGAGATCTAGGGGAGAAACACTACCCATATGCATATGAGGCAAACACACACATTCATTCAATCAATCAAGCAAGGGCATACAAAACGGCCTACGACTATCGCATAAGTGCTCAACTACTATTAATTACATGGGGAGTACTACTATTATATGGTGGTCATCTAGAAGTTTTGATCGGTGGAAGACTCCATGATGTCTGCTCCAGCTTCATCTTCGTAGTCATCATCACTTGGGTCAGAGTCGGTGTCGTCGATGATGATGTAGTTGTCCGGACAAGTGGGATCTTCTTCCTCTTCTTCCGGTGCTGGTCCTCCCATGAAGACTCCGATCTTCTTGACTAGGTCGTCATTCTTCTCCAGTAGGGTCTTGATTTCTTCCTCATATCCATCGCGTGTAAACTTGAGTTCTTCCTCCAGCTCGATGATCCTAGTTTTCGCCTTCTTCATCTCCATCATGTCTGCGCACATCTGGTTCTCCTGACGTCGAATGTGCTGGTTTAGCTCCTGGATGTAAGCTGCAATGGATCTATCCTTCTTGGTGTTGATTACTTCCCATTGCTCATCTCGGCGCCCACATATTTGATATATGGTGTCTTAAGCTCCCTATTGTACTCTTCACCAATGCGTCCCATGGTAATGTGAGCTGCCATACTCTTGCCAAGGCTCCAGGTGGGTGCTTCAAAAGAAAACTCTATGGGCTTGGAAGTTGGTGAGAACGTCCTTCCTGGAACTTGTACTTGAATCATCCAGCGCTCTTCTTCTGGTAAAGTGGCGTTGTACGTCTCGGTGAAGCTTAGTATTCCAATATTCAGGTACCTAGTGACTTCCTTCAAGTGGCGTCCAAAAGGTGTGTCTTCATCCGGTTGTGCAAACTTGTTCTTCATCTCCGTCATCCTAGAGAGTGGAAAAATGGAGAGGGATCAGAAATGAGTAGAGAATAGTAACTATGGTTTTATCTTAGTGGTCGTGTCCTACACTCAGCGTGTGCTCTGATACCATCTTGTAGCGACCCGACCTCAGATGGTCAAGTCTCTGTTCTTCCGTGTCATCCCTGGATCGGTAATGCTGACACACACAATACTCGAAGGATTTATAACAGAGTAGCAATCACACACTTATTACATCGAATGTCTCAAAAGAGAACTTATTACAATAATATGGCTTAAGGCCATCTAATACGATAACAGCGGAAGGCTTGGAAGGTAAAGTGAGTCCATCAACTCCAACGGCATAGCTGAGCTGCACGGCAACGACCTATCAAACCTTACTCCTCGTCTGAGAAGTCTGCAACATAATACGTTGCAGCCCGAGAACAGGTCAGCACATGGAATATGCTGGCAATGTAACACAATAGAGCAATAACAGAATAATGCTACCACTACATGCATATTTGGCTGGTGGAAGGCTCTCTGATTCAGCTTTTGGAAAGCCAATTTTCCCTACAACAAAGGAATAAATTTTACTTTAACTATCATGGTGGTTGAAACATCATTGAGAAGGTATAACCCCAACTCAATCCCAATTAAGGTACTTAACATCCCAGCAATATTAATTTAGAGTGATGAGATACATGTAATTACTCAACTACTAGATACTCAGAATTGTCCATAACCGGGGACACGGCTAACCATGATTAGATTGTACACTCTGCAGAGGTTTGCGCACTTTTCCCCACAAGACTCGATCGCCTCCGTTGATTTCTCGCTTTGCATGGTGTTTGAGAAGCGGATGACCGAGACACGATCTTCGAAACATTAACTCTTTACTCGGGTAGACCATACCAAACCTGCAAAACCCACTACCTGCTGATCTACCTCTTCAAGAGCTTCACGTAACTTACTCAACTATGCTAGAGCCCATAATAGCTTGTGGCTGCACACAGAAGTTTCTAGCAGGAATAATCTCAGTTCCCTTTGAGCCTGGGTGACGGTCCATAGGAAGATCACACGGGTACCCCGGGATTTCCAAAAATAAAACAGACAACACCGGGTTCCCCAGGTGCCTCAATCCACCCAGATGTGTATTAAAGTTGCCACCTTAAAGTAGACCATTAATTAACAATCTCACATTTGTCATGGATACACTCAAACCCAATCCACGTCTACGAGCATAGCATGGCAATATAAGCATAACGTAGAAGTAACTCCCAAGGGTTTGACAGTAACAGGCAATAGGTTCCTACCTCATCATCTACTTCCCAACCCACAAATTAATGATATCCTAACCGTGCAATGTTTGAGGGTTGAAACTAATGCATAAAAACTGGGTATTGAAAGAGTATGATCAAAGTGTTACTTGCCTTGCTGATGATCCGGGAATCCTAGAGACTCGTAGTAACACGCTTCGCACTCCAGGAATTCTATCGCAAACAAACAATACATACATAAGCAACAAGAAAAGATGCACAGAGGAAACTTCAATTGAAAGAGGTTGACCGGAGAGTTCAACTTAAGAACTCCGGTTCACAAAAAGAATCAAACCAAACGGAGCAACGAAACTCAAACGGCGAAAGAAACAAGATCAGTTTACTAATCTGAACTAGGGTCAAATTTTACAGAGGCAAAAACTTGTTTGAGTTGGCTATTCGGAAAGAGGGTTTCAAGATGAAACTCCAGGCGCTTGAATCGCCTGATTCCGATAAACGAGCGAAAAGTTAAACTAGTTCGAACATCGGATCAGAAATCTCGATCGAAAAAATCACGAAATAAATCTGATAAAAAGAAAACGACGAACGGCTAAACGAACGAACGTTCGTTAGCAGAAACTAAACGAGGAACACGTTCGTTAGAATGAACGAACGAGCGAACGCTCGCTAAACAAATAAACCGGAGAATAATACCGATCTATAAAAAAACGAACTAGGGTTTTTTTTAAAAAACGAAGGGGTTTTCCAAAAAAAACGGGCGGCGGCGGCTACCTCCGGCGAGGTCGTCCGGCGGGTGGGCGGCTCAAGGGGCTCGGTGAGGCGGCGGTGGGCGGCGAGGGCGCGGCGCGCGGAGGCGGCGGCGGCGACTCTGGCGCGGCGGGGTTCGGCTCGGCGGGCGAGGCGACTCGGCGGTGGTGGCGGCTAGAGGGGCAGCTTATATAGGTTGGGGGCTCCGACTTGGGAGGGGTCGGGCGGCGGGAGGCGGCGGCGACCGGACTCTCCGAGTCCGTGGCCGGCACCATGGGGAAGCGGTGGCGCAGGCGGGCCTGCTGGCTCGGTGGGCTTCGCCCGGTCGGTAGGAGTCCTCTTTTATTTTAAACGTTCCGCCAACTAAGAAAAATCCTAGAAAAATAAAAAATAAAAATCTGAAAATTCCAAAATAAGTTTTCTCCGTCTAAATGAAATATTTAGGACATGACGAACTTTTCTTGGCCCCTAAAATGCAATTTTTTTAAAACATGCAAATTTTTCTAGGGCGAATAAAAATCCAAAATAAATCAAATAAAAACCAAATAATGATTTTAACATTTTTCCACCGATATTTCAATTATTTTGGAGAAGTCATATTATCTCCTCTCATTTATTATTTTAAAATGAAATATTTTCCGGAGAGAAAGTAATTAAAATAAAAAATCCTCGTCTTCAATATTTGATAAAATCAAATATGAAAATCGGAAAATCCCCAACTCTCTTCGAGGGTCCTTGAGTTGCTTAGGATTTCGAGGATTGCAAACGAAAATGCAATAAAATATGATATGCATGGATGACCTATGTATAACATTCCAAATTGAAAATTTGGGATGTTACACATAAAGAACTCATATACTTATTGCAAAAATCTACAAGTCATCAAAAACCAAGCACTACACGCATGCTCCTAGGGGGATAGATTGGTAGGAAAAGACCATTGCTCGTCCCCGACCGCCACTCATAAGGATGACAATCAAAGAACACCTCATGTTTAAAATTTGTTACACAACGTTCACCATACGTGCATGCTATGGGACTTGCAAACTTCAACACAAGTATTTCTCAAATTCACAACTACTCAACTAGCACAACTTTAATATCACTACCTCCATATCTCAAAACAATCATCAAGTATCAAACTTCTCTTAGTATTCAATGCACTTTTAATGTTTTTGTCTTGGATGCCTATCATATTAGGACGAATTTTATAACCAAAGAAAATTACCATGCTGTTCTAAAGAACTCTCAGAATAATATAAGTGAAGCATGAGAGATCAATTATTTCTATGAAATAGAACCACCGCCGTGCTCTAAAAGATATAAGTGAAGCATTAGAGCAAAATTGTTTAACTCAAAATATATAAGTGAGGCATAAAGAGTATGCTAATAAATCCCGATTAATGTGTGTCTCTCCCAAAAAGTGTGTACAGCAAGGATGATTGTGGTAAACTAAAAAGCAAAGACTCAAATCATACAAGACGCTCCAAGCAAAACACATATCATGTGGTGAATAAAAATATAACTCCAAGTAAAGTTACAGATGGATGAAGACAAAAGAGGGGATGCCTTTCGGGGCATCCGCAAGCTTAGGCTTTTTGGTGTCCTTGGATTTTACCTTGGGGTGCCTTGGGCATTCCCAATTTTAGGCTCTTGCCACTCCTTGTTCCATAGTCCATCAAATCCTTACCCAAACCTTGCAAACTTCACAACACAAAACTTAACAGAAAATCTCGTGAGCTCTGTTAGCGAAATAAAACAAACCACCACTTTAAAGTACTGTAATGAACTAATTCTTTATTTATATTGGTGTTAAACCTACTGTATTCTAACTTCTCTCTCGTTCATAACCTACGATACTAGCCATAGATTCATAAAAATAAGCAAACAACACACGAAAAACAGAATCTGTCAAAAACAGAACAGTCTGTAGTAATCTGTACCTAACGCAAACTTCTGGAACTCTAAAAATTCTGAAATAAATTTCTGGACGTGAGGAATTTATCTATTAGTCATCTTCAAAAATAATCAACTAAATAGCACTCTCCAGCAAAACGTTGTAGCTAATCTCGTGAGCGCTAAAGTTTCTGTTTTTTACAGCAAGATCAAAAAGATTTCACCCAAGTCTTCCCAAAGGTTCTACTTGGCACAAACACTAATTAAAACATGAAAAAAACATCTAACCTGAGCCTAGATCAAAGATTTATTACTAAACAGAACCAAAAAGCAAGAAACAAAAATAAAATTGGGTTGCTCCCAACAAGCGCTATCGTTTAGCGCCCCTAGCTAGGCATTGATAATTTCGATGACGCTCACATGAAAGACAAGAATTGAAGCACAAAGAGAGCATCATATAGCATGTGAAAAACACATCTAAGTCTAACATACTTCCTATGCATAGGCATCCTATAGGCAAACAAATTATCAAGACAAGCAAATACTAGCATACGCAAGGAAGAAGTGAGAAACAATAGCAATCTCAACATAACGAGAGGTAATTTAGTAACATGAAAATTTCTCCAACCATATTTTCCTCTCTCATAATAATTACATGTAGGATCATAGGCAAATTCAACAAAATAGCTATCACTTAACATATTCTCAACATGATCTAGATGCATGAGAATTTGACACTCTCCCAAAATAGTGGGATTATCATTAACTAAAGTCATGACCTCTCCAAACTCACTTTTATCAAAAATACCATAAGATTGAAAATTCTCCAAATATGTGGGGTCTAAAGTTGACACTCTTCCAAACCCAATTTCAATATTATTGCAAACAATATTATCAATCTCATATTCATCATGGGGCTTAAATAAATTTTCATGATTATAAGAAGAATCACCCCAATCCTGATCATTGCAACAAATAGTAGTCATAGAAAAACTAGCATCCCCAAGCTTAGGGTTTTGCATATTATTAGCACAATTGACATCAAGAGAATTCATAGTAAAATCATTGCAATCATGCTTTTTATTCAAGGAGCTATCAAGTATGGGCTCAATAGCAACGATCTCATGTTTAACATAAGGAACTATAGCAAATTCATCTTCATAAATATCATCATGGCCACAAGAATAGCAAGCATCATGATCATCAGGGGATATTTCAATCAAATCATTGGAGTCATAATTATCTATAGATTCATGCGTATCATTATTTTCTTCCGAAGCAACAGTCATTCTCTCAATAAATTCTTTGACATACACATTATGAGCATAGTTTTCATAGCAATATTTAAGTATGTCAAATTTTTCAGATTCGTAGAGAGTAGTATCATACTTTTCAATCAAAGAAGCAACTTCATAAGCACCCTTAAAAGCAACAAATTCTTCAATTTGTTCGACATCTTAGTAACTATAAACACCATTTGCATAAGAAGATACAATTTCATTATCACTAAACTCACATAGGTAGGGAAGGTGTTTTTTAGGGTTCTCAGAGGAACAAGTAAAATCACAAATTTCACAAAGATTCCAAGCATAACATAGCAATCTGTTTATTTGATCCCATAAGAGTATCCCCTTTTCAAACAAATGGTGACGCACAAAATGAGCATGCTCATCTAAGGATTTCCCATCAACTAGGATAGTTGGGGTTTCAGCACGAGCGCATAAGGATCGAAGATGATCCAAGTAGAACACTTTAAGTGGATCCATATCAATAGATTTTCAGCAAGCGAAGATGCAAGCATATAGAAGGCACATGTCAACACGAGCAAACAAAATGATGAATGGAAGAAGGGCGAATAAAATGGCAAGGGTGAACTGGGGGAGAGGAAAACGAGAGGCAAATGGCAAATAATGTAATGCGAGGGATAAGAGTTTGTGATTGGTACTTGGTATGTCTTGACTTGTGCGTAGACTCCCCATTAAGCATGGCAATTTTACACATGCGTACGGGTACCCGCGGATACCGTACCCGCATGGGCAGGGTATGGGCACAATTTTATACCCATGGGTAGTACCCATACCCTACCCATTAAGTCATGGGTAGGGCAAGGGTATAGCCTTTTACCCATGGATATACCCATATCCTAACCGTTTATATTGACATGTGGACCTTACCCGTGATTCACAAATGTACCTATGTTAAAGTTGTGTCGTGAGCCTGTGAACCTATGTTAAAGTTGTCACCAATTGTTAATTTGAATTGAGATAATTGGCATGTACTCATCTATTTGTTATTTATTTGAGATCAATGTTTTTTTGTCAAATGTGCTATATGAATGTAAAATTACGAATAACTTGTGTACTGTTTGATCTACCCGTTGGGTACCCAATGGGTATGGATACCCATCGGGTATGGGTACGGGTAAAGTTTCATACCCATGGGTACGGGTATGGGTAGAATTGTGCACCCATTGACGACATGGGTATGGGTATGGTATTGCTCTACCACCCCATACCCTACCCATTGCCATCCTTACTCCCCAGCAACGGCGCAAGAAATCCTTCTTGCTACCTCTTGAGCATGCGTTGGTTTTTCCCTTGAAGAAGAAAGGGTGATGCAGCAAATTAGCGTAATTATTTCCCTCAATTTTTGAGAACCAAGGTATCAGGAGGCAACACACAAGTCCCTCGTACCTACACAAACAAATAAGAACCTTGCAACCAACCCGATAAAGGGGTTGTTAATTCCTTCACGACCACTTGCAAAAGTGAGATCTGATAGAGATGATAATATTTTTGGTATTTTTATGATAAATATTGAAAGTAAATATTGCAAAGTAAAAATATATTGGAAACCTATATAATGGAAAATAGACCCGGGGGCCATAGGTTTCACTAGTTGATTCTCTCAAGATAGCATAAGTATTACGGTGGGTTAACAAATTACTGTCGAGCAATTGATAGAAAAGTTCATAATTATGAGAATATCTAGGCATGATCACGTATATAGGCATCACGCCCGTGACAAGTAGACCGACTCCCGCCTGCATCTACTACTATTACTCCACACATCAACCGCTATCCAGCATGCATCTAGAGTACTAAGTTCACAAGAACAGAGTAACGCATTAGGTAAGATGACATGATGTAGAGGGATAAACTCAAGAAATATGATATAAACCCCATCTTTTTATCCTCGATGGCAACAATACAATACGTGTCGTTTCCCCTACTGTCACTGGGATCGAGCACTACATGATTGAACCCAGAGCTAAGCACTTTTCCCATTGCAAGAAAGATCAATCTAGTATGCCAAACCAAACTGATAACTCGAAGGGACTTCCAAAGATAACCAATCATACATAAAAGAATTCAGAGAAGATTCAAATATTGTTCATAGATAATCTTGATCATAAACCCACAATTCATCGGATCTCGACAAACACACCAAAAAAAGAGTTACATCAAACAGAACTCCAAGAAGATCGAGGAGAACTTTGTATTGAGATCAAAAGAGAGAGAAGGAGCCATCTAGCTAATAACTATGGACTCGAAGGTCTGGGGTAAACTACTCACACATCATCGGAGAGGCTATGGTGTTGATGTAGAAGTCCTCCGTGATCGATACCCCCTCCGGCAGAGTGCCGAAAAAGGCCCCAAGATGGGATCTCACGGGTACAGAAGGTTGCGGCGGTGGAAATAGGGTTTCGTGGTGCCCCTCGATGGTTTTGGGGTACGTAGGTATATATAGGAGGAATAAGTAGGTCAGTGGAGCCACGAGGGGCCCATGAGGGTGGAGGGTGCGCCCAGGGGGTAGGCGCGCCCGCCTGCCTCATGGCCTCCTCGTTGGTTGCTTGACGTCCACTCCAAGTCCTCTGGATCACGTTTGTTCCAATAATCACGCTCCCGAAGGTTTCATTCCGTTTGGACTCCGTTTGATATTCCTTTTCTGCGAAACACTAAAATAGGAAAAATATAGCAATTTGCACTGGGCCTTGGGTTAATAGGTTAGTCCCAAAAATAATATAAAAGTGTATAATAAAGCCCATTATACATCCAAAACAGAATATATAATAGCGTGGATCAATCAAAAATTATAGATACGTTGGGGACGTATTAGCTGTTAGAAATCCACCTAAATTTTTACTGTTAAGAGGTAAAAGTACTTCATGGAGTCGAATCTAGTTGTACTAGTTCATGCAGTCAAATCAAGTACTACTTGGTTCAAATAGCGAAGAAAGGGGGTGGGTTGCGGCAGATTTGTTACCTGAATCTAGGACTTGGTCGAAAGAGGATCTAATGGGGGCGAAAAGTAGCAGAGATCGGCTATCTAACTGGTGTCTTGGTCCAATATGGAAATGAAGGGAAACACAGTACAAACTCGATATAAAGCGATCTATTGGCTGAAAAGGGAAAGAAAGTGGGGACTGGGGGACAAGTCAACAGAGTATGTCCAACGCCAAATTTGCTAGACTCTCACAGTATAAGGTGGCTATACCGAACAAAAATGGGACCAACCCAGATATTATGTTTGGATGTTTGTTGCCCCAAGCCCCTCTTATGTAATGCCACTGGTAAAATGTAGAAGTCCCACTGTTAAAGTAATGACACATTAAACCAATGTTGTTTTCAATGTAATGCCTCTAGTAATATGAATCAATGGCACTGTTTTTCATGTCCTGCTAAATTTCCCATTAAGATAAGTTGCTTCTTTTCGTTAGAAATGCAACTGTCCTGGTCCGCATAATCTCCCATGCCCAAGTACAAACTCTTTAGCAGTTTTTAATGTAATGTTGCTAGTAAAATGAAGCAATGGTACCATTAGAGTAATGTCGTATTTAACGGTTGTCATAGTTAATCCTAATGCCCACACTAATATCTAGCAATGTTGCTGCTTTAGAAATTGCTACTGTCTTTGTAGGATCGCCATTCAGATAAGGAACATGCTTTATTTCATTTGATGCATGTTTCATCACTTGTTAGTCACACTCCTTTCCACCTTTTTGTGCAAACAAAGATATACATTTCACGCTTGATCTTAGTTGAACTGCACAAAATGATATCCAAATTATAGTTGAACATTCCACGAGCTTCACAATCAACCTTGTTGTTTCCCAATTTTATTGCAACTAATGAACAAGAAGTTGCGAGCTCATGGGACCAAGTACTTGCTAACTGCATGATGCAAACGTTGCTTCATTTTGGGTGAACTGCACAAAAAGGTCCCATGAATTTAATCATCCATGTTGGTGAATGGTGTCATCCCTTCTAGAATGGCGTTGACTGTAGATATGGTTCCCATCACGAGGTATGTTCCTTTTTTTTCTGACCGTTTGCCAAAGATCCTGCATGCTAACTATTCTCTTGTGCTACTGTTTTGGCACTGCCATGATAAAGCAGTATTGTTATTATTTGCAGCATAATCTAGTGGCACTATTATTTGAGGAAATGTTTTGGCACCGCTAGTGGCACTATTTATTTCATATTTTTTACTTACTTTTAAATCGTTAAATGTTTAGCAAGCCTTAACTAGTTCTGTGGCAAGCTATGATAGACACAGTTTTATATATATATATATATATATATATATATATATATATATATATATATATATATATATATATATATATATATATATATATATATATATATATATATATATATATATATATATATATATATATATATATATCAAAAGAGGGGGTTTCATCCGATTTCATTAAAGAAACCCAACCATAAAGAACCATTATCCGACAACATTTCAGAGTAAATGGGCAGTTATGCAACTACTACTAGAACGGACTGAGTACTAGCAGGAGACAAGTTTGCCACATAAGCTTGGCAGCTAGGGGGACGTGATACCTCTCCAATGTATCTATAATTTTTTATTGTTCCATGCTATTATATTATCTGTTTTGGATGTTTTATATGCATTATTATGATATTTTATATTATTTTTGGGACTAACGTATTAACCTAGAGCCCAGTGCGAGTTTTTGTTTTTTCCTTGCTTTTGAGCTTTGCAGAAAAGGAATACCAAATGGACTAAAACTTCACGATGATTTTTCTTGGACCAGAAGACACCCAGGAGACTTGGAGATCAAGTCAAAAGAGCCACGAGGCGGCGACAAGGGTGGAGGGCGCGCCCAGGGGGGTAGGGCACGCCCCCCTTCCTTATGGCCCCCATGTGACCCCCTTGGCCTATTTCTGCCTTCTATATATTCATATATATTCCCAAACCACTAGAAGCATCCACGAAAACACTTTTCTACCACCGCAACCTTCTGTTCCCATGAGATCCCATCTTGGGGCCTTTTCTGGCATCCTGCCGGAGGGGGATTCGATCATGGAGGGCACCTACATCAAGCCTATTGCCCTTACGATGCAGCGTGAGTAGTTCACCTCAGACCTACTGGTCCATAGCAAGTAGCTAGATGTCTTCTTCTCTCTCTTTGATTCTCAATACCATGTTCTCCTTGATGTTCTTGGAGATCTTGTAAGTGCATCTAGTGCCCCTTAGTGATTTTGGTGTATTGAAGACTTATAGGTTAAGTAACTAATGCGTTTGTGAGTGTACACAGGCCTATAAGTCTATGAGGAGTTTGATATTTACAAAGGAAAGTCGACCCTAAAATGAAGTTCTTCAACTGAAGAATTTGATATTCGAAGACTTTACAAGACTTTGAAAGTGAAGAAATTGGTGTGATCCTCAAGACTTTGTATTCGCTTGAGGAACATGAAGCGTGAAGACTTTTGTTTTCGTAGTTTCATTTTCTCTTTCTTGAGTCATAGGAAACACCGTCTTTGTTAAAGGGGTCGAGGAAATACTAAGGAAAAATTTCCATTTGATGCTCAACTCAAAATCCTACACCTACCAATCCCTTGAGTGAAGCTTTTGGAAATCTCATACAGCTTCAGTCAATTTCTTGATGTGAGACAAAGCTCTTCCGTCACCGAGGAATTTGTTCGACCGAGGAGTTAGGAATTCGCCAAAGTCTGAATTGCCTACACATGAGGAACATGATAGCCCGAGGAATTTGATGTTCAAAATTCCGACCGTTCTTTATCTTCTTGGCTACCGCTGTCCCAAATATCTTATCCACCTAACGGTCATATCATTGAAGGGCATTTATGTCTTATCATGTCGGGCTGCTCCCTAGGCTATAAATAGCCGCCCCTACAACCACTAGTTGGTTGGCTGCTCGAGAGAACTTGACACTTGTCATTTGAGAGCAACCCATCCTCCGAGGACTTTGGTGAAAATCATCAAGTGAGGAAAAACCCAAAAGTGAGGAAAAACCCAAAACCAAACCCCAACAAACCCAAAGTGATTGAGCATCATCAAGAAATTGATCCCGTGGATCCGACGCTTTTACCTTTGAAGACTGTGCTTCTTCCAGACGGTTAGGCGTCACGGTCTAGAGCATCCAAGAGGAATTGTGGATCGCCGAGTGACCAAGTATGTGAAGGTTTGGAAGTCGCTGAAGACTTACCACAGTGATTGGACGAGGTCTGCGTGACCTTAGTTCAAGGAGAATACGGTGAGGACTTGGTGTCTGAGCTGCGTGCTCGAGGATCGGGTGTCCGGACTGCGTGTCCTCGAGTTTAAATACTCAGCCGCTCCAACCAGACGTATAACCGAGACAGCAGCAGCTGGAACTGGTCTACCAAATCATTGTCTTCACCAACCTAACTGGTTCTATTTCCTCAACCTTTCATTTCCTCATTCTTGTGTTGAGTGTTTGTCATATCTGTGTTTGAAGACTTTGGTGAAGACTTTCTCAATTTCCTCGTTCAATTTCTTGATCTGTTTGTCTTCATCTTGTGTTATCTTGATTACGCTTTACGTACTCTGTGATTGTCTTCATTTCATCATGATGACTATGCTTGTAATCTGCTATGCTTACTTCGAGTACTTATTTCGCTGCATGTATTTCTTAGCTAAGGAATTTCCTCACCAGCAAATTCCTCGGTGAAGAATTTGTAAAATCTCTAAAATCGCCTATTCACCCCCCTCTAGTCGATATAACGCACTTTCAATTGGTATCGAGCAAGGTACTCCCTGTTACGTGTGATTTTTGTTTAACCACCGAGTTTTAGTTATGTCGACCGCAGTATGATCAAGGTCTCAGCAGGGTGTCCTACCTTGATGGGACGGACTACCCCTTCGAAGAACAAAATGCGAATGCATCTTGAAGCAATTGACAACGATCTACGGTATGTTGTGACAAAGGTGTTTCCTCTGTCACACCCTCTCCGAATGATGCTGATGTGAAGAGATTCAAGCAACTCGATTCTCAAGCGAAGAATATCATATGTGGCCATCGAGCAAAGGTCAATATGGAAGAGTGAGTGCTTTGGAATCTGCCAAACTCATCCGGGACAGGCTGTCCAAAGTTAATGAAGGTGTTTCAACTCAGCGTGACTCTCGAGTTGATGTTCTTGGAATCTCTTCAACCGCTTCAAAAGACTCGACAACGAAAATGTTCAACAAACCTTGATCGCCTCACCGACATCTCAAATGAGCTTCAAGCACTGGGTGCCACCGACATCACCGACCATGAGGTGGTGAAGAAATTACTAAGATCGCTTGATTCCTCATTTGACACTCGCACCGATGATACAAGAACGAGCTGACTACAAGTCTCTTGATCCTGCTGATATCCTTGAAAGGCTAAATACTCACGAGTTCCACTTGCTCAAAAGAGAGATCTCTATGGTTACGGCTATGGAAAAACACGTGCCACAAGGCCAAGGCTGAATCTGAATCTCGAGTGAAGACTCGTAGTAGCCTTGGAGATCTGAAGAATTTGGCGAGAGCTAGCACTTGCTCGTGAAGAAATTCCAGAAATTCACAAGGCGTGGTCGTTTTGGAAAATCCTCAAGAAGCAAAGATTCCACATCTAGTGACTATAAGCGAAGACTTTGCCACAAATGCAAGAAACCTGGTCACTATATCCAAGATTGTCCTCAGTGGGAAAAGGAATTAAGAAAGAAGAAACACAAGGATTACAGTTCTGATGACGTGAAGAAGAAGAAGAAATCCTCAAAGCCTTCTTGTCACAAGAAGAGCAGCTCCAAAAAGGCTCGGGCATTCATTGGCAAGGAAATGGACTCTGAAACTGAATCTGAGGAAAATGAGGAAGAGGAGGAGTCTGAAGAATCCGAATCTGGTGTGGCTAGTCTGGCTCTTGCTACTGCTTATGTTAGCAAGTCCATCTTCAACACTGAAGAAACTGACTCCACCAACAAACCTGATGAGGAAAATGATGACTACGCTCCCACCTATTGCTTCATGGCAAAAGGTGCTAAGGTACTCAATTTCACCTCCTCTGAATCTAGTGAAAATGAATCTGATGAGGATCTCAAGCCCAGCTACTCTAAACTTGCTAATATTGCTATAAAACAACAAAGGGCATTTGAAAAGGTTCAAAACATGCTAGATAAGAGTGATGATATGTTAGGTGAAGAAATGGATCGCACTCAAGCCCCGATGAAAATCTTGAGAGAGTTCGCCTAGGCTTGACAGCCTTCAAGGTCATCATAACACTCTCCTATCTGATCATGAGAAACTTTCTTATGAATTTCTTCAAAGAAAGCAAGATCTTGAGAAGCTAAGAGCGAGTTATGAAGATCTTCAGAAGGAGCGCGATTCATTACTTGCTCAACAAATCAGCGCTTCTCAAGAAGAATTTGTTCCTCCATGCTTAAAATGCATTGAACGTGAATCTACTAATTCTTCACCGAATGTTCAAATGCTTCAACTGTTACAAATTCTTCACCTGCCTCTACTATCACTAATTCCTCATCGAGGACATTGCTAGTATTCTTGACGATGCAGATCGAAGGAATTGTACATGACAGGCATGTACAAAAGCCTCAAAGGGCATCAGACTCTTTGTGATGTGCTTAAAAAGCAGATCCTCAACAGAAACCCTAGGAAAGAGGGTATTGCCTTTGAGAGGAAACTCAATGCTGATGGAACATACTGGAAGCCTGAGCAGTATCCCAAAACCTCATGGGTTGCTGCAAAGGGACCTCCAGTTGATCCATCCACCTTATCTGGCTTTACATGTGAATTTCCTCATTCTGATGATGAGTCATTTGACTCAAACTATAAACTGTTCAAAAATCAGAATGGTGAAGTATTTGCTAGATATGTTGGCACTAACTGCAGGAACGGTCCCCCTATGAAGAAAATCTGGGTTCCCAAGAAGTGCCTTGAAAGTCTTCAGTGAATGTCCTCATGACACCACCAAAGAAGAAAAGGAACCCCAGATCAAATTCTTCATATGGACAAAATTCTTCATATGGATCCAAGTCCTCATACGGACCAAATTCCTCACGTGGATCAAATTCCTCAAAAGGATCAAAGTCCTCATATGATTATCATCGTGCTAACAACTCTGTTTTGCAGGGTAGAGCCAAGGGCTATGAATATGTGCATTATTCTTCAAACCAATATGTTCATAAGTCCTCGAAGAATTTCTCTGCTTATTCATATGCTTACCCTAACCCCTATTATGTGAAACGAAATGGTTTGGCCTCTATGCCACCATTCTCATATGGTGCTCATGAGAATGATGAACTCTTTGCCACCCCTTCAGATGTGGGTGGTGAAGAAAAGAACTAATCTCTTCTGCAGGGTCAGGTCTCCGGGCGTGTCTTAAACGTCTCAAGAATTTCTTTGGGGCACGACAAAAATGCTGAAAGGGCGCAGGCCAATCATGATGAAATGAACTTTCATTTCACACGTCCTCATCTGCTTATCTAAATCTTGATGATGAAATTCATCGATGAACTTGATACCATATTCTTCATCGATGAAGTATATGAGATCGTAAGTTGTACTAATTCATCTGCAGGATGATCAACCCAAAGCCACCGAGTGGGTTCTCGATAGTGGATGTACAAATCACATGACCGGTGACAAGAATCTATTGATGGATGCTCCTTATCACCGTCACATCTGAAGCATATCATCTTTGCTTGACAAAGGCAAAAGTCGTATTGGGACTTGGTAAGGTTGCTATCTCTAAGGACATGCACATGGACAAAGTCATGCTTGTTGAGTCTTTAGGATATAACCTCATGTCGGTCTCAATGCTTTGTGATCTTGATATGGTTGTTATCTTTGGCAAGTATCGTTGTGTTGTGATTATGGAAGTGACAATTCCAAAGTCTTGAAGGCTTTAGGAGAGGAGACTTGTATATTGTTGATTTTCCACAGACCACAACCAGCCGTGTGTCTACTTGCAAAAGCTTGAAGGCTGGCTATGGCATCGACGACTTGGTCACGCAGGCATGAGGAATTTACACGCTTGCGAAGAAGAAGCATGTCATTGGCATTGAGAATGTCAAATTCCTCAAGGATCACTTATGCGAGCCCGTGAAGCGGAAAAATGACCAAGGCCAAGCATCCAAATAAGACTATCATGACCACTACTCGTCCCTTCGAATTGCTTCACATGGACCTCTTTGGTCCCAATCATTACTCAGTTGTCGTTAATGAAGCATCACTATATGGCTTTGTTATTGTTGATGATTACTCTCGTTACACTTGGGTACACATTATTACTTACAAAAATCAAGTGCAGGAAATCTTCAAGCGATTTTCCTCGAGGGCTTCAACCAACTTTGGTGTGAAGATCAAGCACATCGGGAGTGACAATGGAACTGAGTTCAAGAATTCGGTCTTGAGGATTATCTTGATGAACTTGGTATTACTCATGAGTTATCTGCTCCCTATACTCCTCGGCAAAATGGCGTCGTGGGCGCAAGAACAGAACTCTGGTTGAGATGGCTCGCACTATGCTTGATGAATACAAAACGCCTAGTCGTTTCGGATTGAAGCAATTGACACTGCGTGCCACATCATCAACAAAGTATATCTTCACAAATTCTTCAAAAGACTGCCTATGAACTCCTTACGGACAAGAAACCCAATGTAAGTTATTTCAAAGTCTTGATTGCTAAATGCTGGATTAGAGATCCTCACCACACCTCTAAATTTGCACCAAAGCACATGAAGGTTTTATGCTTGGTTACGGAAAGGACTCGCACACCTCTGAGTCTTCAACATCGCACTTCACAAGATTGTTGACCTTTGTAGATGTGCGGTTCGATGAAACTAATGGCTCGCAAAGAGAGCACCTACCTTCGTGTTAGATTAACCAGCACCGAGGATTCTATCAGGTTCAAGGCAACCGAGGATATCATTCCTCTTGAAGAAACTGCTGAAGAATTCATTCCTGTCTGCCAAGAACGTCGAGCTGATGCACTGAAGATAATCTTTGAAGAAAATGGTGCTGAGGAAAATGATCAAATTCCTCGAAGACAACCAGCTCATCCTCGCGTTACAAAAGAAGTGCAAGTTGACAAGATCATCGATGACATTGAAGCACCAGGTGCTCTCACACGCTTAAAAGCTTCACACTTATCTAACTTTTGTGGGCACTATGATTTTGTCTCTATCACAGAGCCCACTAAGGTAGATGAAGCATTTCTGGAGCCGTAGTGGATTCAGGCTATGCAAGAAGAATTACATCAGTTCGAGCTCAACAACGTCTGGGAACTGGTCAAACGTCCAGATCCTCGCAAGCATAATATCATTGGCACAAAGTGGATCTACCGCAACAAGAAAGATGAAAATGGTCTTGTGGTGAGGAATAAGGCACGACTAGTAGCTCAAGGCTACACGCAGGTTGAAGGAATTGACTTCGATGAAACTTTTGCACTGTTGCTAGACTTGAGTCTATTCAGATATTACTCGCCTATGCTAACCATCACAATATCACTTTATATCAAATGGATGTGAAAAGTGCATTCCTCAATGGTAAGCTTGAGGAAGAAGTATATGTTGCTCAACCCCGGTGTTTTGAAGATCCAAAGAATCGACAAAGTCTTGAGACTAAATAAGGCCCTCTATGGCCTCAAGCAAGCCCCTCGGCGTGGTATGATACATTGAAGGAATTCTTCGTGAAGAATGGCTTCACACCGGTTCACTCGACCCTACTCTCTTTACTAAATCTTATGATGGTGAACTGTTTGTGTGCCAAATATATGTTGATGATATTATCTTTGGCTGTCTTGACCAATGTTATAGTGATGAATTTGCCTATATGATGAGTGAAGAATATCAAATGTCTATGATGGGAGAGTTGAAATTCTTCTTAGGTCTTCAAATTCGCCAACAACACAATGGCATATTCATATCTCAGAGAAATACCTCAAAGATGTCCTCAAGAAATTCGCATGCAAGATTGCAAAGGTGTCAAAATTCCTATGCCCACAAATGGCCATCTATGCAATCGATGAAAATGGTATTGACTTGATCACAAGGTATACCGCTCCATGATTGGTTCTTTATTGTACTTATGTGCATCTAGGCCAGATATAATGCTTAGTGTTTGCATGTGTGCCCGATTTCAAGCTACACCAAGGAATCACACCATAAGGCTGTGAAGCATATTCTTCGATATCTAGCTCACACACCAACACTAGGATTATGGTACCCCAAGGGCTCTACTTTTGATCTCATTGGATATTCGACTCGACTATGTTGGTGATCGTGTGGATCGCAAGTCAACATCTGGTACTTGTCATTTCCTCGACGATCTTTGGTCCGTTGGTCCTCGAAGAAACAGAATGCGTATCACCGTCCAACGCAAGCTGAATACATTGCTGCTGGCTCGTGTTGTGCTCAATTACTATGGATGAAGTAAACCCTCAAGGACTACGGCATCAACGTGAAGAATGTGCCTCTCTCTCGTGACAATGAGAGTGCCATCAAGATTGCTCACAACCCAGTTCAGCACTCGAAGACAAAGCACATTCAAATTCGCCATCATTTTCTTCATGATCATGTGTTGAAGGGTGACATCTCCATCGAGCACGTGAAGATCAAGAACAGCTAGCTGATATCTTCACTAAGCCCTTGGATGAGAAGAGATTTAGCAAGTTGCGGTGTGAGCTAAATATCTTAGAATCTTGAGCGTTCTTTGAAAAGGACACACATCCTAACACTTATGCAAAATTGATGACTTAGATGTGCAACACATGAAGAAACATTTTCTTCAATCAATGAAGAATAACACTCTAAGTGTGAAGAAATTAATGAAGAATTTGATTCTCGAACCCTCGACAATTGTACGCGGTGTCTGAAATCATCATTCTTATCTGATGGGTCACGCCACCACCAAAGTTGAAAATCTTCAATTTGAGTTTTTCCTCGCTTTTGAAATTCTTCAGTTTTGAAATTCTTCAGTTTTTCAAATTCTTTAGTTTTTCAAATTCTTCAACTTTGCAAAATCTTCACTGTTTCCGTCGTCTTTCTTCATTGGCTATATATATATATATATATATGAGTTTATGTCCTTTACAGCATTCACTTATGGCTATTTCTTCAAGTCGCTTTTTCTGCTAAGTGAATGTGATCGGACCCTTTCCCCTCTATGCTATACTCAACCCAATCCATTCACAAATTCTTCATGTGCGTTCTACTTTGAAACTCGTTCAAATTCTTCACTGTGTCCTTGACAGCTGAAGAAATTGCAACGGAACTTTTAAAACAAATCTTATTCAAACCTTCGTTTTTACCGCTCAAACCATTCCGCATCCCACGATGCATTATTATATTCGCTCACGATCGAACACGATCTCCACTACACATGACGTGGGTGACACATGTCGTGAGAAGGAAGCGGTCAGGCACGTTAGTCCTAAATCTTGAGACGATCCGTTTTCACCGTGGCTATAAATACCCTCTCTCCTTCCTCACTCTTTTACTCCGCCGACCTCTCTCCCGCCGAGCTCCTCAAAACCCTAAGCGCCGCTTCTCCATCGTCGCCGGTGAGGAAAAGCTTCACTGCCTTGACCTCTTCGCCGACGTACTCGCGCCGACCGTGGAATTTCTTCACTCCGCCGTCGCCGTAGCTGATTTCCTCTGCCAAGTTAGGGCGGAGAAGATCTGAACGAACAAACTTCCCAACTGTTCATCTCAGTTCGTCGTGTTCTTCACTTCGGGTAAATTAAAAGTTACTTTTACTACTCGATTTGATTCTCAAATTTTCTTCAAATTCTTCAAAGGTGTTTATTCTCCAAATCTTCATACATATGAACACCTCAAATCTCTTGACTCATTTCTCTAAGCAATGATTTTCTTCAAGATTCCTCAATTGTGTGGATCTTCGATCTATACAACTCTGGAACCTAAGACAAAGAACGCTTATTGAAATTCTTCAAGGCTCATATGGTCAAAATCCTCAAAATTTTTCTTTTTGAAAAACCCTCTGAGAACGCATATGACCTCTTCAAATTCCTCGCACCTATACTCTGTTCATAGCTACAAATGTCTACTGCTGAATCCCTAGGTTCTCATCAACTTAACTCATTTGCAGCGTTCCTCGAAGAAAAACTGCACACTTCTTCAGAGAACTCAATTGTTCAATTTCCTCAACTGAAGAAAATGGTAGATGGTAAGAAGCCGCAGAAGGGAGGAAAGAAACATGAGGTCATGACAGCATTCGAAATCCCTAAGGAAATATATGCTGACTACTGTACACCAGATGAGGAAAGCAAAAATCAACGCAAGGTGCGTATACAGAAGATTGAACGGAGATGGGCACGGGAATGGAAGGAATACCGATATGTAACACCTAAGTACATGAAGAAATTCGCGTTAAATCCTCCATGCCCAAGAGCTCCTTTGGCACCAGGCCAAATAGCTGATCCCACCAGCGTCAAACGCGGTGAGGACTTTCCTGATGAGTGGGCTAAACGCCAAGCAAAGTTGGCTAAGCAAGCAAAGGAAGCGGTGAAGAAATTCAATGAGGATTCTTCCGCTGCTGCTGCCACTGAGGTCTCGGTCAAACCGAGGAAATCGATGCAAAAGAAGTCTGCTAATAAGCCAAGTGCTTCATCATCTGCGCCCTCACGACCAAGTTCATCAGCAGCTCCCTCCAGGCAAATTCCTCAGCAGCAAATTCCTCACACCGCTACTGTTCCATCAAAGTCCTCAACTGCTCCGTCCAAACCTTCAGTTCCGGTGCACCTAGCTACTTGTCAAAGGACTGCTGGTTTCTCAATTGTCTCGAGCATCTCTGCAAGTTCTCGGCTGCCCTCAATTCTTCATCCGCCCGACTCTGCTGAAGACAAAAGCAACACTGGGCGTGGTCCTCGGCCTAGCCCAAGGAAGAAACAGCTTGTAGTCCACGTGCCATCTGATGATGAGGCATCTGATGAAGAACTTGAAGAAATCATTAGAGACCGCCAAGTTAGGGCCGCTAGAGCCAAAGGTACATCTGTGCCTAACGCTTTTGGACCCAAAGAAAGTCCTCGACTTCATCGACCTCGCACAATGATCCCAATACCCCTCGCTGATCTTCCTTTGACACCTGGTCAAAGTCATGCGTTGACTCACTTCATCGCTGAAGAAAATGGAAGTTTGAGAAGGCGAGGGAAATCAAGAAGGCTCAATACAGAAGGAGAGGTTCTCAAGAAAATGTTGTCAAGATGACACCGAGGAACTCCTTCAAATCCAAACGACATTCGAACCTCGGCAAGAACTTGACACATACTATGCTGATTGGCAAGTAGTCAAGACCAGATTCGCCGATCCGACGAAGAAACTCACAAGTGTTGCTGCACTGTGCAACGTGAAAATCCTCAGTGAAGCATCAGTTCAGCCTCATCAAGAAAAATGCTGATTCCGGGCTGATGAAGAAATTCCAGCCACCGAAGAAACTGCCGGGGCACCCACTAGTGGTGCGCTGAAGAAATCGCTCAAGTCGTAGGCAACTGCATCGATTCCAAGAAATTGCTCATGACAGGGGAACTGCATCAGTTCTTCCTGAAGAAACTGCACCAAATTCCTCAGCTCCTCCTGCGCCAACTCCAACTCCAATTCTTCCATCTGCTTCTGATGTGAAGAAAACCAAGGCTGCGGAACGAGCTGCTGTGAAGAAAAGGAAAGCATCAGCTGCGTCAGTTTCTTCGACTGCGAAGAAAATGAAGCCAATGACCAGCTCCGTTGAAAACCCAATTGATGCTATCCCAATTTCCTCCGTACCTTCAAAGGAAGTAGTTCCTTTTGGAGAAGAATATGAGATCCCAACCGGATCTGATGAAGAACATCAATCTCCTGCTTCGTCAGAGAAAATTGATGAAGAAATTGAAGTGGAAGCTATCCCTTCAACCCCAGTAATTCCCTCATCAGACCATGAAATTCCTCAAGCTGGTACTGAGGAAATTGAAAATGAAGATGTGGATATTGGATGCACCACTCCAGTGATCAATGATGACTTTTGGGAAAGTCAGCATCCCAATACTCCTCTCTTCACCCCGCTTCAACAAGTTCCTCACTCCCCGCATGCATCGCTCAAATAGACATCAAGAAAATCAACCCACGAGTTACGTGCATGAAGAAATTCCAGCCACTAGTGCTGATGAAACTGCTGCTGCTCTCGAAAATCCTCCGACTGCACAAGTTGAGGATCAAGAAATTCCTCAAGCTAAAGAACCTGAACTTACGATTCCTGAGGTGGTGATGCAACTGACTGACACCCCTCTGCCAAAACAGAAGAATCCGTTCTCAACCAAACAAAAGTTCAAGGCTGAAGATTTCTTTGCCGAGCACGTGTTCTTCATCAATATAATCCCTATGATTCTGCTCGAATTAGGAAGAGGCGCTTACGACTGCCACCAAGCCAACTTCTATTCCTCGGTGCTTTTCAACAAGGACAAAATCTTCGATCATGCTCATATTCCTCATGTGGATATGGAGTCGCTGCCAGGCTTTGAGCCCGTCCTAAGTGTTCTTCACGATGCAGGTCTTCTAAACTTTTGCACTGATATTTGTGATTGGAATGAAGAGCTAATTCTTCAGTTCTATGCAACCCTGCACATCACCGGAGACGCTGAAGATGTGACTTCATGGGTCTTAGATTGGATGACCGAAAACACTCACTACAAGGCACCAACAAGTGAATTGCTTCGTGCCCTCCCACTCAGTCCTCCGATTGATGGTGCACGTCGCATCTATGAAGAAAAGGAACTTTCAAATCACTATATGCAAGTGCTGATGAAGCCATTGAAGCCAAGGCAGGCACCAAGAACCAAATTCCTCGTCAAGGAATTATTATATGTGCCTCGGACCGTCTATCGAATTTTGACGAAGACTATGAGTCCTATCAAGGGCCACGACTCGAATGATGAAGAGGTCGTTGGCATCATGAAGAATATGCTTTTCAACATCATCCATGGCGTTCCCGTCAATTTCCATGATTTCTTCATGAGGACTCTGGCTAACATTTCCATGTCACCTTTTGAGCTGAAGCCTTATGCACCTTGGATCATGAGATTCATCGGTCAAGATCTTCACCAATTACAAGGCGATACTTTAAACCACTGCAGCTACCGCCCCGATTGAAGTCCTCAAGCGACCAATTGCCTCACCGATGAAAAGGGAAAGGCTATGCTGTGATAGATGAAGGCACTCGTCCATTGGATGGACAGTTTAGCAAAGATCCTACTCCACCAATGATGACTCGCCACACATGACTCGCAGCAAATACCACTGTCAAGCAAAATCCTCAAGGAACTGCACCCAGGGTGATGACTGATCGTGAGTTACTCCTCAGTCTTCATCAGAAGGTTGATCGCAATCATAAGTGGGTCAAACGTCAGTTTGGTACTCTTCTTTACAACCTGACCTCAACTCACAATGCAGTGAAGAAAAACCACTACTATCTTCATGAAACCTTCAAGCGCTCCTGGGCTGTTCTTTCACATGTCTACAATGAAGAAGAACTGCAATCAATGGGACTCAAGGAAGAATTTGACTGGTCTGCACCTCCTCCGAAGAAATTCAAGAAGGTCAAAGTTCCTTCCTTGGTGGCCAGCTCCTATTCTTCATCTCGCGATACTGATGAAAATGAAGATTTGGAAGACACTGCTGCTGGTCCTACTTCAACGAACAACCCGACAATCTCTGGCGCTCCGTCTTCAACTTGAATTTCCTCAAGAGCGTTAGTCCTCAGTTTTGATCCTTTTGGTCATTCGATGACAAAGGGGGAGAAATTTGAGTTAGTCTTCAAGCGGGTCTCGTTTTTGTCTATATACAGTATTTTATTAAGTTACAACTCTCGTTCTTCCGAAACCTTTTATTGGATCGAGTTGTAATCTTAAACCCGATGGTGCTTTGATACTTTTGATGCATTATGCTTTTGCTCTATGCTCGATTACGATAGTGTTGATATGCTCGATATTTGTTATGCTCGATCCTCATGAGCTCGTTGAAAATCTTCAAATCGATTTGGGATCGATACTCATGACAGTTTCAAATTCCTCATACGCATTGGGCTCTGATACTCTTTATGCATTATTTTGCATGCTCTGCATATCATCAAGCACCATATTTCATCATGCATTTCAAATTCCTCATATTATATGTCAAATGCGTGTATGAATTACAAGATATAGGGGGAGATCTCCATGATTCAATTCTTCAAATGTGCATTGCCTCAAAAGCAAATTCCTCACTATGCACATCTTCAGGGGGAGTTCTTCTATATCTTGCAATCAAATTCCTCATTATCAGTATTTACACTTCATATGTTTATCCCGTTGAAAACTTAACTCAGTATTGTCATCAATCACCAAAAGGGGAGATTGTAAGTGCATCTAGTGCCCTTAGTGATTTTGGTGTATTGAAGACTTATAGGTTAAGTAACTAATGCGTTGTGAGTGTACACAGGCCTATAAGTCTATGAGGAGTTTGATATTTACAAAGGAAAGTCGACCCTAAAATGAAGTTCTTCAATCAAGAATTTGATATTCGAAGACTTTACAAGACTTTGAAAGTGAAGAAATTGGTGTGATCCTCAAGACTTTGTATTCGCTGAGGAACATGAAGCGTGAAGACTTTTGTTTTCGTAGTTTCATTTTCTCTTTCTTGAGTCATAGGAAACACCGTCTTCGTTAAAGGGGGTCGAGGAAATACTAAGGAAAAATTTCCATTTGATGCTCAACTCAAAATCCTACACCTACCAATCCTTCGAGTGAAGCTTTTGAAATCTCATACAGTTCAGTCAATTTCTTGATGGATGAGACAAAGCTCTTCCAGTCACCGAGGAATTTGTTCGACCGAGGAGTTAGGAATTCGCCAAAGTCGAATTGCCTACACAAAGGAGGAACATGATAGCCCCGAGGAATTTGATGTTCAAAATTCCGACCGTTCTTTGTCTTCTTGCTACTGTCCCAAATATCTTATCCACCTAACGGTCATATCATTGAAGGGCATTTATGTCTTATCATGTCGGGCTGCTCCCTAGGCTATAAATAGCCGCCCCTACAACCACTAGTTGGTTGGCTGCTCGAGAGAACTTGACACTTGTCATTTGAGAGCAACCCATCCTCCGAGGACTTTGAGTGAAAATCATCAAGTGAGGAAAACCCAAAAGTGAGGAAAACCCAAAACCAAACCCCAACAAACCCAAAGTGATTGAGCATCATCAAGAAATTGATCCCGCGTGGATCCGACGCTTTTACCTTTGAAGACTGTGCTTCTTCCAGACGGTTAGGCGTCACGGTCTAGAGCATCCAAGAGGAATTGTGGATCGCCGAGTGACCAAGTATGTGAAGGTTTGGAAGTCGCTCAAGACTTACCACGAGTGATTGGACGAGGTCTGCGTGACCTTAGTTCAAGGAGAATACGGTGAGGACTTGGTGTCCCGAGCTGCGTGCTTTCGAGGATCGGGTGTCCGGACTGCGTGTCCTCGAGTTTAAATACTCACCGCTCAACCAGACGTATAACCGAGACAGCAGTTGGAACTGGTCTACCAAATCATTGTCTTCACCAACCTAACTGGTTCTATTTCCTCAACCTTTCATTTCCTCATTCTTGTGTTGAGTGTTTGTCATATCTGTGTTTGAAGACTTTGATCAAGACTTTCTCAATTTACTCAGTTCAATTTCTTCAGTCTGTTTGTCTTCACCTTGTGTTATCCTGTGATTACGCTTTACAGACTCTGTGATTGTCTTCATTTCATCATGATGACTATGCTTGTAATCTGCTATGCTTACTTCTGAGTACTTATTCCGCTGCATGTATTTCTTCGCTAAGGAATTTCCTCACCAGCAAATTCCTCAGTGAAGAATTTGTAAAATTCTCTAAATATCGCCTATTCACCCCCCCTCTAGTCGATATAACGCACTTTCAGATCTATCCGATGTAATCTTATTTTGTGGTGTGTTTGTCGAGGTCCGATGAATTGTGGATTTATGATCATCTTATCTATGAATATTATTGAATTTTCTCTGAATTCTTATATGCATTATTGAATATGTTTGTATTTCTCTTTGAATGATCGGTTTGGTTTGGCCAAATATATTGGTTTTTCTTGCAATGGGAGAGGTGCTTAGCTTTGGGTTCAATCTTGCATGATATCAGCCAGTGCAAAGTAGGGGTAGCGAGACACGTATTGAATTGTTGCCATCAAGGATAAAAAGATGGGATTTACATCATATTGCATGAGTTTATTCCTCTACATCATTTCATCTTACTTAAGGCGTTACTCCGTTCTTTATGAACTTAATACTCTAGATGCATGGTGGATAGCGGTCGATGTGTGGTGTATTAGTAGTAGATGCAGCCAGGAGTCGGTCTACTTGACACGGACGTGATGCCTATATTTCATAATCATTTCCTTTGATATCGTCATAACTTTGCGCTTTTCTATCAATTGCTCGACAGTAATTTGTTCACCCATAGTATTATTTTCCTTCAAGAGAGAAGCCTCTAGTGAAACCTATGGCCCCCGGGTCTATTTTCAATCAAATTAGTTTCTGAGCTACTATTTTACAATCTTTTTCTTTTAGTTCTATAAACCAAAAAACCCAAAAATATTTTATCTTTTGTTTAGTTTGATTTATCTATCTCTATCAGATCTAACCTTTGCAAGTTATCGTGAAGGGATTGACAACCCCTTTATCACGTTGGGTGCAAGTGTTTGATTGTTTGTGCAGGTATTGGTGATTTGCGCGTTCTTCTCCTACTGGATTGATACCTTCGTTCTTAACTGAGGGAAATACTTATCTCTACTTTGCTGCATCCCCTTTTCCTCTTCAAGGGAAAACCAACGCAAGCTCAAGAAGTAGCAGGAGGAATTTCTGGCGCCGTTGCCGGGGAGATCTACGCCAAGTCAATACATACCAAGTACCCATCATAAAACTCCTATCTCTTGCATTACATTATTCGCCATTTGCCCCTCGTTTTCCTCTCCCCCACTTCTAAAATGATTTTCAAAAAGATTTGCCTTTTTCTTTTTCCCTTCTTTCGTTCGTCTTTTTGCTCGAGTGATAGATCATTTGTCTTGATTTCATGGCTAGTCCTCCCATCATTGTGAGCACTCCTGATAATGAGGTCCTTAATTTTAAGCAAAGGGAGGGAGCAAATTTAAAAGGAACTTGGTACAGACTTTGCAATGCTCAGAATAGATCTACTCGGAAGCAACCTACTGTCGTTCTCCTTTGTGATTTTTATGTGGGACTCCTTGGAATATATATGTTCTAGATGCCATTACCTGGGGGAATTTCTTGGGGAGCCATGCTATTGATTCTTATAATGCTATGATAGATTTGTTAGGCCCACCACCTCTTATGATCAATGGTACTGTTTTAACCTTGGAACATGTAATGCAAAGGCTTGATATTATTGAGAATAAAATTGCTACCGTAGAGTTGATTGAAATTTTGGATAAAAGGATTCATAATTAGATTACCCCATGTGGATCTAATGTAGGAGAGTTACTTTAAAGAATCTTAGAGAAAAGGAACCCATAGTTAATGAAAAGATAGATCAAGATTCTACTAGGATTGGCAAACTAGAAGATATTATTACCAACTTGGGTTCCGCCTTTTCCTCCGTTAAAACGATTCAAGATTTTCCTCCTACTAAGGCTACAAAGTTTGTTTATGTTCCTAAGAATAAGGGTGAAACTTTTAGTAAAGGTAACGAAGATCTAAAAACAATAAGTGTTCACTCCAACCTTTTCGATATTCTTAAGGAACCAATTGCCACGAATGAATTTCTTGATTTCTTGCCTAGGAGTTTGATCATTGATAAAACCAAAGATCTCCTAAGGATTATAAGTGTGCAATCAAGGAATTGCATACCAAAGATGACAATATCTAGATCTATGTTTTAATGCCTAGCTCGGCCCAATTTTATGTTTGTGTTTTTTGTTTTGCTACTGTTATTGAATAAAATACACATTATTACCTCTGTAGTAATTGTGTTTTGGTCTTTTTATTAGTGTTTGAGCCAAGTAAGACCTTTGGGATAGCTTACGGTGATAGTTGATTCGATCTTGCTAAAAATAGTAACTTTTGCGCCCAGTAATATAATTATCATTTTTAACATAAGCGCGGTAAAATATAGATTCTTTTTGCAGAATATTAAGATAAAAATTGTCTCTGTTGTCCTAATTTTTCAGAATTTTTAGAGTTATAGAAGTATTATAAGTATTTAGAATGCTACAGACTATTCTGTTTTTGACAGAATCTGTTTTCTATTTGTTGTTTGCTAGTGAGTAACTGTGGATTGTAGAATACTTGTGTTAAAGTTTTGATTCCCGTAGCATGCACGTGTGGTGAACCGTTATGTGATGAAGTCAGATCATGACTTATTTATTGATTGTCTTCCTTATGAGTGGCGGTCGGGGACGAGAGATGGTCTTTTCCTACCAATCTATCCCCCTAGGAGCATGCGTGTACTACTTTGTTTTGATGACTAATAGATTTTTGCAATAAGTATGTCGGGGAAATATACAGGGGTATGCATTTTCCATGACTTGTGCACGGACAAGCCAAGATCAACCCAAGATGTACAAAGGACCAAGAGATTCGAAGGATCAACATGCATAGAGGGACCAAGATCAAGCCAGAGAAGCAATATATCGTCAAGAAAAAGCTGTCCTTTGCCAGACAGGCGAGCCCGGCAAGGGGAGAGGACACCCCAGAAGCAGGCGACCAAAGCGCCCCGGCAGGGCCTGCCGGGGCTCGCAGAGGAAAAACCACATCACCAACCATTCAACTACGACCCACGTCATCGATCAGTGCGCTGTCAAGCCATAGAGTGACTAAGTGGCAGCCATTCTCCACATGGCCACCTCTCCCTACAGGAAAAACCCATAGACGACACCCGTCCCGCGACGTGTCAAGCGAGCAGGTGTGGAGCTGGCAAGATAGCCCGGCAAGCCTTGCTGGGCAACCAATGATGTGACATTGAGCGGTGCACTTAATACGCCCTGTCAGCTTGCTGAGTTAGGTATGATAGCACTATTTGCTATCATATCAGTGCGTAATGACTAATTTTCCATTGTGGTGACCCCTTGATCTATAAAAGGAGGCCCATGGCAACCGTAGAAAGGGTTAGAAGGTTGGATAACTCACACCCCCATACGCGCGTAGCATCTACCGCCCTGAGGCAACCCTTGCCGGGCAAGTGTACTACGCTCCACCTCCACCTTTCCACCATCAATCTACCAAACCAGGAGTAGAGTTTTATGCCTCGCGGCGGCCCGAACCTGGGTAAAACTGCCCGCATGATCTCTGCCATGCTACCACACTCTCGTCTGCTCTTTGTGCAATGCGATGTCCCCCCTGCAGAACTAGCAAGCGGCCTCCTGGTCCCATAGGTGGCCGTGGTTTCCCGCGACAATTTTCCCGCGCCAGGTAGGGGTCTCGCTTGTGCGAACCTGAAGGCGTGTGCAACGCGTGTTCTTCATCACCATCTTCATATTTGACAACGCCATCGACCATGGGGCCCAAGAAGAAACCCGATCCTTCGGCTCACCCATCAACCTCGAAGGCTCCGCCGTCCGCGGCATCTAACACTGCAGGGGGTGCGGAAGCACACGAGGATGCGAACGCTGCTGGGGATGTGGTCGGAGCAGGCGGCACCGACACCACTTCCCCCGCAGCCGACGCGGGAGCACGGGACACCGGAGGAGAGCAATGTCAGCAACACCCCGATGGCCACGCTCCCCAAGGTACGGGTGAGGGGGTTAATCCATCTATGCCCCTCTCTCCCATCGACGGGCAGAGCCAGAGCAACGGCACTCGGACCGGGGCGAACTCGACGCCCTCCGGCCGCCCCTACCACGGGTGCACCTCCACTGGGACGGGCGACCAAGCCGTTGTGCTTGACTGAGCCGCTGGCCCTCGAGCGCCCGCGCCACACGACATTCAGGTGGTCACCCCGCAGCAACAACGGGGGTGCAGTGCTACAGCCGTGGCACTGTCAGGAGCCGAGCGATGGTCCGATCGACTTCATCATCATCCATGCCAAGTACAGCTTTAGAGGCCATGGCACGAGCTCAGCTGCTGCAGAGGTTTCCACCAGCGGCCGAGTAGATTGATGATTGGCGTGCCACCATCCAAAGCCTGCTCGGTTTCCTCGAAGCTGGGGACTCACAGTGAGTTGGCCCCCCACGACTTCCCCAAGCGACAACAATAGCTCGTGCTGCTGACTGTACAGAAGGGGCCATCCCCATGGTGCAGTCCCCACCGTGGCAGCCAGTGCGAGCGCGATAGAATGAAGACCTCGACGACATCTCGATGGCATCTTCTGACCCTCGAGCACATCCAGGCCAACGTAGAGCCTCGGAGGATGGGCAGAGAGGAGACGCGCGCGTCGTCATCGAGCAATGCCGCGATGACCTTCGCTAGACCGACGGGTGTGACGGCCTCAACGTCGACGAGCCTGCGCTAAGTGTTGGCGGGTACCTACCTTTAGAGGTTGGCTGCCCTGCCTTTACACGAGAGCTACGACAAGTCCGTTGGCCGTCCGTTTACACGTTCAAGCCAGAGATACCTGAGAAGTACGACGGGAGGCTGAACCCGACAGATTTCCTGAGCATCTACACCATCAATGTTCAGGCTGCCGGGGGAAGAGATGAGAAGGTGTTTGCCAACTACTTTCCTTTGGCCCTCAAGTCCAATGTGAGGTCTTGGCTGATGCACCTACCGGAGAACTCCATTTCGTCATGGACTGACCTGTGCCACGAGTTCATTGGCGCCTTTACTGGCGGCCATCAACAACCCGGCAGACCCAGCGACTTTCACCTTCTCCAACAAAAGGAAGGAGAAACCCTCCGTAAGTATTTACAGAGATTCAGCAAAGTTCATAGAAATATCCCGAATATCCATCCGGCAGCCATAATAGCTGCCTTCCAGTCCAATGTGTGCAACCGCTGGATTCGTCCCAAGATGAACGTGTAGTTTCCCAAGAACATGAAAGAGCTTTACACATTAGTGGAAAAGTGTGCTTGGATGGAGGAGGGATGAAAGTTGCACGGAGAGGAAGATTGCACCAACGTTGATTTAGAGGATGAGGAAGAATCAACCAGTGAGAATAGGAGAAAGAAGCACGGTAAGAAGCGAAGAGATAAGGCAGTGATGACTGTTGAAGGATCAGGTACACCTAGTATCGGCAAGAAGGCCAAAGCTGAGGCCCCCGGCAAGGAAGCTGCCGCGTGCACTAAATGCCGGGAGGCCGCTGCTTCCGAGAAATCTAGGAAAGGCGATGCGGCGTACTGCAAGATTCATCGGACCAAGGGCCACGACCTTCAAGAGCGTTATCAGGTTGAACAACTTGTCAAGAAACAAAGAGCAGAGTATGAGAAGCATGATAAGGAAAAGGGTCAGAATGTTGCTGGTGCTAAAGCCCGCCAGAGGTGGAGAGAAGTGAACCTGTGATGATGAGAGTGATGGAGGGGATGAAGAGGAAACCAGTGAGCAGGAGTTTCAGAAGGCCACATACGCCATGTGCATTGATAGAGGTGCATCTCTGCACACTTCTTACCGCCAACTCAAGCGGTGGGCACGAGAAGTCAACACCATGGAACCAGCGTCAGAGGCCCGGAAGCCGCTCAAGTGGTCCTGTACGGCCATAATCTTTGACGAGGAGGATCATCCTGGCCGTACCATTGTGGTAGGGTGTTTGCCATTGTTGGTCTCCCCAACAATTCACAATCTCAAGGTCACAAAGATGCTAGTGGACGGCGGGGCCGGGTTGAATCTGATTTCTCCAGTAGTTATTAGCAAGCTTCAGATAGGAGAGGAAGAGTTAGACCTTACTGGCATGTTTCAAGGAATTAGTCCCGGCAGCAGCCGTCCTAAGGTAAAGATCATGTTGCAGATAATGTTTGGGGGAGAACTGAACTACCGGACTGAGAGGATTGTGTTTGATATGGTTGATCTCCCCCTGTCGTACAATGGGATTCTTGGACGGACGGCCCTGGCTAAGTTCATGGCAGCATCCCACTATGCCTACAAAACCTTGAAGATGCCTGGGCCGCTTGGAGTCATCACCATCCCATCGGATGAGAAGGATGCAATCATTTGTGTGGACAAGATGTACCGGTACGCGGTCGCAGTAGAGGCAGCGACAGAGGTAGCGGCAGCTCCCACCAAGGGAAGTAAAGGAAAGAAGAGAGATTTTAGGGACTCTGGCAAAGAGTCTGGGAAGCGTGCCCCCACCGAGTGCACGACACCCGTTGACGACGTGCCGGAGTGTTCTTAGAGCGAGAGATCCAAGGTTGCCGCACCCCAAATAAACAAGGTCCTGGCAGGGCTGCCTGGCATTGATGGTACTTTCACTATCAGCGCCACCCTCGATGACAATAGGAAAGCAGGCTCGTTGCCTTCCTGCAGTCGAACATCGATGTGTTTGCCTGGCAACCATCTGATATCTCCAGTGTTCACGGGGAGGTAATCAAGCACCACCTTGCTGTCTGCCCACATGCCCGACCTGTCAAGCAGAAAGTTCAGAAGTAGTCCTTGGAGAGACAGTAGTTCATTGCAGAAGAGATCAAGAAACTTGAGGCAGCTGGTTTGGTCAGAGGAGTGTTGCACCCCACATGGTTGGCAAATCTAGTAGAGGTCCGGAAGGCTAACGGGAAGTGGAGGCTTTCCATAGATTTCATAGATCTCAACAAGGCTTGCCCAAAAGATCCGTTTCCCTTGCCGCGTATTGACCAGACTGTGGATTCCACTTCAGGTTGTTATTTGCTCTCCTTTCTGGACGCGTACTCTAGGTATCACCAAATCTTCATGTCCAAGGAAGATGAAGAGAATACTTCGTTCATCACTCCATGTGGTACCTACTGCTTTGTCCGCATGCCATTTGGATTAAAGAGTGTCGGGTCCACTTTTGCAAGGGCGGTCTAGATTGGTTTTGTGCCATGGTTGCACAGAAACATAGAAGCCTATATGGATGATATTGTGGTCAAGACCAAAGATAAGGCCATCCTTCTTCAAGATTTGGAGGAGACATTTGCTAACTTGCGCAAGATCAATCTGAAGCTCAACCCAGAGAAGTGTGTATTTGGTGTTCCCTCCGATAAGTTGCTTGGATTCTTTGCATCCCATTGCAGGATCTAAGCCAACCCCGACAAGATCAAAACCATCGAGCAGATCCAAGCACCAAACATAGTTAAGGATGTGAGGCGTCTGACAGGATGTGTTACCGCGCTAAGCAGATTCATCTCCAAGTCTGCCGAGCATGTCCTGCCGTTCTCAAAATATTTAAGAAGGCAGGTCCTATGAAGTGGACCGTAGAAGTAGATGCAGCTTTGCAAGAGTTGAAGGCCTACTTGTCCTCTGCGCCTACCTTGGTTGCTCCCAAACCCCAGGAGCCATTGCTTCTCTACTTGGCAGCAACCAACCAAGTGGTCAGTGCAGCCTTGGTAGCACAACGAGAAGTGGATGAGGAGGAAAGTGAGCAGAGACCGGCAGAGTCAGAGAAGGAGCAAGACAGCAGTGAGCACGGCAATGAGAGAAAACCCAAGGACGCGGCACGGAAGAAAGTGGTGCAGCGCCCAGTGTACTTCGTCAGCTCCTTGTTACAGGAGGCTAGATCGAGATACTCTAGCATGCAGAAGTTGATCTTTGGTCTCATTATGGCCTCAAGGAAACTTCGCCACTACTTCCAAGCCCATGAGATCATGGTTGTTACTCGTTTTCCGTTGCAAAGGATACTCCAAAACCCTGAGGCTATCGACAGAATAGTGGAGAGGGCTTTGAAGTTATCCAGCTTTGGTTTGAAGTTTGAGAGCACATCAACTATCCAGAGCAGGGCATTGGCAGAGTTTATTAAAGAATGGACGCCAACCCCTGATGAGAAAGTAACAGAGGCAGTTATCCCGAACAAGGAATCACCCCAAGAAATTAATTATGTATTTTGATGATGCTTTTTTCCAACAATGTGCAGGAGCTAGTGTGCTTCTTGTCGCCCCCTCCCAGGAGCAATTGAAGTACGTCCTTCAAATGCATTTTTCTCGGAAAGAAGCAACCAATAATACAACTGAGTATGTAGGGCTCCTTGTCGGGCTCTGGATTGCAGCTGAATTGGGAATTAAGAAGTTGATCGTTCAAGGATTCACAACTTGTGGTGAGACAAGTCAACAAGGATTACGAAAGTACATTAATGGAGGCGTACGTCGAGGAAGTGAGGAGATTGGAGGAGCACTTTGATGGATTGCAAACAGAGCACATACCCCATGCGGAAAACAGCATAGCTGATCATCCATCAAAGTGTGCTGGGCAGAAGCTTCCTATCGAACCAGGGACTTTTGTTCTCCATCTCACTCAGCCCTCTTCATCCCCAGCAACAATGGCCCGGGAAAGGAGAAAGTTAGACTACAACAAGCCTCTCCTGGTAGAGCCATCCGCTCCCGGCAGAGACCTTGCCAGAAACAAATCCTCACAAGCTGTCGGACCACCCCCTCCAGCGGGGCATATGGACCCCGCGAATGAGGCATGTGCTCCCGCAACAGAGGAGGTGCCACTAGTCCTCGTTGCTGAGCCACATGCTCCAACTTGGGCAAGGCACATTGTCCACTTCCTCCAAACCGGAGAGCTTCTGGTGACCAAGATGAAGCTGAGAAAGTAGCCCGAAGGGCCAGTATGTATCAGTTTGTCGATGACACTGTCTACAGAAGGATGCCCAACGGTGTGAAATTGAAGTGTGTCTCCTGGGAAGAAGGAAAGGAACTGCTAGCTGAGATACACAAAGGCATGTGCGGCTCCCACATTGGATCAAGGGCATTTGTTGGGAAAGCATTCTGGCAAGGATTCTATTGGCCCACAGCCATCCAAGATGCGGTTGAGCTAGTCATGAAATGTGAAGCCTGCCAGTTTCATTCCAAGAAAACTCACCTGCCTCCCAAGCTCTTCAAAAAATCCCTCTATCATGGCCATTTTTGGTCTGAGGGCTTGATATCCTTGGCCGCTTCCCCCGAACAATCGGGGGCTTTGAATTCTTGTTCGTTGCTATCGATAAGTTTAGAAAGTAGCCAAAAGTGGCTTCCATGAGAAAGGTGACTACTCAGTCAGCTATCAATTTCTTGAAAGATCTGGTGTGTCATTTTGGAGTTCCGGCAAGGATCAGTACCGACAATGGTACCGATTTCACGAGTCACGCCTTCATGCAATATGTTCATGCCCTCGGATGCAAGATCTCATTTGCCTCTGTGGCATACCCTTAGAGCAATGGACAAGCTGACAGGGCGACCGCTGATGTGTTGCATGGATTCAAGACAAGAACCTTTGATACGCTACAGAAGCACGGAGGCGGTGGATCGAGGAGTTTTCGATAGTTCTCTGGTCCCTCAGAACGACACCAAACCGAGCTACCGTGTAGACTCCCTTCTCCCTGGTCTACGGGGCAGAAGCAGTTATCCCCATGAAACTCATTTACGGGTCACCTCGAGTGCTTGCCTATGATGAAGTACGCAAGATCAGCACCGGCATGACGATGCTATGCTACTCGAGGAGAAACGTCTCTGGGGTGCTACGTGTGTTGCATGCTACCAGCAAGACCTACGTCGCTATCATAGCCGCAGGGTTCACGCCCAGTGTTTTGGAAAGGTGACCTTATCCTTAGGCGCGTTCAGTCTGCCAAGGGTACAAACAAGTGGCTACCGAAGTGGGAAGGCCCTTACCGGGTAGTACGAGTCAACATACCTGGCGCAGTCCGTCTGGAGACCGGAGATGCACTCAGTTGCCAAACTAATGGAATATCGAGCATCTCCGTAAGTTCTACCCGTAAGGCACGGCTGTCGGGCCCTGCTAGGCAGCCACCCTTTTGTACAGGCCTTGCCTCAGTTGCATGTAACCGCCTGTACAAAGCCGGGCAATGACCCCGTGCAAGAGAAAATTAGGAAGCGATGTGGGGGGCCCCCGACCAAGATTGCATGCATGCACGAGCATTCCAAGATCACTGCATAAGAATTTCATGAGCATTTGCATATGCATATAGATAGGATTGCATCCTGCATTCATTCTCACCCACATGAAGCCGCAGGTTCCTGCCGTGAACTTGGCTTCAACAAGGAGTTGAGAAGGTTGCCCGGCACAATGATCCCTGGCAAGCCAAACAGATAAGTTTTACCTCCTGTCCATGAATGTTTCGTAAGGCTATAACTTGAGCATGATAAAACTTCGCTACTCTTTTGAGACTTAGATGCTCCCATCCATGACTCGAACACTGCTTCGTTTTGGGTGGTCGCAGTGGCCTTTGGTAGAAATAAGTTGGCGGGGGGCTGGTCCCTTTGTCTGTAACCCGGTACATGCAGCTCTCGAGCAGACAAAAAGGGTGCCGGCAGGATAGCCTACCAGGGAAAACTCGTTTATTTACATTAAAGAGGCATCTCGCGTGTGCATGGACATATATATGCACGGGGTCCCGGCAAGGTTCATCTTTTTCATTTATATGCTGATGCAAGTACAAGCATTACAGAACACAAACATGGACTCTAGAGATTACATTATTTGAATTAAAATTTAACAAGTGCCTACAGGTTTAATATTGAAAAAAGATAAGTGCCTCGTAATCCCCTCTTTTCGTTTTCCCTCCTTCAGGCACCGCGGCAGAAGGAGGGAAAGACAAGAAAAGGGAACCCAAGAAGGAGCCCATCCATGTCCCGTCAAGACCCGCTTGGCGCGGCCTGACAAGACCGGGTGTGGCGAGGCTGCGAAGGAGGAACTGTCGCTTGGCTTGCGGAGCAAGAAGATGGGGGAGCGAGGCAAGAGATAGGTGAATCATGCCGCTCTGTCTTTCCCTGCTCTTAAGGGGGAAAAGCGGAACAGGGGCGTGACGCTTCAGAAAGTTACCATTTTACCTTAACTGCAACAGTCCCACGACCCCACGACGCACAGTATTTGTGCAAAGTGGACGTTGGATTGACTAGTCGCCATGACAAACCGGCGTGCACAACCCTCTCCTGCCATGTGTCCGCGTACTATTTGGGGGCTATCCCAACGTGCCACGCGACATGTGTGGCTAAGACTCGAGGACTTATGTCAGGGAAAATATACATGGGTATATGCATTTTCCCCTGACTCGTGCACAGACAAGCCAATATCGAGCCAAGATCTACAAATGACCAAGAGATTCGAAGGACCAACATGCAGATCAGAGGGACCAAGATCAAGCCAGAGAAGCAAGATATCGTCAAGAAAAAGGCCTCCTTTGCCGGACAGGGGAGCCCGGCAAGGGGCGAGGCCACCCCCAGAAGTAGGCGACCAAAGAGCCCCGGCAGGCCTCTCGGGGCTCGCGGAGGCAAAACCACCACACCAACCATTCTACCACGACCCACGTCGTCGATCAGTGCGGTGTGAAGCTGCAGAGTGACTAAGTTGCAGCCATTCTCCACATGGCTGTCTCTCCCTACAGGAAAAACCCGCAGATGACACTCGTCCCGTGACGTGTCAAGCGAGCAGGCGAGGAGCTGGCAAGATAGCCCATCCCGTGATGTGTCAAGGGTTGCCAGGCAACCAATGATGTGACATTGAGTGGTGCATTTAATGCGCCCTGTCAGCCTGCAGAGTTAGGTATGATAGCACTGTTTGCTATCATATCAGTGCGTAATGACTATTTGCCATTGTGGTGACCCCTTGATCTATAAAAGGAGGCCGGTGGAAACCATAGAAAGGGTTAGAAGGTTGGATAACTCAAACCCCCATACGCGCATAGCCACTATCACCCTGACGCAACCCATGCCGGGCAAGTGTACTACCACTAGTACGCGTCGGTCCTAAACAAACGGTTTTAACCCCTTTCCATGATGGAAACTTATGTTTTCCTGGCACACACGCTCGGCAAAATGAGGTCCTGTGCGACCGACGAGCACTCAAATACAGAAATACGTACAATTATACAGGCGAAATAATTTCCGGTTGTAAGTACTATCGGCGTTCTGGGAACGGGGGTCACCTAACTTGCCTGCCTGCGGCCCACGGCATGGTACTGCAAGCAGGCCTGTACGGCCCATGTTCACCAACAAGCACTCAAGACCCTCGCGAGGGGCCAAGCCTCGCGAGGCGGACGACACAGGACCTCCTCGGGAGCGGCCTCACCAGGCTGGCTCGCGAGGGGCAGAGAGATCAAGGTGAGGCAAACCTCGCGAGATTCTCATGACGCAAGCCATGACGATCGAGACCAGGCGGGTGCCAGCGCGCACAGTGTCCTTGCTTCCTCTTTGGTGCTAACGAGGCAAGCGCAGGCGAGGAGTACCGAGGCATCAGGGAAAGGTTTCCATATTGGTGCAACAAGACCAAGACCAGCGGGATGGCAAGACATACGTCATCGTGGAGCCCGAGCCAGCGTCACCACCAAAGCCTTTGGCAGGCGAAGACTGCTTTTGTCAGGATTACTTGTACTAGCTGTCCCCTTTCAAATTGGCCATTGTGGCATCCCTTCCCGCTCAATATTTGAGAAGAGGACCAGGGCCTGTACAAAGAGGGCTAGCCACCACAGTAGGAGGGATCGGATCCTCACCCGCAAGATCTCATCTTGGACTAGATCCAACCCATCCTCACACCCACCAAGCACACCTCACCTCAGGAGGCTGTTCTTCCCCTTGTACTGTTCATCCCCAACTCGAGATGCAATCCACCACACCACACTGGAGTAGGGTATTACACCACAATGGTGGCCTGAACCTGTATAAATCTTGTGTCTCCTGTGTTGCGAGTTCGTCGAGCTAAGCTTAGAGATCCCGGTGAGGCTGAGAGCGTGATTCGGTAGGGGAGATCTTCGTGCGCACCCCAGTGTTCGAACCTTGAGGGTTTTGCCAGAACCCGAGATCCGACATTTGTTGTGCCAGGTAGGGGTGCGCCGAAGCTTTCCTTCCGTCGATCCGCGTCCCGTCGCTTTGTTGTCTCCATGGCGGATGCTCGCCTAGCTCGCGCTGAGCGCCGGGCCGCCCACGCCGCCTGCGTCGCTCAGGCCGCTCCTGTCGGCGGGCCGCCCCGTCATTCTCCTCCACCGGCCCGGCAGGGAACGAGCAGCAAGCATCCTCGCTGCACCCCTCGGTGAGGCGAGACGGCCGCACCACCACTCCGTCGCTGACTCTGGCTGGCTCGTCGTCCCACGCCCGTCGTGCTCCCATGGACGCGCAGGCCACACTGTGCATGGTGCGCGAACTCCTGTGCTACCACCCAATCGACGACCTCTATGAGGACTGGCTCGACCGCATCGCCGAGCTTGTCAGCGCCGTAGGGGGCTCCCCTGTGCCGTCCCTCTCGCTGCCTCGCCCTCCGCCAGCTGGAGGTGACGTGGCTCGTGGAGCGCCTCCACCACCTCTGCCCCAAGATGGTGTCCTGGCGCCCAGGCGTGCGGCCCCCCAACATGATCTACCGCGTCGGGCGCCCGTGCGCGAAGAAGGAAGCTGCCATGAAGTTCCTGGTCCACAAGAAAATGCTCCCGCGCTCCCAGTGCCGCTACGATAAGACCATGCGTTGCATGCGGTGGCGGTGCGCGGGCATCAAGTCCAGGTTCCACATCAACAAAGGGTCCTGGTGGCCAGGACGGGCTACCGTGCCTTCACCCATGAGCTGTGTAGCGTTGCATGGCCGGGCAAGTTCAAACCAGACCTGCCTCTGCTCTATGACGGCAACCCCCGACCTCGCGGAGTTCCTGCAGCTCTACGAGCTGAGAATCGAGGCGGCCAACGGCGATGAGAAAGTCATGGCGAATTGGTTCCCCATGGCTCTCATGGATGGCGCACGCTCGTGGTTCCTGAACCTGCCTCCAGGCTCGATTTCCTCCTGGAACGAGATGCGCGACCGCTTCGTCGCCAATTTCTAGGGCATTCGTGACCGACCTCCAGCTGCGGGTAACCTGCGCTGCGTCAAGCAGCAGCCAGGGGAGACCCTCTAGAAGTACATCTAGCGCTTCAGCAATGTTCGTCTCAAGATCCCCAAGGTGATAGACGAAGCCATCATCTCTGCATTCTCCGATGGCGTCCGCAACGCCAAGATGAAGGAGGAGCTCACCATCCACAAGGAGTTGTGCACATCCCTGGAGCTGTTCAACCTGGCAACCAAGTGCGCAAGGGCTGAGGAAGGGCGCCTTTCCCTCCTCGAGCTCCCGGCTACCGACCTGGAGGAGAAGAAAGCCAAGGCCAAGGACGTGAAGCACAAGGGAGTCGCCGTGCTCGTGGCAGAGCCGGACACGAAGCGCGGCAGGGACCAGCCTGAGTCATCCAAGAGCAGCCGACCGTTCTGCGCCTTCCACAACGTTCATAGCCACAACACCAAAGATTGTCAAGAGCTTAGGTCCATTCATGACGGACGCTTCGGTTGACGCCCCGAGCGCAACGACCGAGGCTACGGCCGAGTAGGAGGACATGGCGGAGGACGCTAGGATGACTAGGGCCCACGCCAGGAGTGGCGCAACCGGCCTCGTGAGGACCGCTGGCAGGATCAGCCTCACGAGGGTGCCTGGAGGGATCAGCCTCGCAAGGACCGTCCTCAGGGCAATGTTGGGCTTCCTGCGCTGCCGCCACCACCAAGAAGGAACGACGACCACCATCAAGACGAGGGGGCTGGGGGCTTCTAGGAGCCGCGTGCTATCGCCTGCATCATGGGTGGAGCTCAAGCCCCAGCCTCATAGCGTCTCTTGAAGCAGTTTGCTCGCGAGGTGAACGCAGTCCTCCCCAAGCTCGGGGCCACATGCCCGCTCAGGTGGTACAAGTGTGCCATCACCTTCAGCTTGGCAGACCAGCTCAAGTGCGCGGCCACCGCTGGCGCTCTCCCGATGCTCTGTTCACCCGTCATCAGCAACATGCAAGTCACCAAGACCCTCATCAACGGCGGTGCAGGGCTTAACGTCCCGTCCGTCGAGATGTTCGACAACCTTCAAGTGCCCTACGATCAGCTTCAGCCTACCAAGCCATTCTCAGGAGTGACCGATGGCTCCACCACCCCCATAGGACAAGTCCGCCTCCCAGTCACCTTCGGACAGCGCAACAACTACCGCACCGAGATCTTCAACTTCGACGTCGCCCACATCCGTCTGCCATACAATGCCATCCTTGGGTATCCAGCCCTGGCCAAATTCATGGCGGTGACCCACCATGGCTACAACGTCCTCAAGATGCTAGGAAGCAGAGGAATCATCACTGTCCCCTGCGAAGAAAGAGATGTGGTATGCTCCCTCGAGCGTGCCTTCCAAGCTGCAGCAATCGAAGACCCCGACAGCAAGGGCGAGTACCCTCCTGAGGCCATCCCCAAGAAGAAGAAGCAGATGCTCCGCACAAGGCCTTAGGGGAGCGGCGCCTCAAGTGGTGCCATGTCAGGATCGGTGCCCATGCCTGGGGCGCCTCCCTCTATCGCATAGGAAGGCGCGCCCGACACCCTCCTCGGGCAGGGCTCGGGGGCTCTCTTCTGGAGGGCCTCAGACCTTGCCAACATTACGAGGGAGGTGCTCGGGCACCATTTGGAGGCGTGCTTTGTGGCACGTTTCCCTTAGGAGAACATAGGGCGAGGAGCGCCCAGCGCTAAGGAGTTCATTACCAAGACCACTTAGGAACTGCAGGATGCGAGGGCCATGCGCGGCGATCGCCGCTCACCTGGCGCCGCCCCCATCTAGGCAAGGATGCTAGGCTGCGCGTCTGCATCGATGTCCCAGGGCTCAATAGGGCCACGTCTCGGGAGCTCTTCTGGCCTTCGCGTGTGGGACGCTGCGAGGGCCCACCACACAGCTACGTTCGCATGCCATTCGGCCTGCCAAGCGTGGCATCCACCTACTAGCGTAGCTTGCGGAGTTTCCTGGCGGCTCAGGAGGCCAGGCACCACGCAGTCTTGGCGGAGATGGAGACGGTCCTCCAAGAACTGCCAGGACCCCCAGAGCCTCGCGAGGCTCAGGGCCCCGCCGGCTCATGAGGAGCAACCCCTTCGCCGCGCACCTTCAGCTGCCCCAACACCCCTTCGGCAATGGTACCAGGTGACATTTTCCAAGTTTATTTAGCTGAGAGCACCCTTAGGGCTGCATCATTCCCATGCCGCTTGGGTCCGTCCCTGCGGCATGTATCGCTTTTTATGTCTTTATCTTACCTTGCTGGGGGCCCCCCTCAGGCTGCATCATCCCCAAGCCGCTCGGGCCTGACCCGGTGGCATCAATCTCCCCTACGTTTACTTGAGCCAGTTTGCTTTCCATGCTTAATATATCTATGACTATCACTTGCTTGATTGTCACCTACCACGGGAGCTACTCACGCTGGCACGACGCTAGTGCTTGGGTCCGTCCCTGCAATGTCAACAGATCTAAGCGATCGAGCTCTGGCTGCACGCGCCACCTCACCAGGCTCTCAGTGCCTTCATTCCCCTGTGGAACGACCAGTGGCCGGCCGACGATTATAATGGCAACCTGCGCCCTTCCTCGTGCTAACTTGCAGGAACCTCATGAGGACCATGGCAGGTGGAACCGTGCGCTCCCTCTTCTCCCATGTAATCCGCTTGAGCGTTAAAAGGGGGGCTCCTGAGCATCGTGACTCAGGAGCTCTTACTGGCTCTCCAGCCCTCACCCCCTGGCCTTGACCACGGCATCGCGACCTGGCATACTAGAAGCGGCTGAGCTCGCTCGAGGGCCAGGACCTGAGGACGTAGAGCATGAAGGAGAGCGTGGGGAAGAGGAGGAGACTCGTACGGGCCCGACCTAGCTATGCTACGACCGCCTACGCATGAGTCTGACGCCTCGCGAAGGACCGACCCTGGACTGCCAAGATAAGTTTCACGCTCGGGTCAACCAATCGCTACGGTGTAGAGTTCTCATTTGTGTTGCCCCGCTAAGGCAACATAGTCTCCCTTACATACCTCTCGGCGGTCGCTTGCGCGCTAAAGGGGACCTCCTGAGCGTCGCATCTCAGGGGCTCTTACTGGACCTAGGGCTGCTCACCTCCTGGCCGTGACCACGGCATCGCGACCTGGCATACTAGCGACGGTTGCAGCCTGCCTGGGGACTGGGACCTGTCAGCGTAGAGCACCAAGCCGTCGCGAGGTTGGAAAGGGGAAACCAAGCCGGAATGGGACACGCACACGCACAATGTCATAATAAGGATAATATCAACAAAGGACATTGCGGACCCTTTACATACCCCGCGGTGTACTTCTCAATTCCTCGCAGGAAACAAAAGAAAGAACTTCTAGGAGTCTACGCGCCCCAGCGGTGACGCCATCATCAATAGTGGGCCCCGGGAGGCGGGCGCCAACCCCATCCAGATCAGCGGCGGCGACGGCCGGACGCTGCAGCCTTGCTCCGGGAATGGCGAGAGCTTGGGGGCACGCAGTTGTCGTCACTCGTCTCCGGAGTCTCATAGAGCTCGGGAGAATCACTAGACTCCCAAGTGTCGCTGCTGCTACCAGAGGAGCCACTGGCGACGCGGACAACAGGCCCTGCTCCTACTGCAACGCCGTCCTGACGGCCCATTCTGGAGCAGCACGACAGCGTGGAGGCGCCGTCGTACTCGAAGTGGATCGCGAGGGCGCCTTCCGCACGGCACACTCGAGCGACCTCACCCCAGCCTAGGGTCATAAAGATCTTGCCCAAGGAGACGGCCTCAACTTCCGCTCCAGTCGCCGGCGCGTCGCAGTCGGCGTGCTGCAGCCAAAGCGCGAGGGGCCCCCTTGGCGGCATCTCGGCAAAGAAGAAGGAAGGGAAGCGGATCCAAATGCTCGGAGGCGTCGCCGCCCACAGCACAAGTTCACGCGAGGAGTCCGCGGCGTGGACTCCGGGGACGGTGACGCGTGCCACCGCGGTACGGTGATCATGGCCGCGGCGCGCGCGCCGCCGCTCGCCGCCTCTTTCTCCTGCGCCCTCGGCATGGGCGTACAGGGGTAGCAGATACCCAAGGAGGAGGCCGCTCGCACCAAGGCCTTGTCGCCTCCTGCATCACCACCACGTCACAATGGTGGACCGGCCTCTTCTTCGGCGGAAGCGGCCCCGGCTCATCGCGGGGAGTCTTTCCTTTCACTGCAGCGGAAAACCTTCGGATGGGCACCATTGGAGTCGCTACTGGCAATGGAGCGAGGATGCGAAGCGAGCAGAGTGGGAAGAGATGGGCGACGGGGGCTCTGCCCCCTCCTCATTTATAGCAGGAGAAGGCCAACCAGCGCCCCCACGATCACACGTAATGATGGTTTTTCCTCACATGCAGCAGGGACTCGTCAAGTTGGGCAGTTGCCGAGGCAGCATGGGGAAGCGGAGACGCACACGTCCAATCAACTGCTATGCGTCGACCAATGTCGTAGGCTGTTGGGGCCTGCGGCACTCCACACTTGCCCTTTGGCTTTGCCTCGAAGCCAAGTCCGAGCGCGCCTTGGGCCCGGGGGCTACTGCCAGTGTTCTGGGAACGGGGTCCCGAGACTTGCCTGGCTGCACCCACGGTGTGGCACTGTGAAAGGGCCGGTACGGCCCATCTTCACCAACAAGCACTCAAGACCCTCGCGAGGGGCCAAGCCTCGCAAGGCGGACGTCACATGACCTCCTCGGGAGTGGCCTCACCAGGTTGGCTCGCGAGGGGCAGAGAGATCAAGGCGAGGCAAACCCGCGAGATTCTCATGACGCAAGCCTTGACGATCGAGACCAGGCGGGCGCTAGTGCACACAGTGTCCTTGCTTCCTCTTTGGTGCTAAGGAGGCAAGCGCAGGCGAGGAGTACCGAAGCATTAGGTAAACGTTTCCATATTGGTGCAACGAGACCAAGACCAGCGGGAAGGCAAGATGGAGGTCATCGTGGAGCCAGAGACGGCGTCACCGCCAGAGCCTTTGGCAGGCGAAGACTGCTTTTGTCAGGATAACTTGTACTAGTTGCCCCCTTTCAAATTGGCCGTTGTGGCATCCCTTCCCGCTCAATATTTGAGGAGAGGACCAGGGCCTCTATAAAGAGGGCTAGCCACCATAGTAGGAGGGATCGGATCCTCACCCGCCAGATCTCATCTTGGACTAGATCCAACCCATCCTCACACCCAGCAAGCACAAGAACACCTCACCTCAGGAGGTTGTTCTTCCCCTTGTACTGTTCATCCTCAGCTCGAGAGGCAATCCACCACACCGCACTGGAGTAGGGTATTACACCACAACGGTGGCCCGAACAAGTATAAATCTTGTGTCTCCTGTGTTGCGAGTTCGTCCAGCTAAGCTTAGAGATCCCGGTGAGGCTGAGAGCATGATTCGGTAGGGGGAGATCTCCGTGCACACCCCAGTGTTCGAACCTCGAGGGTTTTCCCGGAACATGAGATCCAACAAGTACATCCCACATAGTCAGTCATGGCTAAACATTTCCGTTCGCATATACATCTAACATAGTCACTCCAAGGAAAACATTTGCTCAAGGTGGCGTAACACAAACAGTTTTCAAGAAAATGTCGTGTGTGATTGTTCATTGATCCAACATGGTATATTCCCAGAAACTGTGTGCGTTGCCTGAGGTCATCGCCCACGGTGTTTTCTCATTAACCGTTTGCAATAGGAAAACCCAATTAGCAAGCTAATTGGCCAATTGGCGGGCTAATTGCCCTATTATTAATAATCCATTTACTAATATAATTGACATTCATATTAAGCACATAATAAATATTCCATTTCCATATTAAGGAAGCATGATTTCGTAATTTAAATACATCATAGTATAACACATGATATAGCTTCAGCACTCAGCCACCCCAATACACAACTGCACCAGCAGCAAGTTTCACATGCAACATCTAGAACCTTTTGAAATTAGCATCATAGACGGTATATAGAGATATGCATCTCATCTGGAAAACTGCTAAAGGTCTTTGCAACTTTTAGGCCTGTGGATGACTGACCGTGCATCCTTCGACCTCTTCAGGAACACTTCAATATTGAACCATGGGTGTTATATGAAAACTTTCCTCGTTCCTGACCACAGAGGTGGTTTAAGAGGTAATCATCAGCGAAGCCTGAAAACAAGGATGTGTATACATATCTTCTCTATATAGGAAATGGGGTAAAGGAATACAAAAAGGCAATGTATAATAGTTAGTACCATCTTTTAAACCTCAGTGCTTCCCATTGTTTCCCTGCAACACATATAAGGTAGTTAGTCATCAGGTTAAGTAAGGGTTCGCATGCTATCAGTAAAATATGTTGATGAAAAATAAGCACATTGCAGATTCATCGACAATTCAAGCCACATGGAAAACCCATTTATCCAAACCAAGCATGATTAAGAACTAGGAAATATAGCACTTGTATATGTTTCTCATGTATTAAGTGCATCCAAATTCGATTTATTCCTCACATGGTATACAATAAGAGAATGCAGCCACAGCAATTGAACATCGCATTGCAGAATTGAACCAAGCAGTTAACTAAACACCACAACAAATGAACCAAATGTTAACTGAGCACCACATTGCACAATATAACATACTCATAATAGAAGATTAGACAGTTAAGCAAACCAAGCATGCTTAACAACTTGGAAATATAGCAATTGTATTTGTTTCTCATGTATTTAGTACATCCAAATTTGATTTATTCCTCACATGGTATACAATAACAGAATGCAGCCACAACAATTGAACATCGCATTGCAGAATTGAACCAAGCAGTTAACTAAACACCACAACAAGTGAACCAAGCCACAAAAAATGAACCAAGTAGTTAACTAAACACCAATTGAACAATATAACATACTCCTAATAGAAGATCAGACAGTTAACCAAACCAAGCATGCTTAACAACTTGGAAATATTGCATCCTGAAGAATTGAACATCACATTTGCAGAATTGAACCAAGCAGTTAATTGAACAACACATTGCACGACATATAGAACATATACACTATAGTAGAAGATTGCATGGTAAAAGAAGATAGAACAATTAACAAGAATTTGTTAAGGAAAGGCAGTAGCTAGCAAACTGAACATGATTCCTTATAGTGAGATAATAAGACAAGCTACTCCTCATTGTCGGAGATATCAATGACGACTGGATCATTGGACATGGAAGAGGGCGAGGCCTCCGCATCGTGGGTGCCCTCGTTGTAGTGGTGAGTTGCCCGAGCCGCTCCGTGCACCAACCTGCTGGCTTTCGAGATGAGGTAAGCACGTGCATGCTGAGAAAACACCATGTAGTCTTCGTCGAAGGTACCGACGGCGGCCTCGAGAAAATGCCACGAACTATCGTTTAAAGCAGCCAACCGTGTCGCGGCGTCGGCGCGCGAGGCGTCAACGGTGGCCTCGACGGTGAGGTGCTCCTCCAAGATCTGGGGGTCGGCACGAATGGCAACCATCGCGACCTCATCCGCACGTGCGGCCGCGATTTGCTTCTCCGCTACCAAATGCTCCTTGAGGTCCTGGCTATACTGCGTGCACCATGGCTTAGGCCGGCGCTTATTTGGTGGAGGGGTCGGTGATTGGGCTGGAAGGTGTCCCACTCACGCCGGCGGTCGGGGCATGTCGGATGTGGAAGGAGGAGGAGGAGGATGGGGGCCGGGTGTGGATTACCTGTCTGGATATGCGAGGCCGAGCAACGTGAAGGAGGGTCGCCGGCGAGGAGGCGGCGGCGCTGCAAGCAAGGAGTGAAGGTTTCAACTTGGAAAGGAAGGCGAAAACAGGGGAAATGTGGCTTTTGGTAAGGGGGAGGGGGCGGGGAAGTAGATATTTCCGCGGAAGCCAAAAATTTGGAATCGCTTCAGCCAAAAAACTGGCGCGCAAAGTGTCATCACACACGGTCCCTTATTCAAAGCAGGCTATGGACTGTAGCCGTCGCACCTTCTCGCTAAGATGTATGCGTACTATATTCCGACAGTGCTCCAAGATATTTTGTGCTGCAACTCACACGGTTGGTCATAATAAACTGTGTGGGATCTACTTGGATTTTCGTCTTTATTTGAATTATATAATGGGGTCACAGTGGCCATGGACGGTGTTTGAATTGCTAGACCTTTTATCTGCAGTGATCATAAAACAATTGGAATTATTCAGGGTTCATTTGGACATTTTTATGCATTAAGTGAGTTTTCAATGCATTTATGTGCATAATTAAAATTTGAACTACATGCACATGCTCTAGTGCATATAAATTGGTTGAAAATCAAATCTTTGTCCTTGGGTGCATGCTTAGGTCCCATGCAAGAAATGGGAATGAATGTCAAACACCCTGCCACCGTCACTAGGCCGCAAACATTGAGATACCTGGTTTTTAAATTCTAGCAAATCCAAAACTCGTCTGAAATTCATGAAACTTGGCATGCTATCATGGAGCGGCATCAACATGGCTTGGTAAAGATTTTGTCCCATTTGGGACTGGTTTGGGTATATGCTTCTCACAAACCAGAGCTTCTCACAACAAGCATGATGGTTTTGGTAGGGAACGACCCAACTTTGGGGACAAAACGATATCCATTGCTTCTAATTGCTTTCAAAAAATTTCTCGTCCCAACATAGAACAACAGGAGTGTTGTGTTATTTTTTGTGATTTTTCGGGGTTCGTTTGGACTTTTTTATGCATTAAGTGAGTTTTCAATAAATTTATGTGCATAATTCAAATTTGAACTACATGCACATGCTTCGGCGCATATAAATTGGTTCAAAAATCAAATCTTTTGTCCTTGGGTGCATGCTTAGGTCCCATGCAACAAATGGGCATGAATGTCAAACACCCTGCCACTGTCACTCGGCCGCAAACATTGAGATACCTGGTTTTTAAATTCTAGTAATTCCAAAACTCGTTTGGAATTCATGAAATTTGGCATGCTATCATGGAGCGGCATCAACATGGTGTGATAAAGATTTTGTCCCATATGGGGCAGGATTGGGTATATGCTTCACAAAACAAGATGATGGTTTCGGTAGGGAACGCCCCAACTTTGGGGGCGAAACAATATCCATTGCCTCTTAGTACTTTCAAATTTTTTCTCCTGTCAACATAGAACAACATGAGTGTTGTGTTATTTTTTGTGATTTTCGGGGTTCGGTTGGACATTTTAATGCATTAAGTGAGTTTTCAATGCATTTATGTGCATAATTCAAATTTGAACTACATGCACATGCTCCGGTGCATATAAATTGGTTGAAAAATCAAATCTTTTGTCCATGGGTGCATGCTTAGGTCCCATACAAGAAATGGGAATGAATGTTAAACACCGTGCCACCATCACTCGGACGCAAACATTGAAATACCGGGTTTTTAAATTCTACTAAATCCAAAACTCGTCTGAAATTCATGAAACTTGGCATGCTATCATGGAGCGGCATCAACATGGTGTGGTAAAGTTTTGTCCCATTTGGGGCAGGTTTGGGTATATGCTTCTCATAAAACAGAGCTTATCACAACAAGCATGATGGTTTCGGTAGGCAATGCCCCAACTTTGGGGGCGAAACGATATCCATTGCCTCTTATTGCTTTCAATTTTTTTCTCGTGTCAACATAGAAGAACAGGAGTGTTGTGTTATTTTTTGTGATTTTTCGGGGTTTGTTTGGACATGTTTACACATTAACTGAGTTTTCAGTGCATTTATGTGCATAATTCGAATTTAAACTACTTGCACATGCTCTAGTGCATATAAATTGGTTGAAAAATAAAATCTTTTTCCTTGGGAGCATGCTTAGGTCCCATGCAAGAAATGGGAATGAATGTGAAACACCCTGCCACCGTCACTCGGCCGCAAACATTCATATACGTGGTTTTAAATTCTAGTAAATCCAAAACTCGTCTGAAATTCATGAAACTTGACATGCTATGATCGAGCGGCATCAACATGGCATGGTAAAGTTTTTGTCCCATTTGGGACAGGTTTGGGTATATGCTTCTCACAAACCAGAGCTTCTCACAACAAGCATGATGGTTTTGGTAGGGAACGGCCCAACTTTGGGGATAAAACGATATCCATTGCCTCTAATTGCTTTCAAAAAAATTCTCGTGCCAACATAGAACAACAGGAGTCTTTTGTTTTTTTGTGATTTTTCGGGGTTCGTTTGGACATTTTTATGCATTAAGTGAGTTTTCAATGAATTTATGTACATAATTCAAATTTGAACTCCATGCACATGCTCCGGTGCATATAAATTGGTTGAAACATCAAATCTTTTGTCCTTGGGTGCATGCTTAGGTCCCATGCAAGAAATGGGAATGAATGTCAAACACCCTGCCACCGTCACTCGGCCGCAAACATTGAGATACCTGGTTTTTAAATTCTAGTAAATCCAAAACTCGTGTGAAATTCATGAAACTTGTCATGCTATCATGGAGCATCATCAACATGCCGTGGTAAACTTTTTGTCCCATTTGGGGCAGGTTTGGGTATATGCATCTCACAAACCAGAGCTTCTCACAACAAGCATGATGGTTTCAGATAGAACACCCGTATGCAAAGTGAGAGCAAGATTTGTGCATCTCTTGAACACAAACGGTTCTTTTGGATGACCCGTGTGAACCACTTATAAACAATTTGGTGCGATTTGCATCTGTCATATTGGGTATGTTGCCATTTGTCAAACTAGAAAGACTGACATTTATTGATCTAGTAACGTTGCCATTTGCCAATCTTGTAACACTGCGATTTGTCAAAATATGAAGCTAAAAATCACTAGTAGTATGTAATTTTTGCAACTAAGATTCAGTAATTAAGCATATTGAGGTGAGGAGGCGTGTTTATCCAGGCGTGCAATGGGCGGCGCAGTACTATTCGATTTGACAACGGGCGGTGCAGTTCCCGATATGGCTTTAATGCAGACGAGGGAGAGGGTAGCGGTTCCCGAAATGTTGAACGGCCAATGATGCATGCTCCTTCAATTAGGATCATGTGAATGCATGAGGGAAGTAATGGGAGGACCGGGAAAAGAGGCAGCACGATGTGAATGCAACGCAGTTTGTACTCATATGAAGGCGCCCCTCCATTCCAATGCATATACATCATCGTACGCACCTAAGCATTTGCCTAAGCACCTACACTAATAAGCGCAAAAGTACCCACTCCAGACCCATGGCGGCGACGCGCGCAAGCAGCCAGCGACTGTGCCAGATGGTCCGCGACGCCGGTCTGCGGCATGGCACTATGGATCGTCTCCATACAGTGTTGGCGGCCGGCTGGTGGATGGCCGCCGTCGATGCTAGCTATGACTCTCAGTTGTACCAGATGATCATTCGCACCACCAACAGGTTCACCGTCGTCAAGAAGCTCACGGATGACATCGCCGTACTCCTTCAGCCCGCGCACTTGGGCTCCTCATTGCCTGCCACCCTAATCGGCCTCCATGGTCAGAACCTCTTTCAAGCACTGGTGGCCCTCCGACTGCCAGCCGACGCAAAGAAGAATGTCCACCTAGAGGTCGCGCTCGTCTCGAGGTGCCTCGCCCTGCAAGAAACCGTCGACCTACACATCCATGTGTACGAGCGAATCGTGTACATAGGTATCTACAAGGCCAGTGAGGACGCTATGATGTTGGCCTTCTTCAGCCGGCTGGAAGCCTTGGATTCCTTAGTTGAGAAGAACCTTGACCTCACCACACAAGCCGCCGCTCCTTAGCCGCCGGTCAGTGGCCTGGCTGGCGCACTGAGTTGAGGAGGAGGAGGTCGTACAATGATGGATGCATCTTTCTTCTTGCCTCCTATAACCACCACTGCGATCGCATCATCATGGCCTTATTTCTTATTTTTGCTATTCCATTCTCGTTCCAGTCAATACAGACATGTGCGATCCCTTTGCTCAATACAGACATGTCCGTTCTAGTCTTATTTTGATTGGCTTGAATGAAGGTCTATCCTGCTGTTTGGTGCCGCAGCGTGCTGTGCTCGCCGTTAGGCGCCGCGGCGCGCTCTGCTCGCGTCCGTCGGCGCGCTCGGCTTGTGGACAACTTTTCCTTGCGTGTTCAACTTCTATATGCATATATATATGGTTGCTCGCTGTTGAGGCGACCACGGAGCGCTCTGCTCGCGTCCCTCTGCGCGCGCTCTGCCAACGGTTGGGCATGCGCACTATCACGTCTGGGGCCCCATATACATGCGGTTGCGTCGCACGCATTGCTATGCGATGCAGTTATGTGCGTCCCAATGGAGTTACACGCTACAAATTAGAACTGCCATCAGGGCCTGCCGATATTCCTAGCCGTCCGGCTTCCCCTTTAATTTCGGCGGCCATTATAACATTAGTCTCTTCAACCTTTCGATCGTGCCCTACAACACAACAAGCACACCCATGACGACACATAAAGAGGGGATGTCCAGCGGCGCTCCAATGGAGTTCGGCAAGCATAGAGTGGAGACCCACGCGAGGGAGATGGATCTCTCGGTGGTGTACACCATCGACCCGGCCGTGGTGGACGACTACGTCAACAACGTTGAGCAGTTGCTTGCTGGAGACAAGTACAAGGTGGTCGGCATCGACCTCCAGTACAGCGCCGGTCATCCCGACATAGATCAGAAGGTTGTCGTCGCCCAGTTGTGCGTGCGCCATCATGTCCACATCTACCACTACTGCGTGGCCACATAGCCTTGCGACCGTTTCAACAGGGTTGTCAACAGCACCGAATACAAGTTCTCCACGGTGGAAACCAAAGACGATGTAAATGCGCTCAGTGTTACGGGCTTGGCCTGCAAGAACCTTGTCGAAATTCGTGACCACTACAGGGTTTGGAGTAGCACGAAGAAGGACTCTCTGGTCGAACTCGCCTCGGCCATCATCGAACCCTACTACAAAAAGATGAAGTAGGATGCCCAGAGAACAAGCCCCCTATCCTGGCAGGCCTGGATGCGGCACCTGGATGAACCTCACCTCAATTTCGCGTCCAAGAGCATTTACACATGCTACGAGATGCACAGGCGGATCGTTGACATGAGGAAGTGCCTCGTTACCCAAATCGGCGAGCCCGGATCGAGCCACAACTAGAGCAAGCTTCACAAGAAGTAGATGATGATCAGATGATCATTTATGATAGTTAATCATGCATGTAATATATAGTTTACTTTGTTGGCATGTGGAAATGTCATGTGTGTAGTAGCCACCTATGTAATTATGCATGTAATAGTTTACTTTGGTGTGTGCAAATGCCATGGTTGTATTAGCCACCTATGTAAGTGGATGTTTAATTTGGTTATGCAAGCATGTCCTTATAAGTGTGTGTGTGTGTGTGTGTGTGTGTGTGTGTGTGTGATTGTATGTTGTTGTTCTGTATGCAACCCCATCGCACAACACATACGTCTTGTTAAGTCGAACCGTTTCTGTTCTCTTGTGTTAATGCAAACAGTTCATCCGAGTGAACCGCATGCCGTATATCGCACACACCTTCATTTGGCTGACCGTTTCTTCTATGTTGCCTAATCACAAACAGTTCATCCGAGTGAACCGTATGCTGTGCATCGCACACACCTTCATCTGGCTGCCTGTTTCGTTTGTTCCTCCTCATCGAAAACAGTTAATTGAACTGAACCGTATGCCCTGAATCACACACGAAACTAAAATATTAACCGTGTTTGATGCATCCTCCATCACATATATATTGCACCTTTTTTGATGGGTTTTTACACCACCGTTTGCGATTATGGCATCACACACAGTTTCGTCAAAGGGTCTCTGATTGTAGTGTCGCGTTAGCAGCAACCTACAGTAGTGTACGCTCCACCACCACCTTTCCACCATCAATCCACCAAAGCCGGAGTAGGGTTTTGCACCTTGCGGCGTCCCGAACCTGGGTAAAACTGCTCGCGTGATCTCTGCCGTGCCGCCACATGCTCGTCTGCTCTTTGTGCAACGCGACCTCCGCCTGCCGAACCAGCAAGGGGCGTCCTGGTCCCATAGGTGGCCGTGGTTTCCCGTGACAATGTATGTGTGGTTTTTATGACTAATGTTGAGTCCATGGATTATACGGATTCTCACCCTTCCACCATTTCTAGCCTCTCTAGTGCCGCACAACTTTCACCGGTACCATACACCCACCATATACCTTCCTCAAAACAGCCACCATACCTACTTATTATAGCATTTCCATAACCATTCTGAGATATATTGCCATGCAACTTTCCACCGTTCCGTTTATTATGACACGCTTCATCATTGTCATATTGCTTTGCATGATCATGTAGTCGACATAGTATTTGTGGCAAAGCCACCATTCATAATTTTTTATACATGTCACTCTCGAGTCATTTCGCATTTCGGTACACCGGTGGAGGCATTCATATAGAGTCATATTTTGTTCCAAGTATCGAGTTGTAATTCTTGAGTTGTAAGTAAATAAAAGTGTGATGATCATCATTATTAGAGCATTGTCCCATGTGATGAAAGGATGATGGAGACTATGATTCCCACACAAGTCGGGATGAGACTCGGGACAAAAAATAAAAAAATAACAGAAAAAAGAGGTCAAAGAAGCCCACAATGTCGTCGATATAAGCCATCTTTTATGTTGTACTGGTGGACAAAGAAGTATAACAAGTTCATATATTTTATATATTTTATTAAACACTAGAGTGCGGGATGTATGATCTGTATGAAACTAACATCATGTATTGCCTTGATATTATCACTTAGTACATCCCCAGTTAATATAATTCATATTTTTTTCATTTGAGTGAGAAGTTGATGGTGCAATTTTTCATTGTTTTTCGTTATCATGTTTGAATTATTAAAGGTTTCTTAGCATTAGTTTTTTCTTGCATGCAGTTTTCTTCAATGGGTCACCTGATGGGTAATGGGTGAGTGAGTCTACATGCTTGTTATCAGCTCGTAAAGAGGATGATGGCATTGATAGTTTGGCCATTGTGGAGGATATTAGGTGCTCAATCAAACATATAAACCCTTCTAGAGTACCCGCATAACCGAGGCAACTGCGACCGCTAGCGATTTTGGGTCGCTCGATCTACCTACGTGCAAAGTTTTTTGTACTTTTCATCTTCCTGGCAAACATTCGGCCGTCAATTCTGCCTCACGCAAACATTCGGCCGTCAATTCCATCGCGGGACCGGCTATCCAATGCGTGTTGCGTGGGCTCGTTCAGGTGGGTGTTTGATGTGTGTTGCGGTAAAAAGGTGGGTGGGCTGTGATCGTGGTGGATTGGAGCGCTTGCCGGTCACAGCATGGGGTGGAGAGCCAGGACCAATCCACTCATCGAAACCTAGCGCACTCGGGCCAATCCTCTCCATGCTCGAGCCCCTCTTCTCTTTCGGCGCCGTCTTTCCTCCCCTGATCTCTCCCATCCACCATGGCGAGCAGGGCGACCGTTAGAGATCATTAGCGGCGACAAGAGAGCTGGCGGAAGAAGGGGCCAGGTCAAGGCGGGTGTTGGAGACCGATGGGGTCTGGTGGGCATGGTGGCAGGGCTGCAGTGGCCTGTGGGGCGTCGACCAAACTAGCAGCGACCCCGAAGGAGGGGAAGGGCCCGACAGGTGTGTCCAGGGAGGACAGGCTTGGGGGCCTCGTGGATTGGGGAGATAGCGGCCACCTGGTTTCTCCAATCAATCTGCTATCTGGACAGGGCCACGACAATGCAGGTGAGGGGCGTAGGCGAGCGATCCTATGCAGACGCGCGTTGACTGGTAGAAGGCGTTACACTCCTCCCACCTTTGCTTCTCCCCTCCTCCCATTTGCTTCCCTCTCCTTTCCGATCTAGCCTACCCACCTACGTACGCATCATTTTTCTCTAAGTTTTTACTGCTTGATTCTCTGGTTCTCTGATGATCTTATTTTGATTCCTCAACTTTTAGTTACTGGTGGAGACTATAAGAAGAATTTTGAGGAAGAGTTTGATCAAGAAGACCAATGTGAATTATATCTCTCTTGAACAGAGTCACGCATGTTCCTGCATTTTTGGATTTTTCTGTGTTGTAGATCACATGGCATGATTTTTTACTCCTCTTACCCACTGAGCAAAGCTACATTTGTAAATAAAGGTCTTAGAAGTTTTCGTTTTTACCTTTTGGTCTGATAGATCAGTGCATGGTGTTGGTCATGTGAACAGAGGTTGTCCGTTCTCCTTCTGATAGATTGGTACATGGAATAATTATGTACAGATGACCCTTCCAAGATGAATATTTGAGTGCTCTTCTTGTTTGAAATTTTTTGTTCACGGGAGTAGGCTGACACCCGCAATTGTTTGGCATCAAATTCAGAAAATACACATCCTAAGATTGAAGCAATGCAACCTGAACCAAAGGTTTGTACGCCCACCATTATTAATATTCCATACTATTTGTGTTCTTCAGATCCCAATAATTCATTCGGTCTTGCTTTTGACATAAAACACAAGTATTAGCTTTGAGCCCCTTCTCCACCACAGGCAAAGAGAAGACGAGGTCGAACCCCAACACCGGAAGGTATCTTGGCACCAAACCATCGCGAGGAGAAGAGGATGCGTTGTTGTGCATGAGGTGTTAATAAACTTTCACATTCTTTGTTCTGGTAGATTTGGTGTGTTGGGTTCCATGTATGTTTTATTTATTTTCTTTAGATTGCTCTGGTGTTTTGGTGGAAATTGATCAGGGAGGGCCTAGGATTTTGTCAAGTTTTTTTTCAGGTTATTTGATGTATAGGACTGTGCTTCTATGTGTTGTTTCCTTCAATCTATCATTGCAGTAGAAGATGAAGGGTGTCTTCATGATCAGTAGACCAGTGTGTGATACCGCCTGTTGTAGTTCTATTGCTATGTATACAAGGGAGATAAATGCAAGTATTGTTGTTTTGATGATGTCTGAGTGTATCTTGTGTATGTGCAGATAAGCAGCCATGTTCAGAAGTGCTTTATAGAGGTCCTGTAAGCTTTCTAGACATACATGTTGTTTCCAATCTCTCTCGGCTTCCCCAATCCTAGAGGTAATAACATGATTTCTTTATGTTGCCCAAATTAAGAAGTGAACTTTTGCTGCATATTTGCCTGATGTGTGTCCTGTAAACTCTAAACTTTCTAGGCTTACATGTGCATGTGTATTTGTTAGTTACTACTATGAATTCTAAATGTTGTTTGCCGGAATTCAGAATTGAACTTTTGCTATATATTTGCTCGCTGAGTGTACACGTGTATGCTGTACACGTGTATTTGTTAGGTAATAATATGATTTCTTTATGTTGTTTGCCAAAATTCAGAACTGAATTTTTGTTGTATATTTTCTTGATGTGTGTGCTTTCAACTGTAAGATTCTAGGCGTACATGTACCCATGTATTTGTTAAACTAATAACCTAATTACTGCACATACCATTTAAACAAACGGTAGCCCCTTGTTCTATGGAACACCTATTTTATTGCCAAGCAAGCCCCGTTTTTTTGCGGTTGCAGCCACCTGATCACTAACCTGAATGAGTAGACATTATTTATGGACATGCCTCCTTTCATGTCTCCACAGATGCAATTTTTGTTTCAAGCAGCCGTAAGGTATCTTTTAAGATTGTTCCAAAAAACGGGTACTTTTTTAGATTAAAGGCCTCAGGGTTAGGCAAGAACTTTAATAAATCTCACCCTAGACTTACTACATCTTTTGCATATGAGTGTTTCTTCCGATTTAAGGATTGGGAGGGGAATGCATTTTCCAATGCCTCAATTTTGGTTACTTGTGGAGAGTAGAAGAAGAATTTTGAGGAAGAGTGTGATCAAGAAGCCCAAGAGTGTGATCAAGGATATTAAGGAAGAATTATCTCTCTCCTGAATACAGTCATGCTTGTTCCTGCATTTTGATGTTTGATTATTTCTGTGTAATAGAGAACATGACATGATTTTGCACTCTTACCCACTGAGCAAAGCTACACTATAAATGAAGGTCTCAAAAGTGTTTGTTTTTACCTTTTTGTTTGATATATCAATACATGGTGTTGTTCATGTGAACAGAGGTTGTTCTTCAGGCCTCTATATGAGCTAGCTGTAATAACAATTTCCGTGGGATGTGATGATTCATTTTTATCTTTGATATGGTTGTTTTCATCATAATAAAATATATGGAAATCTTGGCTTGCGGTTTAATGTAGCTTCAGATGCTTTGTTCTGGTATGGTGGTAGAAATAAGTGGTTGTACTTAAGCTTTTGCTCTTTATTTAACTTTGAGGCATAAATTCAAATGATTAGTATATGCATAGCAGTGTAATGCAAGTGACAGTTGTGCTATAGTAGAATCCAAGATTGAGGAAGGTGTCGAGGGGAGCACACCAAATTCTATCAAAGTAATTACTAACATGCTACTCTGAATTATAGTGGCAGTTGGTCAATATCTTGAACTTTTGCACTATGATTTGTTTTATTATTATTATATACTGTGTGGAACAACTTCACGGGACAAAGAAGCCTAATACTCTCATGGACGAGGTTGATAGTATATATGGTGGTGGAATGTGACAAATGTGACCGGTAATACTTCGACTGCATCTCAATGCTTCTGTAGTGGGAGCATTTCAGTGTACATAATGCTTCATGGGATATGTAATTTTTTATTGTCTAAAAATATGAATGCCCATGATCTCTGCCTGATCTAGTTTTAACCATCAATCTGATATTTTATTTGCACAAAGGATGAATTTTCTGGCAGCGTGGAGAGCCTATATATTGATGACCAGCTGCCTTAAATTTACTTGTGAGCAATTCATATATAATGATCTTCCATTTGTTTTCTTCTAGACCAAGATTGATTAGCTTGCATTTACGTACCATTTCGAGGTTTCGTCGATAATGTTATTCATCGTCAGTGTTTCAGTTTCATTAGTCCTCACATGAACATGTTGATTTCTAATTTCTCTGCACATAAATGTGCAACACATATTTGTACCATGCAGGGCTCACATTTACTTCTTTCTGACGTAATGAGTCTGACCTGCTAATACTTGACATTAGTGATCAGCTTGACGCAAGCTTTCGATCAGCTTGACGCAACCTTTTGTGTCGATTACTTTCTGTTTTTTTTATAAACATCATTATTTTTTTATTTTTTTATTGTGTTTTTTTGTTTCCTTTTTCTGTCAAACTCTCATGTGGTACTATTTGTCAAGCATTGATATTGTTTCACGTAAAATTCATTATTGTTTGCTCATTTAAATTAGATGTTCAAAAATATGATAAATGTGGGGCCTTGGTGCTAGATGAGACACTAACATGTACTACAGAAAAGAAAATTAAGCTCCCGTTATCATTCACTTGCCCTATTTATCCTAAAGTTGTATAGTTAGTTCCAGTTCTGTTTATATGCTGGTTAGTTACACTATATGATATAGCTAGCTATGTAGTTTTCTTTATGAAGTCGGTGTAAATAAGCTACCGCAAGCTACCTTCGTAGCTTTCTTTTGATGTAAGTTGATGCTTTTAGTCTATCGTGCTTCCTATTATCCGGCTTGATATGCCTGAGCTAGTTATATATAAAGACGCCATCTAAGTATCTCCTTGCATTGGTATGCCTGAACCATAATGTTATCAGGATCGATAAAATATGCCATCTAAGTATAATGGTTTTAAATTTTAATGCTTGTTTTGCTTTGGCTACTTGCACCAGTTGCACAAGCACCCTCTGTTTTTATTCCACATACCCAAGGACAATATATTTTGACCATCTATCTTTGTTCAAGTGTAATATCTCAGATTGAAAGACACAACCTTATTTTGGATGGTAACTAATTGGATCCGACCACGAGTGAGCCAAGGGATCGTTGTACTCCCTCGCTGTCTTTCCCAGTTTCACACACTGCGAGAGCAAGTATACTTTGTTTTGGAAGCAAAGACAAGATATCTCGATGCGAAATGCTTCAACCATCAGGTTTTAATGTTATCCATTATTTGGTTTATGAAAAAGTATATCACTGCTACCACGCTTCTATTCTACATTTTTTTTGTCATAGGATGCATGCGACATCATTAGTATTTAGTATGAGGTAGGGGTTTTAAGCCTTTAGGTAGATCTCAAGTTCTCATTCACCTTGTTTGGATGTAGATATTTGGGCGTGGAATTCGCATTTGGCATTTGCATGTCCCGAATGCCATCGTTTGGGTGGTCGAGATATTCACGCATGGAATTCAGTCACAATATCGAACTGGTTTTCGCAAGACTGTCGCGTCCCTCTGCCAATTCGCAGCATACTACCTCGGTTTTCGGTGACATTCGGCTTGCGCTCTCCCCCATGACTTGCTTACCGCATGGGCAGACGAGACACACGACTAGAGACGATATCCCAGGCAGAGCTCCACTGCGGCGCCGACGCAGGTCAGCCCGCCCCCCGCCTCGCTGGCTGGCCAGCTTTACTCCTTTCCATGTTGGTCCGCCACACCCCATCCCTGCCGCCACTTCAACTCCGGCCATCCCTTGCATCCCTCTCCCGGCGCCTCTCCCATTTCGGCTTGGTGTGGGAGCTCCTGCTGCCCGACCTGTGCGCCATGGTTAGTCGTGCCGCCTCGTCATACTTGCACCGCTCGAGCCCCCGTTTGCCAACCGCGCTGGGCAGCTCGACGACGTGCACCAAGACATCGCCACCAAGATCGACCTACAATCCATGTGGCCGCTCTCCACAGCGGAGGCGACACAAGAAAGCATGGACAGAGGCGACTCCATGACCGACATCTTCGAGGGCGGGTCCAGCCATGTCCGTTGCTTAGGTGGGAAGACACTTGCGATATGGTGCCCAACAGCTGCTGATGGAATGCCGACTATTCTGCTCGGCGTGTTGTGATAGTCCCGCATGGGAGTGAGGCCACTTGGTGTGGATGAAAAGCAGGAGAAAATCTTTGGTATGGTGGACAAGCGTCTTTGAATGTGTGGCCGATGGCGCCGCCAAGATGCCCAGGACGCCGCAAGCTGGTCCATGAACTGCAGGCATATGTCGCATCCTCGGCCTTGTAGTACTATGCAGCACCTGACAAGCACCGCTACCCTCCATTTGCTCATTCTACTCGTGACAGCAACATTAGTCCTTGACTGTACCAAGTAGGCAACTACGGAAGTGCAAAAGTATATGCAACAACATCGGTGCAAGATAGTACTAGTAGCCAACTGATGCATGTTTATGTGTGTGTGTGTGTGTGTTGTATAGTCAGTGATAAATTATCAATGTTATAAAACTGAGAAATTCCACGCTTTGTCCATCCAAACATGAATTGGCATTGTTGCTCACTTCAGATTTCAGGTGCCAAATACATAAACATCCAAGCTCAATATCAATGTCTTGGGATATTTGGCATTGGAGTCAATTCAATGCCAAGGCCTTGAATATCTACATCCAAACAGAGCGATTGAGTTTTATGGATGGTAGTGCCATCAGAGGGGAGGGTCTGATTGTTGGAAGCTATCAGTGAAAGAGAGCGAACATTTAATAGAGATGCCTGTGCGATGGTATTAATCTGACCATGTTTATGTATATGGGTGGCATTTTTTCCATAAATTTTGTCTGTTTGCAATTTATCTTTTGCCGAGGCAAAAGAAATGGTGTGTGTGTGGGAGAACTAATATATTTTAGGGAAATGGCTTAATTGCACACAGGAAAAAAGATTTGGAATGTATATGGTAAAATGAAGGACAACAATATCGAAACCTGGTCTACAGGAACCAAACACACCTACGATGAAGAGTTGTTTAGACAATGAAATCATGGTCAATATTGATGGAACATGCAGTGATGGCTCTACCTAATATCACCGCCTTCATGTCTTTCCTGTTGGCAGCAGATATAAGACTCAGCCAAGGGTTAAGAGACCAGCTCTATCTATATGATGCATCTCTGCTAAAATAGTTTGCTTTATAAAGCCAATGTAAGCTATCATCAAGTGATCTCATAACCTTCTTTTGAGCTATCATGCTACCATGTAATAAAATATATAACATTGTGTACCTATGTATATATGAAATTGGCTTTAAATCACTCTTACGTTCATGGCTTCACTCTCGCTTTTTGCATCATGGGCGAAATGGGTCATCTAGCATAAACAAAGGATAAGCATATGCTTTCGCCTTCAAATGCACATCCAAGGGACTACCCCTGATCGTCTACTCAATATAAGTTGCAAGAGCACCTTGTTATATAACTTAAGTATTAGTATAAATGTCTACCAAGACTTCTGTGTTCATCATCCTTTTGGATCTTATGTAATCCCCTTAGACCAACAACAATTAACTTGTGCATCATTTTGGATCTTATGTAAAACAAACCATGACAATCCTGTGCGTATGACTATCACTTGCTTGCTGCATACACTATCATGAGCTATGCTTTTCGAGCAGCAATATTTTAATGCCCACTCTTTTAATACTTGGCTTGCACTCGGCCTTTGCTTTGTTTGCGCAACGGGTCATCTAGTTATATATAATGCATGCAGATGAACCGGCAATGGATTTACGGTGACAGACACACCTCCGAGTACATTAAGGGCGTGCATAATTTTCTCGAAGTGGCTGAGGCAAACAAGCAAAATGGTTTTATGTGTTGTCAATGCCCTATATGTGGGAATACGAAGTCTTACTCTGACCGCAAAGTCCTTCACATCCGCCTTCTTTATAAGGGTTTCATGCCACACTATAATGTTTGGACCAAGCACGGAGAAATGGGGGTTATGATGGAAGACAACGAAGAAGAACAGGGCGATGACAACTATGTGCCCCCTGAATATGGTGATGCTGCAACGGGGGAAGCTGAAGATCAAGAGGAACCAGACGATGTGCCCGATGATGATCACCGCCGGGTCATTGTTGATGCAAGGACATAGTGCGAAAGTGAAAAGGAGAAGCTGAAGTTCGATTCCATGTTAGAGGATCACAAAAAAGGGTTGTACCCCAATTGCGAAGATGGCAACACAAAGCTCTGTACCATACTGGAATTGCTGCAGTGGAAGGCAGAGAATTCTGTGCCTGACAAAGGATTTGAGAAGCTACTGAAAACATTGAAGAAGCTTCCAAAGGATAACGAATTGCTCGACAGTACGTAAGCAACAAAGAAGGTTATATGCCCTTTAGGATTGGAGGTGCAGAAGATACATGCATGCCCTAATGACTGCATCCTCTACAGCGGTGCGTACGAGGATTTGAACGCATGCCCGGTATGCGGTGCATTGCGGTATATGATCAGACGAGATGAGCCTGGTGATGTTAATGGCGAGCCCCCAAGGAAGAGGGTTCCTGCGAAGGTGATGTGGTATGCTCCTATAATACCACGGTTGAAACGTCTATTCAGAAACAAAGAGCATGTGTCAGGACCGGTTTTCCAATAAAACATTTATTGAAAAACCGACCATTATATCAGACCATTATAGAGAATCCTCCTTACTGGTAGACAAATCCTTGATACAGAAATCCAGAAGTACTAAATATTATACAAGGTTGAGCTGAGGCTGCTCAACAATTTATTACAAGCTCGCCGATATTATACATAAAGGTGGATATGACACAAAGGGTATGGTGGCATAATTACTGACTCGTAATAAAAGTGGTGGTGGATATGTCACAGTGAAGTGGGTGACGTGACTCCAAAATCTTACAACTCATCAAGCGCCGGAGTGAGGCTTGATGATTTTATTAAGGTAGCGGAAGCGTATATAATACAAGTGACCAACTCCAGGATCACACGGGACTGACTGGGACTCCTCTAGGCGTCGGACTCGCTATCGTACTCTTCATCCATAAGATCGCCTTCATCAACATCTGGCCAAATCAACAAGCCAGGTGAGTACTTTGAATGTACTCACAAGACAGTTTGGACATAAGACATAACAAATGCAAACATGATGCACATGAGCAGACTAGTAATGCGCACTCACATAATAAATTTGCACTCCATGTTAAATAAAAAGGAAGTCAGGTGCTAGTCCTCCCGAAATCCCAATAAAATAGCTGAAGACCGATCGGGTGTCAGAAGCGACGCCTCGAAAGGTAAAATAAATTAACATGCCGCAGTCGGGCGTCAGCGCGACACCACATAAAGGGCTTATATTGAAACGTAAACGACAGTACGTGCTACAGTCGGACGTCTAAGTGACATCTCGTAAAGGGCTTACAATGAAAGTAAATAACAAGGATGCCATAGTCGGACGTCTGAGCGACATCACATAAAGGGCTTATATCAAAAGTAAATAACAAGAACGCCACAGTCGGACGTCTGAGCGACATCACATAAAGGGCTTATATCAAAAGTAAATAACAAGAACGCCATAGTCGGACGTCTGAGCGACATCACATAAAGGGCTTATATCAAAAGTAAATAACAAGAATGCCACAGTCGGACGTCTGAGCGACATCACATAAAGGGCTTATATCTCATCATTCGAATTCAAGTAGCTCATGAAGGTAACATCATTCCACGGAATACTCGGTACATGATAATAAATTGGTTAGTCCATCCACAGGAATAACATTCAGCCGGGTTTACCACTCTCAGTTTCATGCTTATTCTCCGGAGACTGACATTGAGACTGATACTGAGATTGACACTAATATGTTGATCGAATTCCTTGACTATGGACATGGTTACTCGAATGGTTTTGATTCTGCAGAGTTTGTACTCTTTAACCACAGCCAACGGATTTCAGTAGTCACAAAGGACTAGTTCCGTTTACGGTGTTTTAGGAGAAACACATCTAACCAGTACACATCCGTTCCACATTCCGCTGCCAGGAATCACCCTATGCAACATTCAAGAAAAACTCTAAGACGGGGAGGCTACAACCTCGAATAGCATGGGATCAAATTTATATCGCGTGCTCTAAGGGGTGCCCCCCCTCTCGGTCCCAACCGGAAACACCAATGCCCCCTGACCGGATGACGGGCTTTAATCCAGGGCCATGGAACCCTCATCACGGCCCCTCTATTTGGTGTTTACAAGGAAAGAGGTTTGCAACTGACTAAACTGCATTCTTTGCAGAAGACATGTGGCGGCACGAAAAGGGGACAAACGAGTACAAGACTTGGTCCACATTAATACTGGAGTTAAACGGTTGACATAAAACTGGCATGCTTCAACAATACTAGCTTGCAACCTATCATGCCACCACATGATCAGGTTATCACACCATCATATGAACACATCAAATTTTGAAGCTCACTCGCAGCTTGCTTTGCATGAAATATAACATTCACAAATGCTTATATAAACATGTCATGAGAAAACCACTAAAGAAATCATGAAAAACACTCATAATATCAAAGGTTCAAACATGCTTGCCTGGTTCAGAGTAGTCGGAGTCTAGCTCGGCGAAGTTTGCAGCTCTGTCACCTCCTTCGGTATCTATGTTAGAAAAGAAATCGGATACTAACGTAAATACCATGCGTGCATAAAAATTGTTCCAAATATTTTTTTCAAATAAAAATGATAAAAAACTAGATAGAAAAATAAAGATGATAGAAAAAGAATCAACTCAAAATCATCTTCTGTCTAAAAGTGATTAAGGTTTTAGTCCAGGGGCTAGTTCAAAAAAATAGAAAACGTTTCGGTTAGAAATACGCCGACCCAAAGGGAAAACGTACTTTGCCCGAAGGCGCTTTCAGAAAACGTTTCGAATAAAAGAGGAGAGGCTGACGAGGGGGTCCCGCATGTCAGGTTTAAAATCTCACCATCGACCGAAGCAAACGATGATCGACGGCGATGATCGACGGCGATCAAGAGGAGGGCAAGGGTATGGTTGCACTCATGGGACAATTCCGCGTTGTTGGGTGGTGGATTTGGTCGTCGGCGAGCACCATGCCGACGGCCGCTTCCACTCCGGCAGACGGCGGTTCGGTCGAGGATGGATCCCTCCGAAGAGAGCTGCAAACGCCAAATCGGAGCGCGGGTTAGGGGAGTGGGTGCAATAGGAGGTTCCTCCCCAAGTTTGAGCTAGAGCTATGTAAGGAATAGAGTGAATCAAGCTGGCTACCAGAGCGGGTGGTGGCGGCCGGAGTTGGGGAAGCAGGCCTCCTCGAGGTCCATCTAGCGGCTGGGCGCGCTCTGGTGAGGTGGAGAGTGGTGCTGGATCGAAGGTGAGCTCGGGGCCTCTATTTATAGTCGGCCCGAGGCGGTTGCCGAGAACAGGATTTCTCCGGCGAGTAATTACGGCGAGGTGGTGGTCGAGCTCACGGCTTAGGTGACTGGGCAGCTACGGATTTTTCCACTGGCTCCATTCAACAGCTAAGCTTGATCGGATTTGGCCTGCTCCTGTGGCTTCGACGGAACGGAGCTCACGGGCTCGTCGACGGCATAGAGCGCGCTCTCCGCCTCTCAGGCCACGGCGACAGTTCTGCAGCGCGCACAGAGAAGAGGACGGCCACACGGAGGCTCCTGGTGGTGTGGGCGGTGCTGGACGGCGCCGTACTGCAGGGCTGGCCCCTGCTGGCCTCCACGGGCGGTTCTGCCACCGCGGGAGGCGCCGGAGTTGACGTGACACGTCGCCACCGATGCTCGCGACCGGCCAAACAACCGTGCGGCGCACTGGATAAGCAGGGGGAACAGGGAGCAAGAGGCCAGGACGACCACTGGCGAGATTGACGCCAAGCTCTGAAGAAAATGACACTGACGACTGAAGCTTAACACTGAAACTCTGAATTTGAACAAGAACAGTGCACACCAGCTATTCGACGAAATGTTTGGCGCACGTGGAAAAATTTTCTTGAGCTGAAACTTGGTGGGATGGCCTCTTGATGCATCCAGTGACTGCCTGAATTTCTTCAGAATTTTTGGAAAAGGAAAAGAATGAATTTCACAAAAAATGGTAAATCTGGTCCAAACTTGCAGCAAGCAAATTTTGAAAATTTTGAACTTTGGACTAGCAGATGTTGATGGATCTAGGTTAAGGGCACTAATGACTAGCCAGGGGAATTTATTTGGAACCAAAACTCAAAGGAAATCTAGTAGTTCCTTTGTAAATCACTAAGGTCCAAATAAATAGCAGAAAAAGATTTTGAGGTTAAAACAAATAGAAATAAAATCCAGGAGAAGTTGAACCTTGCTGGACTTGATGCTTGACTTGGCCCAAAGTAGGGAGGTGGGTTTTGGAAGAAAGTTTTCTACATAGGCCATGGCAAGAGAGTACTTTTGAATAGGGAAGGAAAAAATCCAAAAAATATAGGAATTCTTTTTAGAAAAAGGATTTGAAAGGTCCACTCAAAAGTATTTGTGTTGAGCCAACCCAAGATGAAAAATCTTCAAGACCGACAATCAAGGTTGGGAAGAACCCATAAAAAAATTTGTCTTAAAAGAAATTTTTTGAGAAGGGGAGTCTTTAAAAAAAATTAAATAACCTCCTTCCAATTAATAAAAGAATTTGATAAAAACCAAATCAAAATTTTTGGAGTGTTACAACACCTACCCCCTTAGGAAAAATCTCGTCCCCGAGATTTCAGCTGATCCTCAAATAGGTGTGGGTACTCTATCCAAAGAAATTCCTCTCTTTCCCATGTTGCTTTATCCTCGGTGTGATTGCTCCACTGAACCTTGAAAAACTTAATTGTTTTCTGACGGGTCCTCCTTTCGGACTCCTCCAATATTTTTATTGGACGTTCCGTGTAGGTGAGGTCTGGTTGTACGTCAATTCTCTCATGAGATACATGCTTCTCTGGGTTGCTTACACATTTCCTCAACTGTGAGACGTGGAACACGTCGTGGACGTCTGACAGTTCTTCGGGTAGGTCTAGCTGGTAGGCCACTGTGCCTCATCGTGCAATCACAAAGAAATGTCAAATAAACCGTGGTGCTAGCTTTCCTTTAACTTCGAATCATTGCAGGCCCCTCATAGGAGATACTCGTAGATACACATATCCACCGGGTTCAAAGCTGACTTCACAATGTTTTTGATCGTAATAACTCTTTTGTCGGCTCTGGGTTGTCTTGAGTCGATCCCTAATTAATCTAACTTTCTCCTCAGCTTCCTTGAGCATGTCGGGGCCGAAGATACGACTGTCTCCTGTTTCTAACCAATTTAATGGGATACGACATCTTCACCCATACAAGGCTTCAAAAGGTGCCATTTGTAGACTGACTTGGTAACTGTTGTTGTATGCGAACTCGGCATACGGCAAGCTTTCTTCCCAACTGGTTCCATAGGTGAGAACACATGCTCTCAGCATGTCCTCTAGAATTTGGTTCACACATTCAGTTTGTCCTCCAGTCTGGGGGTGGTATGCTGTACTAAATACTAGTTGAGTTCTTAGAGCTTGTTGTAAATGATCCCAAAATCTAGAGACTAATCGAGTGCCTCTGTCAGATATTATAGTCTTTGGAATTCCATGCAGGCAAACTATACGGGAGAGATAAAGTTTGGCAAGCTTCTGAGTGGTGTGGGTTGTCTTACTGGGATGAAATGTGCCACCTTAGTTAATCTATCTGTGATGACCCATATGGCATCATTTCCATGTCGTGACCGAGGTAGTCCGATAATAAAATCCATTCCATTTTCGTCCCATTTCCACTCAGGTATCCTGTTTGGCTGTAATAGTCCTGCTGGTTTTTGGTGCTCGGCTTTAATGCGCTGACATGAATCACTACATGCAATGAATGTGGCTATATCCCTCTTCATACCGTGCCACCAAAAATTTTCCTGAATGTCCTTGTACATTTTGGTTCCTCCAGGGTGGATTGAATATGGAGCGGTGTGGCCTTCGACTAGAATTTGCTATTTGAGGTCCTCTATATTTGGTACGCAAAGTCTGTCTCCGTACCATAATATTCCTTATCGTCTACAACGAATTCTGAAGCCTTGCCCAGACTCACTTTTCTTTTTATGCCTTCGAAGCTGGGGTGTCCATGCTGAGCCTTCTTAATCTGTTCCATTAGGGTGGGCTGTATTTCCAAATTTGACACATTGTCTTCAGTGACCATCACCAAGTTGAGTTTGGCGAACTCCTACTGAAATTCAAGTCTCAAGTTCTGTTGACTGTCGTTGCCCGAGATGGGGTTTCGACTAAGAGCATCGGCCACTACATTCGCATTTCCTGGATGGTAGTGAATGCCAACATCATAATCTTTCACTAATTCCAACCAGCGCAGTTGTCGTAAATTGAGTTCGGGTTGTGTGAAAATATATTTGAGGTTTTTATGGTCCGTATATATTTGACAACAATTCCCAAGCAAAAAGTGCCTCCACTCCTTGAGTGCATGAATGACTGCTGCCAACTCCAAGTCATGAGTAGGATAATTTTCTTCATGCTTTCATAGTTGCCTGGAAGCGTATGCGACAACTTTGCCTTCTTGCATTAATATGCATCCAAGGCCCTTCCGGGATGCGTCATAGTACACTTCAAAACTTTTGTGTATGTCTGGTACAACCAATACTGGTGCTGTTGTTAATTTCCTTTTGAGTTCTTGGAAACTTTTCTCGCAAGTTCAGTCCATACAAATTTCTTATCCTTCTTGAGTAACTGTGTCATTGGTTTTGCTATGGTGGAGAACCCTTCAATAAACCTTCGGTAATATCCTGCCATTCCCAGGAAACTTCGTACATCTGTTACGTTGGCTGGTGGTTTCCAGTCAACTACGGCCTTGACTTTTTCTGGGTCCACGGCAACACCTTCTTGGGTCAATATGTGGCCTAGAAAACCAACCTGTCTTAACCAAAATTCACATTTGCTGAACTTGGCGTATAGTTGATGTTTCCTTAATTCTCCCAGTACAATTCCGAGGTGTTCAGCATGTTCTTCTGGTGTCTTAGATTATACCAGAATATCATCAATTAACACTACAACAAAATTTTCCATAAATTTCATAAACACTTTGTTCATGAGGTGGACAAAATATGCGGCGGCGTTTGTCAGTCCAAACGACATTACTGTAAATTCATATAATCCATATCTGGAGGTGAATGTTGTCTTAGGGATATCTTCTGTCCGTACCTTTAATTGATGATACCCCGACCTTAAATCAATTTTTGAGAAAACCTTGGCTTGTGCGAGCTGGTCAAATAAATCATTTATCCGTGGCATCGGATATTTGTTTTTGATGGTGACAATGTTGAGTGCTCGATAGTCTATACATAATCTCAGTGTCCCATCCTTTGTCTTGGCAAATAATACTAGTGAACCCCAAGGTGAGCAGCTGACCCGTATAAATCCTTTGTCCAGTAATTCTTTTATTTGCTTCTTTAATTCTACCAACTCGAAGTGTGCCATTCTATAGGTTTCTTGTAAATGGGGGTGGTTCCAGGTGCTAGTTCAATGATGAACTCTATTTCCCGGTCTGGTGGCATGCCCGGTAGTTCTTCGAAATACGTCGTGAACTCACACACCATCGGAACTTTTCTTAACTCTGAAATGTCCACCTTGTTCAACCTTGGTTGCCGTGATATTGGTCTTTCTTGAGCTGCAATTTTTATCGTCTTCCCGTGATGATGAGTAAGAATTACAGTCCAATTGAAGCAGTCGATAAATCCATTGTTGGTGGTTAACCAGTCCATTCCTAGGATAACATCCAGTCCCTTATTTTCCAATACAATGAGGTTTGCCTGAAACTTTAGTCCCTCAATCTCAATAACCACACCTTGGCAGTAACTCTGAGTGATTTTCTTAATCCCGAGGGACTTGATGGTCATGGATTTTTTCCATGGGAAGCATCAAAAAATCATGTTGCAAAGCAAATTTCTTTGAAATGAACGAGTGAGAAGCTCCAGAATCAAACAAAACCGTGGCAGGTATTGTGTTGACAGGGAACGTACCAAGTACGATATCCAGGGCATTCTGTGCTTCCTCCTTGGTCACATGGTTCAAGTGACCCTTCTTGTGATTGTTATTGGGGTTGAAGTTGTTACGCTTGGGTGTTGAATTATGTCTACTGTTGTTCGGCTTTGGGGCCGAGTTTCTTGGCTTTGGGCACTGTTTGGCATAGTGTCCTTCCTCTCCACATGCGTAGCAAGTAACACCTGGGTGATATGTTAAATCCTTGTCTCTTGCATGAAATTTTTTGTTTGGGCGTGGAATAATGGTTGTGGATTTGTTCGCTCCAATTTTCGGAAAATCAGTCATGTTCCGGTTGTTGCGAGCATCAGTAGTCTTGTCCCTTTTGCGCTTGCGAAAATCCTCCAAGCTGCGGCGCTCGTTTTCCAATGTAATAGCTTTGTCCACAAGTGTTTTGAAATCCAGAAAGGTGTGTACGACCAGCTGGCATTTAAGTGTTGGTGCCAGACCGTCCAGAATTTTTTCCATCTTTTTATTTTCAGTCATGTGCTCTTCGTTGGCATAAGGAGATAATTGAGTAAACTGACTATTGTACTCAGTCACTGTCATGCTTCTCTGCTTGAGGTCATCAAACTCCCTTTTCTTGATCCTCATAATGCTTCTGGGAATGTGTACCCCACGAAAACCTTCTTTAAATTCTTCCCAGGTGATGTTATTTTCATTGGGGTGCATGTGTAGGAAATTTTCCCACCATGATGCAGCTGCTCCAGTGAGGTAGTGAGGTGCATAAAGTATCTTCTCACGGTCCGAACATTGTGCAATAATTAACTTCCTTTCAATGTCTCGAAGCCAATCATCGGCCTCAAGAGGTCTATCAATGTGAGAGAACGTTGGGGGACGTGTCTTTTGTAGTTCAAACAATTTGGAATGCTGCTGATATGGTTCACGGTGATTTCCCATATTGATAACATGGTTCATCATTTCTTGATGCTACTGCTGGCTTTGCTCATAAAGGCGGCATACTTGAGAAAATGCTGCTTCACCGCCTTGTTGACTTGATCGCCTCGTGTGAAATTGTTACTTGTCCAGGTACCATAATTTTCTTCCAAAGGACTTGGCATGGAGCGAGTCCAGGGACGAGGCATTTTCCACTCTGGGGTATTTTTGCAGAACTCATGAGAAAAATCGAGTGGCAAAAATAAATTATATTGCAAAGGAGGATTTTTTATAAAACTCCAAGATTTTTCAAGAAAGTACTTGATTGCGCATGGAGAAGGACCGCTCAGTACATATCTTACACGCAAGCCGTAATTATACAATACATCACTTAGGATGTGCGTACACATTCCTGACATGTTATTTAGGCTAGTGCACTTCTCCGAGTTCCTACATGATGCACAAACAAACTACTTCTCACCAAACCTATATACATATAAACATATCATACAAGCTTGTATATCGTGACGGCTGCTAGGCGGACTCGATCGGAGATGGTAAAACTTCCCTCGGCTGCCGAGGGTAAGACCCAAGATGCCGGAGACTCAACCTCCTCCTCACTAATAGGCTCCAGCGCCAATCATCGGGTTGAGGAGCTGGTGCGGGCGTGGCAGGTGGTGCAGCACTTCTGGAGTAGGAGCAATGACTTGGTCAAACTCCTCGGTGGTAGGCAAAGGGCGGCGGTGGCTAAGATGGCAGGTGTATAGGATGCTGAGGACGAGACGTAAGTCAGTGGTGGTGCTGTATGGAGGAGCTCCCTCCTGTTGGCGGAACAGCCCTGGACTAAGTCCATACGAGCAGCCACAAAGTCGCCCACGATGTTATCAAAAGCTGCCTCAAGAGCTTTGAGATACTCAACCAACATTTCAATAGCCTCATCTCTCTCCCCCCTAGCGCAAGCGAACGCATAGTGACTTGTGTATGGCACGTGTCATGGGAGGTAGCGGTAGCGACGAGCCTTCATCAAAGGGAGGGCATCTCAGAGACGAGCTATCGCCTCACGGGCAGCCATCTGCATGGCATGCCTCTCCCTAGGCATGGCCCTTCCAACAAATCAGAAGCGGAGTGACTCAGAACGTCCTCCCTTGAATTGCACCACGGCCTGGTGCATAGACACGCTGTCGCTGATCTTGTGCTGGTAGAGTGTGAACTCCGGATGAGCCGATGGCCCGATCGCGACCTTGGTGATGGAGACGAGCAGCTTGATAAACCCCTCAGGTACATTGGCGAACACCTGTGACTCACAGTCACTGTCAATTCATAAATTTATGATGACTAACGGAAAATTGCTACATTTGCAAAATGTTAAAATAGCACTTATTACGCTAATAACCGATTAGCGATCACACCTAGTGGCTTCCTACAGTCAGCCTGGCTCTGATACCAAGGTTGTCAGGACCGGTTTTCCAATAAAACATTTATTGAAAAACCGACGATTATATCAGACCATTATAGAGAATCCTCCTTACTGGTAGACAAATCCTAGATACAGAAATCCAGAAGTACTAAATATTATACAAGGTTGAGCTGTGGCTGCTCAACAATTTATTACCAGCACGCCGATATTATACATAAAGGCGGATGTGACACAAAGGGTATGGTGGCATAACTACTGACTCGTAATAAAAGTGGTGGTGGATATGTCACAGTGAAGTGGCTGACATGTCCCCAAAATCGTACAGCTCATCAAGCGCCGGAGTGAGGCTCGATGATTTTATTAAGGTAGCGGAAGCGTATATAATACAAGTGAACAACTCCAGGATCGCACGGGACTGACTGGGACTCCTCTAGGCGTCGGACTCGCTATCGTACTCTTCAAACATAAGATCGCCTTCGTCAACATCAGGCCAAATCAACAAGCCAGGTGAGTACTTTGAATGTACTCGCAAGACAGTTTGGACATAAGATATAACAAATGCAAACATGATGCACATGAGCAGACTAGTAATGCGCACTCAGATAATAAATTTTCACTGCATGTTAAATAAAAAGGAAGTCAGGCGGTAGTCCTCCTGAAATCCCAATAAAATAGCTGAAGACCAATCGGGTCAGAAGCGACGCCTCGAAAGGTAAAATAAATTAACATGCCGCAGTCGGGCGTCAGGGCGACACCACATAAAGGGCTTATATTGAAACGTAAACGATAGTACGTGGCACAGTCGGACGTCTAAGCGACATCTCGAAAAGGGCTTATAACGAAAGTAAATAACAAGGATGCCACAGTCGGACGACTGAGCGACATCACATAAAGGGCTTATATCAAAAGTAAATAACAAGAATGCCAAAGTCGGACGTCTGAGCGACATCACATAAAGGGCTTATATCAAAAGTAAATAACAAGAATGCCACAGTCAGACGTCTGAGCGACATCACATAAAGGGCGTATATCTCATCATTCGAATTCAAGTAGCTTATGAAGGTAACACCATTCCACGGAATACTCGGTACATGATAATAAATTGGTTAGTCCATCCACAGGAATAACATTCATCCGGGTTTACCACTCTCAATTTCATGCTTATTCTCCGGAGACTGCCACTGAGACTCACACTGAGACTAATACTAATATTGACACTAATATGTTGATAAGTCCTTGACCATGGACATGGCTACTCGAATGGTTTTGACTCTGCAGAGTTTGTACTCTTTAACCACGGCCAACGGATCTCATTAGTCACAAAGGACTAGTTCCGTTTACAGTATTTTAGGAGAAACACATCTAACCAGTACACACCCATTCCACATTCCGCTGCCAGGAATCACCCTAGGCAACGTTCAAGAAAAACTCTAAGACAGGGAGGCTACAACCTCGAATAGCTTGGGATCAAATTTATGTCGTGCGCTCTAAGGGGTGCCCCCCCCCTCGTTCCCAACCGGAAACACCCATGCCCCTGACCGGATGACGGGCTTTAATCCAGGGCCATGGAATGCTCATCACGGCCCCTCTATTTGGTGTGTACAAGGAAAGAGGTTTGGAACTGACTAAACCGCATTCTTTGCAGAAGACATGTGGCGGCACGAAAAGGGGATGACCGGGTACAAGACTTGGTCCACGTTAATACTGGAGTTAAACGGTTGACATAAAACTGGCATGCTTCAACAATACCATCTTGCAACCTATCATGCCACCACATGATCAGGTTATCTCACCATCATATGAACACATCAAATTTCGAAGCTCACTTGCAGCTTGCTTTGCATGAAATATAACATTCACAAATGCTTATATAAACATGTCATGAGAAAACCACTCAAGCAATCATGAAAAAAACTCGTGATATCAAAGGTTCAAACATGCTTGCCTGGTTTAGAGTAGTCGGAGTCTAGCTCGACGAAGTTTGCGGCTCCGTCACCTCCTTCGGTATCTACGTTATAAAAGAAATCGGATACTAACGTAAGCACCGTGCGTGCATAAAAATTGTACCTAATATTTTTTTCAAATAAAAATGATAAAAAACTAGATAGAAAAATAAAGATGACAGAAAAAGAATCAACTTAAAATCATCTTCTGTTTAGAAGTTATTAAGGTTTTAGTCCAGGGACTAATCTGTGATGAAACAGAAACTTTCCAGGGGCTAGTTTAAAAAAACAGAAAACGTTTCGGTTAGAAATACGCCGATCCAAAGAGAAAACGTACTTTGCCCGAAGGCGTAGAAAACGTTTTGAATAAAACAGGAGAGGCTGACGAGGGGGTCCCGCATGTCAGGTTTAAAATCTCACCGTCGACCGAAGCAAACGATGATCGCCGGCGATGATCGACGGTGATCCAGACGAGGGCAAGGGTATGGTTGCACTCACGGGACAATTCCGTGTCGGTGGGTGGTAGACCATGTCGTCGGCGAGCACCACGCCGGCAGTGGCTTCCACTCCGGTCGACGACGGTTCGGTCGAGGATGGATCCCTCCGAAGAGAGCTGCAAACGCCAAATCGGAGCGCGGGTTAGGGGAGTGGGTGCAATAGGAGGTTCCTCCCCATGTTTGAGCTAGAGCTATGCAAGGAATCGAGTGAATAAAGCTGGCTACTAGAGCGGGTCGTGGCGGCTGGAGTTGGGGAAGAAGGCCTCCTCGAGGTCCTTCTAGCGGCTGGGCGTGGCTCTGGTGAGGTGGAGGAGTGGTTCTGGATCGAAGGCGCGCTCGGGGCCTCTATTTATAGCCGGCCCGAGGCGGTTGCCGAGAACGGGATTTCTTCGGTGAGTAATTACGGCGAGGTGGTGGTCGAGCTAACAGCTTAGGTGACTGGGCAGCTGCGGATTGGTCCACTGGCTTCATTCAACATCTAAGCTTGATCGGATTTGGCCTGCTCCCGTGGCTTCGACGGAACGGAGCTCACGGGCTCGTCGGCGGCAGAGAGCACGCTCTGCGCTTCTCAGGCCACGGCGACAGTTCTGCAGTGCGCACCGAGAAGAGGACGGCCACGCGGAGGATCCTGGTGGTGTGGGCGGTTGTGGGGACCCCGACTCATAAGTCGTGATCACCGAATGCACGTGTACAGTGATCCCAGAGATCAATGCTCACTGAACACACATAAGCTGAATAACAAGAGTCTTACATCCATACATACCGTTTTACACAAGTAGGACCATTATGGTCAAGTCTTGAGTATATCATCGCAGCGGAAATCTTCATCGATAACTTGGACCCATGCCATCTGCCTTAACCCTACAAGCATTCTGACTGGGAAAGCGTCCTAGCTCGCACGATCGTCACCAAGGAACTCTTCAATATATCTTGTTCTTTCATGCCTGGCCAATAAAATAACCAGTGGCAAGCCAGTGAGTACTTTGAATGTACTCACAAGCAACCCATGATTTGGTTCAAAGTAACAATGCAATTGTACAATGAGTAAGCAACCTAGCTTCAATCTAGTTAAGATGTCCTATCAACTTGTGAGATATGCATCAATAAAACATGGGTAACCTCGAGAATAGGTTACAGATATCAACATAAATAGAGTTGAATCAATGTCATGTCATTCAACATGTCAAGTCTCCACCTTGACACAAATAGTTCCTTTCGACACACACATGCATCGTGATTTGTAAAATTTCTGGACATAGTTTAAGTAGCACCTCCCAACTGTCCATGACCGTGGACTCGGCTATTCGAATAGTTTGACACTCTGCAGAGGTTACGCACTTTACCCACAAGATCCGGGAAGCTTTCGTGTCATCCACGATCCCGCGGTACCTCAAGTACTCGGGGGAAGCACCCGATCACTATCTTTCCCTAGACGACACTAACAAGGAGTCCACTCGTTGATACACGGCCCTCGTGTATAAGCAAAAGATCGTGGGACTCTGCCCTTTTCACATTATTACGCATACACGAAGGGACCAACGGTGTGTCCGGTGCCCTGTGAAAACAGTCATGGCCGCCCTACCTGGCACGACCCCGTCCCGAGAGAGAGCACCAACTCTCCCCCGTCACTAGTAATGCGGGCTCCAAGCTAGTATCGGCCTAGGTAATTAATAATGCCCCATCCCATAAAGGGGTAGAGTAGTTGCACATGTTTGGTTGGTATGGTAATCACACATAAATCTAATCCATCATTTTACACACACACACACACACACACACCAAAATCTCTCTCCGGTACACCACTTCTTCCTCAAGTGGTGACCTTAGATCAACATCTCCCAAGGGCATTAGGGGCACCCGATGGGGTTTTCGGAAGAATGTAACCATGAAGAGTTCATGATACACATGCGTCATTATGCATCAAATAGTCTCTTGAAAATGCAATCATGAACAAGGTAAGTTCATGAGTAGGGGTATGCATCATGTGGTGGTTCACAACAAGTTTACCACCGTCATACTTCATCATCATGCAATCGGAAAAAGGTTACCGATGAACAAGAGGGGTGTCATGGTCAAAGGGCTGCTTGCCTGGTTCATCAGAGTCTTCAAGTCTTCGGGTCCTTCTCCAAGTACTCCGTCTATTTCGTCAACTAACGTCGGAAACAAACACAATAAGTAACACAACAAGGCAAAAATAAAAGTGCTCTAAAATTGCAAGTTGGACTTTTATTGGATACCTCTGGTCATATGAGGAATGACCAAAGTGATTTCATTGGAAGTGGATCAATGGATATTTATAAACATTTCGATATGATGGAATCAAGGGGTTTTATGGATTTGCAAGAAGTGCACAGAAATATATTTTTGAAAAATGAGCAAAGGCACCCACTTAACAAAGGATTATTTTAGAAGCATCTAGGAATTGGTTTCACTGGATTTGGAGTTCAGATGATTTTCCTATGAATTTGCAAAGTTGGCTATATATAAAGAAATAGACCATTTGAGGTGATACAGAAAGTATTAGTAAAAATGTTCAAAAACTAAGTTTCGAACTTATAGACATCTAGGATTTTGAATCATGGAATTTGGATCAAAAATGGGCTCTCTGTGATTTTCTAAAGTTTATCACAGAAATAGGAAAAATAGGATGTGATAAATATTTGTGAAGGAAATGCTTCTGTAAAAATGTGACAATAGCACCATGTGGTAGGGAATGATTTTAGAAACTACTAGAAATTTGAATCATCAAATTTGGAGTTAATTTGAACTATTTATGGATTTTAGAAACTCACTGGAAAAGAATAAAAAGAAATATAAGGCATTACCCTTATCCTGCGCACTGGCGAGAGATAGCCGTGGGCCGGCCCAGTGGCTCGGCCACGCGGACGACAGACGACGTCGAAGGAGTATTCTCCCGGCCCGTCTCCACTTAAACGGCGGGCCCCAGCCGCTGGGTCGCTGACGCACGGGGCCCAGCGCCCAGGCCATCGCCTACCTCCTGCTCGAACAGAGCAGAGGCAGGGGAGGGGAGGCCGAGTAGGCGCCGGCGCTCTCCCGGGTAGCACGAGCCACCTCCGGCGACGCCCAGCATGCCGACCGATTCAGGAGAGCGTGACGCACCCGCCGAGGTGCGCCAAGACGGCTGGGGTGGCGGGATGCGAGCGGTGCATCGCCCGCGGCGGACGGAGGTGACGGTGAAGTTGGGGCATGGCGCTGCAGCCGCGGAGAGGACGAAATGAAGCGGGGAAGATATGCATGATGGTGGTGGAGCTGTTCTGAGGCCATGGGGTGGAGAGGAGGGGCTCGGGTTGGCACGAATTTAACCGAAGTCCGGCGGCTCGGCTCCGGTCATGGAGGTGCAAGGAGGGCGCGGGGAGAGGAGTGAGCCGGTCGGGGTGGTGCATAGGGGAAAGGCAGAGCGAACCGAGGGCAGAGAGGGCTCGGGGGTGGCCTTTTATGGCGGGCGATGGCGCAACGTGAGCTCACGCGCCGGCGAGGATGTTAGCGTCGCTGCAAGCCACGGGGGCCCGTATGGGTGTGTCTGGGGCGTTCGTGGAGGAGTTCCACGCCCATAAGAAGGGAGAGAATGAGCAGGGGAGGGCCAGAGCACCGCGCGTGTGAGCTCAGTTATTGGAGCTCTCGGGCGGCCGGCGCGCGTGCGAAAGGAGGCAACAGGAGGGAGAAGGAGGGGGGGCCAGGGGCGTGGCGTGTTGCGGACGCCGAGGCACCTCGTCGGGCGCGCTGGGGAGGCCCGAGGTGGCCGGAGGTGCTTGGCAGGGGGTCGCTACAGTGCGGGAGGGCACTGTAGCGCGCTCCAGAGCGTGCCTTTGGCTGCCATGGCATTGTTTAAAGGGCAGGGGCGTGCCTACTCATGTCTGGTAGCGCCAGGGAGAAGTAAACAAGTGGGGAGTAGCATTAGATGCCTTTGAGAGCCACTAGATGAGAGGGGAGGTGAAGAGAGAGGTGAACAGTGGCTGTCCAGAGAGGTAAATGAGGAGGTTTCACTCCTCAATCATTGAGTTGAGGCCAGGGAAGAGTTACTGGAGGTGCAAGGGGACTCTGAGGGGCTGTGGTAAAAAATTGAGGTCATGGAGAAGAGTGGAAGTGGTCAAAATGATGATTTTGGAAAAATGGCAGAAGGTGTTTGTTATTGGTTTGGGCAAGAAAATTAATTCCAATTGCCATAAGAATTAACAGGATGGAATGGCACATAGAAGTAGGGTGTTCCACCAAGTTTGAGCTCATTTGGGCAAAGTAGCCAATGTAACTTTGGTAAACCCTAGAAATCAGCAGAAATGGCTTTGCCAAGATTTAGTCATGCAAATCTATTCTCCTTGATGCACCACTTGGTGTAGTGTAATAATTTGAGTTTATGAACATGTCCACAAAAGTTGAGATCAAAAGGAGAAAGTTGCCAATGTAGAGTTGTTCAAATTTGGTTCTAGACAGGAAGGGTTTTGGGGCACTTTGATCAAGTTAACTTGTTCTCCAACTTGTGCCACTTGGTCTAGATGAATTATTAGACCATTTGAGCATGTTCACAAGTTTTGAGAACATTTGGACATGTTTGGCAGTGCAAAGTTGTTCAAACTTGAAAAAGGACAGAAGTGGTTTTGGGAGGGTTTCATGGGGTTATACTGTTCTCCATGACATGAGACTTGGCAATGCCATCAAACATGTCATATGTGACATGCTACAATTTTCTTGGAATTTTTGGAGAATATTTCCCTTGTAAATACTTCAAAAGCTTGAAATATCCAGAAAGGGTTTTTGAGGGATTTGACCAATATTTTGAACATGACCATGTGTTGAAACTCTTATATATGGACAATATATGTCCACTGAGTTTCCCTAGGTTTTTGTCAAATATTTTTAAAGCATTAAAATAATTTTAACATATTAAAGACCATTTCTGGCCTTAAGAAAAAGCATTTAAATAAAATACAAAATAATTTCTAAAATTATATTTTTGTGGTTTCTTGGTATCCTATATCTAATAGTAGTCAAAAATAGTTTAAGAAAGATTTTTACTGCCCTTAATTAAGTACTTGAAGTGCAAACCTCAATTCAGGGGTTTTTGAAAAACTAATTTTTGAAAATACTATTTGGCCAAATTATTTTTGTAAGAAATTATTTTTATGTCCTATACACATGGCATGATCATTGGGAAAGGTTTTAGGATCAAGGAGGAGGAGTATTTGACAAGGAGTTGGAGGATTTATTTGACAAAGAGTTGGAGGATTTATTTGATTTTTTTAGAGCACTTTCAAACTGCAGTCAAACATTCAATCAAAGCAAAGACAAAATACTCAAAAGTTTTTGTCAAACCACATTTTATCATGATTCTTAGCTTAAGTGTAGTGGCATGAAAATCAGGGTGTGACAACGGTGCGGGAGGGCGCCGTACTGCAGGGCTGGCCCCTGCTGGCCGCCACGGGCGGTTCTGCCACCGCGGGAGGCGCCGGAGGTGACGTGACACGTTGCCACCGACGCTCGCGACCGGCCAAACAACCGTGCGGCGCACTGGATAAGGAGGGGGAACAGGGAGCAAGAGGCCAGGGCGAGCACTAGCGAGATTGACGCCAAGCTCTGAAGAAAATGACATTGACGACTGAAGCTTAACACTGAAACTCTGAATTTGAATAGGAACAGTGCACACCAGCTGTTCGACGAAATGTTTGGCGCACGTGGAAAATTTTTCTTGAGCTGAAACTTGGTGGGATGGCCTCGTGATGCATCCAGAGACTGCCTGAATTTCTTCAGAATTTTTGGAAAAGGAAAAGAAAGAATTTCACCAAAAATGGTAAATCTGGTCCAAACTTGCAGCAAGCAAATTTTGAAAAATTTGAAATGTGGACTAGCAGATCTTGATGGATTTAGGTTGAGGGCACTAAGGACTAGCCAGGGGAATTTATTTGGAACCAAAACTCAAAGGAAATCTAGTAGTTCCTTTTTAAATCACTAAGGTCAAAATAAATGGCAGAAAAAGATTTTGAGGTTAAAACAAATAGAAATAAAATCCAGGAGAAGTTGAAGCTTGCTGGAATTGATGCTTGACTTGACCCAAAGTAGGGAGGTTGGTTTTGGAAGAAAGTTTTCTACATAGGCCATGGAAAGAGAGTACTTTTGAATAGGGAAGGAAAAAAATCCAAAAATTATAGGAATTCTTTTTAGAAAAAGGATTTGAAAGGTCCACTCAAAAGTATTTGTGTTGAGCCAACCCAAGATGAAAAATCTTCAAGACCGACAATCAAGGTTGGGAAGAACCAATAAAAAAAATTGTCTTAGAAGAATTTTTTTGAGAAGGGGAGTCTTTTAAAAAAATTAAATAACCTCCTTCCAATTAATTAAGGAATTTGATAAAAACCAAATCAAAATTTTTGGAGTGTTACAGCATGCCAAGTTGATGCGATGGCACAGAGAGGACCGCAAGAAAGACGTGAAGTTGAGAGCATCCTCTGACGAGTCGCAGTGGAGAAAAATTAAGAGAAAGTACTGGGCTGAGTTTGCAGGTGACCCAAGGAACATATGGTTTGGTTTAAGTGCGGATGGCATTAATCCTTTCGGGGAGCAGAGTAGCAATCACAACACCTGGCTCGTGACTCTATGTATGTATAACCTTCCTCCTTGAATGTGCATGAATCGGAAGTTCATTTTGATGTCAGTTCACATCCAGGGCCTTAAGCAACCCGGCGATGACATTGATGTGTACCTAAGGCCATTAGTTGAAGAACTTTTACAGTTGTGGAATGGAAACATTGTACGTATGTAGGATGAGCACAGACAGGAGGAATTTCACCTACATGTGTTGCTGTTTGTAACCATTAATGATTGGCCTGCTCTTAGTAACATTTCAGGACAGACAAACAAGGGATACCACGCATGCACACACTGTTTAGCTGACAACGAAAGTATATACCTGGACAAATGCAGGAAGAATGTGTACCTGGGTCATCGTCGAATTCTTCCGACCAACCATCAATGTCGAAAGAAAGTCAAGCATTTCAAAGGCGAGACAGATCGCCGGAAGAAGTCCGCCATGCGTACTGGTGATCACATACTTGCTATGGTCAATGATTTGCACGTAATAATTGGAAAGGGTCCCGACGGACTATCTGTTCTGAATGACGCTGAGGGGCGCGCACCCATGTGGAAGAAGAAATCTATATTTTGGGACCTACCCTACTGGAAAGACCTAGAGGTACGCTCTTCAATAAACGTGATTCACATGATGAAGAACCTTTGCGTGAATCTGCTAGGCTTCTTGGGCGTGTATGGGAAGACAAAAGATACACCGGAGGCACGGGAGGACCTGCAACGTTTGCACGAAAAAGACAACATGCCTCCAAAGCAGTATGAAGGTCCTGCCAGCTATGCTCTTACCAAAGAAGAGAAGGAAATCTTCTTTGAATGCCTGCTCAGTATGAAGGTCCCGTCTGACTTCTCGTCAAATATAAAGGGAATAATAAATATGGCCGAGAAAAAGTTTCAGAACCTAAAGTCTCATGATTGCCACGTGAATATGACGCAACTGCTTCCGGTTGCATTGAGGGGGCTTCTACCGGAAAACGTTCGATTAGCCATTGTGAAGCTATGTGCATTCCTTAATGCAATCTCTTAGAAGGTGATCGATTTAGAAATCCTACCAAGGCTAAGGACTGATGTGGCGCAATTTTTTGTTAGTTTCGAGTTGGTCTTCCCACCATGCTTCTTCAATATCATGACGCTTGTCCTAGTTCATCTCGTCGACGAGATTGTCATTCAGGGCCCTGTATTTCTACACAATATGTTCCCCTTTTAAAGGTTCATGGGAGTCCTAAAGAAATATGTTCGTAACCGCGCTAGGCCAGAAGGAAGAATCTCCATGGGCCATCAAACAGAGGATGTAATTGGATTTTGTGTTGACTTCATTCCTGGCCTTAAGAAGATTGGTCTCCCTCAATCATGGTATGAGGGGAGACTGACTGGAAAAGGCCCGCTAGGAGGGGACTCAATAATATGTCGGGACGGGCATTCTTGGTCTCAAGCACACTACACAGTTCTACAGAACTCTACCTTGGTGACCCCGTATGTCGATGAACACAAGAACATTCTGCGCTCCAAACACCCGGAGCAGTGTCATGACTGGATTACATGTGAACACATCAGGACTTTCGGCAGTTGGTTGGAAACACGTCTCAGAGGTGACAACACTATTTCTGATGAGCTGTACTCGTTATCCGGGGGACCATCTTCGACTGTATTGAGTTATAAAGGATACGAGGTAAATGGGAATACATTTTACACGATTGCCCAAGATCAAAAGAGCACCAACCAAAACAGCGGTGTCCGCTTTGATGCAGCAACCAAGAGGGGAAAGGACACATATTAAGGTTAGATAGTTGACATATGGGAACTTGACTACGGACATGATTTTAAGGTCCCTTTTTTTAAGTGTAAATGGGTCAATCTATCAGGAGGCGGGGTACAGGTAGGCCCATAATACGGAATGACAACAGTGGATCTGGACAATCTCGGGTACACAGACGAACCATTCGTCCTGGCCAATGATGTGGCGTAGGTTTTCTTTGTGAAGGACATGTCTACCAAACTGATAAAAAGAAAAGATAAGGAAGCGAATACATCATACGATGAGCCAAAGCACCACATAGTTCTTTCGGGAAAAAGAGACATCATGGGATTGGAGGGCAAGGCAGACATGTCTGAAGATTATGAAAATTTTCATGAAATTCCTCCCTTCAAAGTCAAGGCTGACCCAAGAACGCTGTTAAGCGATGAAGAATATCCATGGTTACAGCGCAATAAGCAAAGGACACAAGCGAAGAAAAAGTGAAGAGAAATGAAGTCAGAAAGGGTTAAAAATTGATGATGTGGCTTTGAATGGTTCATTTTTGAACACACAAAAAGTCTGGTGTTCAAATAAGTTAAAAAATGATATCCTTTTTGTAACAGATGAGTTTTCATTCGAAACCCTGATACTTCTAAAGAGATTGTCCATTTTGTACACGAAGTGCATCCAGTTTTTGCCGTAACCCTCTCAACTTTTTAGCACATGCTATGTGGATGAAATGATGATATCATTCCAATTTTCAACCTCTTCATAATTCATTTGAAGTGTTTTTCAATTTCATCTACATTTAGCTAGAAAAATCAGTAAATGCATGAAAAATAACAGATGAAGTCAGAAAGGGTTGAAAATTGATGATCTGGCTTTGAATGGTTCATTTCGAAAACACAAAAAGTCTGGAGTTCAAATAAGTTCAAAAAAATGAAAACCCTTTGTAACAGATGAGTTTTCGTCCGAAACCCTGATACATCGTAAGAGATTGTCCATTTTGTACACGAAGTGCATCCAGTTTTTGCCGTAACCCTCTCAATTTTTTAGCACACGCTATGTGGGTGAAATGATGATATCATGCCAATTTTCATCCTCTTCAGAATTAATTTGAAGTGCTTTTCAATTTGAGGGTCATTTAGCTAAAAAAATCAGTAAATGCATGAAAAATAATAGAGGAAGTCAGAAAGGGTTGAAAATTGATGATGTGGCTTGGAATGGTTCATTTTGAACACACAAAAATCTGTAGTTCAAATAAGTTCAAAAAAATGAAATCCCTTTGTAACAGATGAGTTTTCGTCTGAAACCCTGATAGATTGAAAGGGATTGTCCATTTTTTACACGACGTGCATCCAGTTTTTACCGTAACCCTCTCAACTTTTTGGCCCATGCTATGTGGGTGAAATGATGACACCATGCCAATTTTCTACCTCTTCAGAGTTCATCTGAAGTGCTTTTCAATTTCAGGGTCATTAGCTCAAAGAGTGAACTGATATAAAAAAGAATGAACTTGAAAACTTTTATGAAACTCTAAAAGCAAAAATAATAAAATAAAAGAATGAACTAGAAAACTTTAATGAAACTCTAATAGAAAAAGAATGAACTAGAAAACTTTAAAGAAACTCTAATAGCAAAAGGAATCCACTAAAAAGCTTTTATAAACCTCTAGTATTATTGAAACTAAAATTATATAAAATTTATGCAACTAAAATTATCAAAGTATTTTCTGTTCAAAACAATAAAAGCAAAAAGATTTTCATAAAGAACTTTTTTGTTAGAAACTGTAATGGAAAAAAATATCACAAAGATTTTTTTGTTAGAAACTAAAATAACAAAAGCGGTTTTTGAATATAATGATAAAAGACAGTAATATTAAATAGCGGGAAAAAGAATCACTCCAAAATCTAGTTTTATAGTAAAGTTAATCACAAACTAGTGATTCACACAAATTTCAAAGAATTCAAATTTAAACTATTCAAATTGGAAAACTAATGGCACTAACCAAAAGTTTGTAATTTTTATTACCTAAAAGCAAAAAGAATCATTGAAAACAGTAAGTATTTTGTTGTAAGTAGAAACAAAATGAAATAAATAAAGCAAAAAAGAAAAGAAAAAACTGGAAAAAAACGCCACCTACTGGGCCACCACGGCCTGAATACGACTAGAAACCCAACCATGGGCCAGGATTCAGGCCCACAGCAGGCCAGGTAGGCCCACGGGCAAGGAGTGACAGAGTAGGCCTAAGAGCCTACAGTTGACAGGAGCTCGATAGTGTGGGCGTAGCAGCGTTTATAAACCACTCTCAAGCTCTCTCAACTAGCAAGGTGGGACTAAACATTCCACCACACCGCGCCAACGCAAGGCCTTTGGTCCCGGTTCGTAGCACCAACCGGGACGAAAGGGGTGCATTGGTACCGGTTCGTGGCACCTACCGGGAACAATGCCCTCCTTTAGTCCCGGTTGGTGCCACCAACCGGACCAAAGGTCTCTGTTTCCCGCCCTTTGGGCTGCTGAAAAGAGACATTTGGTCCTAGTTGGTGGCACGAACTGGGAGCAAAGGGGGGCATTAGTCCCGGTTGGTGCCACGAACCGGGACCAATGTTTCGTGTATATAAGAAAAACTTAGCAGTTTCTCCAAAAATCACTTGTCTTCTCCACCCCGACGCCCAACTACTCCTCGTCGATCGCCGTCGCCGCCGAGCCCTGCCCCAACAATACTGGTTGCTCCACCTCGCCATCGTCGCTGACGCGTCAGCCCGCCTCGCCCGCCCCCACCGCCGCGCCGCCTCACCTGCCCGCCTGCAGCCGACGCCGACGCCGCCTGCCCGACAGCGACGCCGCCTGATGCCGCCTGCCCGTCCCTGCCCGCCCCGACGCCTCCTCTGTGAGCACCGCGCCCCTGCCACGCCGCCGACGCCACCATATGTATGGAAAAGAGGAAGAAGGAAGAATGAAGAAGGGAAGAAAAAGAAGGAGAGGAAAAAGGAGAGAAAAAAGAGAAGAAGAGGAGACAAAAAATAAGAAGAGAAAGAAGGAGAAGAAGAAGAGAAGAATAGGAGAGGAAGAAGAGGAGAAAAAAATAAGAAGAGGGAGAAGAAGAAAAAAAAGAGGAGAAGAAGAAGGAATTTTTTCTTCTTCTCCTCTAAAATCCTTCATAATCTATTTTTCTTCTTCTCCTCTTTTTTTTTCTTCTTCTTCCTCTTCTTAATTTTTATCAGGAACGAGGGTGTCGAGGATTGCCGAGCGGTCGAGGTATGGAAACTAGGGTAGAGGGTCGAGGGTCACCGAGGGGTCGAGGGTTGCCGAGGGTTCGAGGGTCGAGGGTCGAGGAACGACGAGGGGTCGAGAGGTTGCCTTGTGTCAAAGTATTGAAGAAATCCTTGGCTTCATCATTAGCCGCAAGAAACTGGGGCATGATGGTATGAACTTCTCCAAAGTTATTTTGGAACAGAGTCCCGGATAGGATAATTCTCCTTTTGGTACGAATTTCAGCAAAGGCCTTCCAAATAGCGATATTCGGAAGGCTCTTGCTGAACTTTGTACCAAAAAGCAAATTACCTATTTGGGACTCCGTTCCAGAATAACTTTGGAGAGCTTCATACCATCATGTGCCTGTTACTTTTGCCTAATGATGAAGCCATGGTTTTGTTGAATCCTTTGGCACTAGACAAACGTGACATATAGAAGGGTAGATGAGATCAGCAAATTTTGGGACCATTTTCTGCATATCCAGAATGGTGCCATTTTGTTAAATCCCTTGTCTGTCAGGACGTCGGACATGACATGAGGGGGAACATCGAAAATGACATGAGGGGTTTGAGGGTCGGGAACTAGGGTAGAGTGTCGTGGATCACCGAGCGGTCGAGGGTCGTGAACTAGGGTAGAGGGTCGAGGGTTGCCAAGGGGTAGAGGGTCGAGGGTCACCGAGGGGTCGAGGGTCATCGAGGGGTCGAGGGTCGTCGAGGGGTCGAGGGTCGAGGAACGCCGAGGGGTCGGGAGGTTGCCTCGTGTCAAAGTATTGAAGAAATCCATGGCTTCATCATTAGCCGGAAATAACCGAGGCATGATGGTACGAAGTTCTCCAAAGTTTTTTTTGGAACGGAGTCCCGGATAGGATAATTCGCCTCTTGGTACGAATTTCAGGAAAGGCCTTCCAAATAGCGTTATTCGGAAGGCTCTTGCTGAACTTCGTATCAAAAAGAGAATTATCCTATCTGGGACTCCATTCCAAAATAACTTTGGATAGCTTCATACCATATGCGCCTGTTACTTTCGCCTAATGATGAAGCCATGGTTTTTTTGAATCCTTTGACACTAGACAAACGCGACATATAGAAGGGTAGATGAGACCAAGTTAAAAGAGCGTTGTCGTCGAGGCCACCCCAAACCCTAGAAGCGTTGCCGAGGCCACCCCAAACCCTAGAAGCATTTCCGGGGCCACCCAAATTTACCAAGTTAAAAGAGCGTTGTCATCGAGGCCACCCCAAACCCAAGAAACATTGTCGAGGCCACCCCAAACTGTAGAAGCATCGAGGCCACTAATATGATTCCTTGTTGTGATTAGCTAGCTAGGTCTATGTTGCCACTAATATATTCACCTGTCATGTTTGTATATTAATTGCCATGTTGTAATATTTGCAGAAACTATGGAGCACCGAGACTTGGAAACAGAACAGTTGTTGGGGGACATAATCCGTGACGGAGGTGATGTCTCATACTATCTCAACGACACAGATGGTTTGGAAGGAGAGGGTGAGGCAGGCTCCGGTGATCGAACAATGGAGGAGGAAGGACATAATGATCATCATGGCTCCAGTGACCGAATGCCGGTGGAAGAAGGAGACCGTGATGACGGCTCCGGTGACTGAACGGAGTCCGGCTAGGTATATATATTAATTAAGCCTATGCTGACTAGCTAACTTATGCATTAACTGTTTTGGTATGTACACATATTAACTCTCTTCTTTCTTCTTTTCTAGCCCTCCGGATCGAGCCAAACTTCGGTAACGAGATGAGGCCCGAACAAAAATTTGTGCCAGGATGAAAGGTTCGCGATCACATCAATCAAGTGCGATGGCCAACTGATTTAACCTAGTCGGACCAAGGAAGCATTTTCTGCTCAGTGCAGGGTTCTTGTTAGGGACATGATCCCAATTAGCATCCAGCAATGGAATAAGCCTAAGAGCGAAGACCCTCAAGTGTCTTATGTCAACGATAGACAAGAAGATAACCTTTGGACCGCAGTGAATGCAAATTTCACCCTACCGCCAGAGGAGGATCCAGATAAGCCAGTTATAGAGCCATTCGTCAAGGATCATGCTCTTAAGAAGATGGCAGATCTATTCAGGAGGTGGAAGAATGAGTTGAAGTCAAAGTTTGTCGACAAAGAGAAGACTCCATAATTCACCGGCCGATTTGAGAAGATAAGAGATCACTGGCCCGCATTTGTGGCCCACAAGACATCTGAGAAGAGTAAGAAGATGTCAGCGACAAACAAGATAAATGCTGCTAAGAAGGAGCATCACCATCGCACGGTGTCAGGTGCCTACCTCAAAGCCCTTGTTGTGGGACAAGGCTGAGAATGACCTGCTTGATAAAGGAGTCGAACCAGAGATACTGAACTAGCCGGACAGTTCAAGGACTTGGTTCTACGGGGTTGGGGGAACCTTGGACCCTAAAACATGGGAGTACGTTTGGATGAACCAGCAACTGGAAATACCCGTCAAGAAGCTTCAGAAGTATATCACTGCAGCGCAGGCAGGGACGTTCGTTCCCGACAGAGAGAACACGAGGCATGTCAGGCTCCTTTGCGTGGAAGGTTGGGTTTCCTGGCACAGGCGGTTACAATATCTGGGACAGGAAGAGGAAAGTGGAGCAGACCGAACTGCAGAAGCTGAATGCAAGGTAAGGGTGCTAGACGAACAACCAGTTCACAGCCAGCGACCTGCCGGAGCTACCCCAGAAGCTACCACGCCATCTCAGTGGAGAAGCAGTGCGGCTTCCACCGAGCTCCTTCAGCAGCCTGACTTCACGGCTCCTAGCTACCCCGTGGATGCTATCACGGAGGCTCAAGATTGCCACCTTAGGGTGCAATGGCATCACCTCAAAGTCAAGGCGGCTGTCTGCTCTGTTGCACCTCCTGAACCCGGCGCAACTTTTCACCGCCTTCCGATTCCACAAGGCTATGCTGCTGTGATGGTGGATGAAATAACGGATGGATTTGAGGAGCTCGAGCTTGACCACCTTACTGGTGAAAGGGAGACTCGGCTGGGTCTTGCTCTGAAGACTCCATGTCTATGGTGGAAGGAGCTAATCAAGCTTTCGAACTGGATTCCTCCGCCTCCTCCTCCGGCGAGTCAGGGCACTCCGCCTCCTCCTCCTCCTCCTCCTCCTCCTCCTCCTCCACCTGCGAGTGATCAGGGCACTCCGCCTCCTTCTTCGACTGCTCCGGCCTGTGGCGGCACTCTGCCTCCTTCTCCCCCTGCGTCGGCATGTCCGAGCAGCCCGCCTCCTCCTCCGCCTCGTCAGCAACGGCGGAAGACAGTCGCCGCCGCTCTGGCTGCTCCAGCGCGTCGTAGCACTCTGCCTCCTTCTCCACCTCATAAGCAATGAAGGAAGACAGCCGCTGCCACTCCGGCTTCTCCGGCGTCTAGCAGTACAGCCAGAGGCGGGAGGCAATATAGATTCGGTCCATCTCTCAAGCCTCTAGAGAAGTTACCATACGAGATGACCGGGGAGGAAAACACGGAGATCTGCCAAGACCAAGTGAGGGACTTCTTTGAAACGCGAACAGCTATGAGTCATCCACCTCCGAAGGAGAAGATTGATCATGTCGGTGTTCTGGGAACGGGGGTACCTAGACTTGCCTGCCTGCGGCCTGCAGCATGGCTCAAGGGGTGGCCCGGTACGGCCCATCTTCATGAACACGAGCTCAAGACCCTCGCGAGGGGCCAAGCCTCGCGGGGCGGACGACAGGAAGCTTCCTCAGGCACGGCCTCGTCAGGCTGGCTCGCAAGGAGGCGGAGAGATCAAGGCGGGGTACCTCGCAAGGTGCCCATGACGCAAGCCATGACGACTGAGGGCGCCAGGCGGGCGCCAGCCCGCACAGTGTCCTCATTTTCCCTTTGGTACAAAGCAGGAAAGCGCAGGCCAAGGCATCAGGCAAAGGCAACCATTTCGGTGCAACAAGACCAAGACCAGCAGAACGGTAGGAAGGAGGTCATCGTGGACCCAAGCCGGCGTCACCGTCAGAGTCTATAGCAGGCGAGGACCGACTTTAGTCAGGATAAGTGTACTAGATGTTCCCTTTCAAAGTGGCCAATTGTTGGCGCCCTTCCCGCTCAATATTTGGGGAGAGGCCCAGGGCCTCCGCCTATAAATAGGACTAACCACCCAGAGGGTAGGGGGATGGAGAGGACCGGATCGATCGGATTAGCATCTAGAGGATCGACATCTAGAGAGAGAGAGAGAGAAAGAGACGCGACTGAACTCCCCTAGCAGTTCATTGCGCCAGCTCAAGAACAGTCCCTCGCGAGGCTGTTCTTCCCTTGTATTGTTCATCATTAGCCCCAGAGGCAATCCACCACAACACACACTGGAGTAGGGTATTACACCACAATGGTGACCTGAACCAGTATAAACCTCGTGTCCCTTGTGTTGTTCTTTGTGTAGTTTAGATCCTTGTGAGGCGATGAGGCGTAGGTAGGTTGGAGGTGCGATCTCCGTGTGCACCCCAGAGTTCGGATCTAGAGGGTCTGCCGGAACCCGAAATCCGACATTTGGCGCGCCAGGTAGGGGTACACCGGAATCCGCCTTCCGCCGCCCTGCTCTTCGCTGCCCCTCGCATCCATGTCAGACGCTCGTCGAGCCCGCGCCGAGCGCCAGGCCGCTCTCGCTACTCGCGTCGCCCAGACGGCTCCCGTCGGCGGCCGCCCCCGCCGTTCCCCGTCGCCTGCCGTCAACGCCGCCACCGGCCCGGCAGGGAACGAGCAGCAGGCGTCGTCTCTACATCCTTCGGTGCGGCGGAAGGCCGCACCGCCACCCCGTCGCTGGCTCCAGCCGGTTCTTCGTCCCACGCCCGTCGCGCTCCTGCGGACGCGCACGCCGCGGAACTTCTGGCATGGGAACTCCTGCACTACCGTCCCGTCGACGACCTCTACGACGAGTGGCTCGCTTGCATCACCGAGCTCGTCAGCGTCGTTGGGGGCTCCCCTGCGCCATCCCTCTCGCTGCACCGAGCCCCGCCTTGCGCGGGCGATGAAGCTCCGGGGGCGCCTCAGTCGCCTCCCCCTCAAGAAGGCGCCTTGGCCCCAAGGCGCGTGGCCCCTAGACGGAACCCACTCCGTCCGGCACCAGCACAGCAAGAGAAGAGCTGCCAAGAGATCCCTCGTCCCCAAGAAGCCGCCCGTGTGCTCCCCGCACCGGCCCGGCACGAACGCGCTCCTGCTCCAGAGCATTAAGACCCCGCGCTGCTCCTGGCGGCACCGCAGGGAGACCTCCAAGATCAAGCCCTCCGTCACCAAAGGCCTCCCGTGGCCACTGCAGGCTGCCGTGCCTTCGCCGCCGAGCTGCGCAGCGTGGCCTGGCCGGTCAAGTTCAAGCCAGACCTGCCCCCACGCTATGATGGCATGGCCGACCCTGCGGAGTTCCTCCAGCTCTATGAGCTGGGCATCGAAGCCGCCAACGGGAACGAGAAGGTCATGGCGAACTAGTTTCCCATGGCGCTCAAGGTCGGTGCCCGCACCTCGCTCCTGAACCTGGCTCCTGGCACGATTTCCTCCTGGAACGAGACACGCACCCGATTCATCGCCAACTTCCAAGGCACCCGCGATCGGCCCCCGGCAATGAATGACTTGCGCCGCATCAAGGAGCAGTCAGGGGAGACCCTGCAAAAGTTCATCCAACGTTTCAACAACGCTTGCCTTAAGATTCCCAGGGTGTCTGAGGAGGCCATCATCTCCGCCTTCTCCGATGGTGTGCGTGACGTCAAGATGAAGGAAGAGCTCGCGATCCATGAAGACCTGTGCACATCCCTGGAGTGTGCTTTTCAAGCCGCGTCAATTGAAGATCCAGATCAAGGAGCGGAGGGCTTCCCGGGGTGATCCCTAAGAAGAAGAAGACATCCCCTGGTCATAGCCCTCGGGAGGCAGGCCCCTCAGAGTCCGCGCCCATTCCAGGGGTGCGTCCTTCTGTCGCATAGGAAGGCGCACCCGGCGCCCTCATCGGTCAAGGCTCGGGGGCTCTCTGCTGGAGGGCCACCGACTTTGCTAAGATCACGAGGGAGGCGCTCGGGCACCACTTGGAGGCGTGTTTCAAAGCATGTTTCCCTCAGGAAGGAGGAACGCAAGGAGGGCCAACCCTCAGGAGTTCGTCAGCAAGATCATTCAGGAGCTGCAGGAGTCAAGAGTCATGAGTGGCAGCCGCCGCTTACCCGCCGTAGCTCCCCATCTAGGCGAGGATGGTGGGCTGCGCGTCTGCATCGACATACCAGGGCTCAACTGAGCCGCCTCTCAGGAGCGCCTCTGGCCCTCCCGCGTGGGCCGCTGCGAAGGTCCACCCCACTGCTATGTTCGCATGCCTTACGGCCTGCTGAACGCGACTGCCGTGCGTCAGCGCCTCATGAGGAGCATCTTGGAGGCTCAAGTGGCCAGGCGTTCCGCAGTCCTGGCGGAGATGGAGATGGTTCTCGAGGAGCCAGCAGTGCCTCCGGAGCCTCCCGAGGCTCCTGGGCCTGGGGGCTCGTGAAGATCGGCTTCCGCAGCGCACGACGTCCGCTACTTCAGCATCCCTTCATCTCCAACATCACCAGGTGATATCCTTCGAGTTTCATTTTCAGCTGGGAGCGCCCCCAGGGCTGCATCATTCCCAGGCCGCGTGGGTCCGTCCCTGCGGCATGTATCCCTTTTGATTCAATCCCTTTTGGTTCATGTTTCTAGTTTACTTTATTGGGGGCGCCCCTCGGGCTGCATTATCCCCAAGCCACCCGGGCCAGACCCAGTGGCATGTATCCCTCTTGTGTTTATTCGGGTCGTGCATTTGACCCATCATGATCGTTATTTGATGCCTGCCCACGGCACCCTTCTTCCTTCATGTCGGCCGCTTGCATGTTAAAGGGGGGGGTACCTAAGCATCGTGCCTCGTGGGCTCCTACTGGCTCTCCAGCCCTCACCCTATGGCCTTGTCCACGGCATCGCGACCTGGCATACCAGCGACGGCTGAGCCCGCTCGAGGGCCGGGACCCGAGGACGTAGAGCACCGACATCTAACCAAATTTGCGGGAACACATTACAAGTAAAGGCCCAGAGCCAGGAGCAACCCGCCTTGAGGTAGGGCCCCGTGAGTCCCGCGCTGGCTCACAGGTGCCCAGATACACCTCGTCAAGACCTACTGTGACAGCCACGTGTCGTATGGGGGCTGTACACGCCTGGGATCCTCCCGGGGGAGCCCTCCCACGCACTGGAAGCACCATGCTCCGCTGGCTGGCGACGACTTGCCGAGGAGCAGCTATGCCCGTACACACTGGAAGTGCTATGCTCCGCTGGTGATAAACAATCGAGGTGGCCCCGGCCGCATCAACCTCGTGTAGCCCAGAGCTCAATGCCCGCCTCATCGTGCGCCTCCCTCGGGAGTGCAGCGAGGGCTGGGCACGGGGGCTACGCCTGGGTCACGCCCAGACGCACGCCACCCAGCCATGGAGCCTCAGGATCGGCAGCGCCTCGCTTTGGCTTGGTGCTGAAGGCCCGGAACTTCGCCAGCAGAGCCTCCGCTTGACCATTCACTGCCTCAGCAGCGGCAGCGGCAAGCTCGCCGCTCACAGGCTCCAGCAGGCTGTCAAGGTCAACGTTGGGGTCGTGAAGGTAGACATGGGTGAAGACGCGCGTCAGCGCTGCAGAAGAAAGGACACACGCCTCAGCCTCAGCCGTGAGGCCAAGGCCAAGGGCGACATCTTCAAGGGTGCAGACCAGGAAGGGAAGCAGCTTGGCGGGGCCGTCCTTGGCGACGGCCAGCGGGCTTTCCAGGCCGTTGTCATAAAGCGACTTCAGCAAGGTGCGAGCCTTGACCTCCAGCTTCGCGAAGGCCACGTGGTCCTCGGCCAGGACCCGCGCCTTGCCGTCCAGCTTGATCCTCTTCGTTTCCAACGCCTACTCTAGTGCACCCAAGCGGCCATGGCGTTCATCAAGTTTGGCATCCCGGTCCTTGGCGGCAGCCTCACGAGCCTTCATGTCTTCCTCCTTCTCCTGGCGGACACGGGCCTCCTTGGCAAGCTGGTCGCACAGGCCCTGCAGCTCACTCTCCAGCGCCTCGCAGCGACCTCGGACATCTGCTACCTCCCCCAAGGCGGCGGCACGAGCGGCCTTCGCCTCAAGGATGGCCTGCTTCTCCTCGTCGCAAGCCGATGCAGCCTGAACCAGCGCCGCTCGAATTGAAGCATCAGAACGGGCCCAGCTAGAGGCCAGCTCCAGGCGCCCGGCCACCAAGCGAGGGTCACCACCCAGAAGATCTTTCCGCAGCCGGTCCAGTTCAGCAGCAGCATGATCCAGGACAATAGAAGGAGTTGGAGAGATGGCAGTTGGTGGAGTAGGAGGAGAATACGGTAGCGTAATCACAGCACCATGAGTCAGGACCTTCTGCGCCCCGACGACTGCGGCAGTGGCGTCAGCTAAGGACACCCCGGGAGTCGCTTGGGCCATGGGGGCTGAGCTCGCCCCAGCTAGCCCTGACAGGCCTCGCGAGGATGACCGGGCAGGAGAGACCCGCGTCTTGCCGCCCCCTTCTCCCGTGGATGGAGGTGCTGCCTCGGGCGAAGCCTCAGGAGCCCCCTTCAGCTTTTTCGCTGCAGGCACCGGCCTAGCCAAGGAATACAGACATCAAGCCTCAACAATGAAGCAAGAAGCAAGACAAGAATCAAGCACTTACTGGTTATCGCTCGCGGGCTCAAGCAACCTCCAGCCGAACTTGAAGCCCGAGAGCCGGCTGCTGGGATCAACCTCAAGAGGCTCGGGAGCAGGAGGCGCGTCTGCAGATCGCCTCAGAGCCGGAGCAGACCCGCGGGGAACCAGCCCCGTCTTGTCCTTCTTCGGGATCAGGGGCGAGCATTCACTGCCTCGCTCATCGCCATCCTCGTCGTCCGGCAAGAGGCGAATAGCACGGGACCTGCGCCGAGGGAGAGGAGCCCTCGACTCCCCGTTGGTCGCCTCGGAATCGGGCTCCTCTTCCTGCTCCTATTCCTCCTCCTCTCTGCCGGAGTCACCGGAGGATACGTTCACCAGGGCCGCCGGGTCCTCCGGGACCTCCGCGTGCACAGGCCCATCCCCGTTGAAAGCGGGCATGGAGTTCACCACCTGCTCCCAATCATCCCGAAGCAACAGGGGTACATGAGCACCCTCCAGCCTCGCCACGTCTCCCCCGACCAGGGATTGGAGGACCCCGGCCAGATCTTCGTCGGCCAAGACTACGGGGCTCGGGCGAAACCTCCACAGCGGGAGCGAGTATTAACCAAGCGGGGCCACCTGGTGCTCCAGGAACTCCCTCAGGAGCGACCCCCCGGTCAGCTTCGCCATCGCCATGTTGCCCGGCCACAGGTCCGCGTCCATCCTCTCCAGCACTGGCTTCGCGCAGGGATCAACGAGCTCCGCGCGAGACCAAGCGTCAACAGACTTGGCTGCTACGTGAGCAGAATCAGCCGGGGATGGATGCGCCCAGCATCCACCATGACCCACTTGCTCCTGAAGCCTTCAATCCTCTTCCCGGGCTTCGAGATGGCGTTGGAGTTGCCATACGCGACAAAGCTCACGACGCTGTGATGGAGCCGCGAGACCCGGAGGTAAAATAATGGCGCAGCAAGGCCACTGAGGGCTGCACCCCGACATGAGCCTCGCAGTAGTAGGCGAAGATCGCCAGGAGAAGAACAGAGTTGGGGTGGAGGTGCAGAGCTTGCAGTTTGTAATGGCGGAGGACAAAAAAGAAGAACTCGGAAAAGGGAGGCACCAGACCAGCAACAATGGCGCTCACGAAGAGCGGGTAGAAGGTGCTTCCTTGGTCCTCGGGAAGGGCGGAGCCAACCTTGAGCACCGCCGCCCCGTCTTTTCCTTGCTCCACCATCATCTGGCGCGTCCGGGCAAGGCTCTTCTCCGACACGTTCGGGGAATCCAAAGCGGGCGAGAACCAAGGTCCGGCCGGGGTCTGGCGAGGCGCCATGCCTTGCTAGGGTGCAGGGTTGGAGTAGATATGGGGATTTCGGAAGCAGGAAGGATAGGAGCGAGAAAGGGGATCTGCGAAATGATTGGAGAAGTCAAAGAAGGTAAAGCCTAGACGGGTACCGCTCTCTTTTCAATTCGTGCAGTTGCCAAGGCGTCGTAGGGAAGCAGGGACGCCCATGTCCAATCAACCGGCACGCGGTGCCCAAGGCCGCAGGCTGTTGGGGCCCGCGGCGCTTCGCACTTGCCCCTTCGCTTCTCTGCTAAGCCAAGTCCAGGCGCGCCTTGGGCCCGGGGGCTACTGTCGGTGTTCTCGGAACGGGGATACCCAGACTTGCCTGCCTGCGGCTTGGCTCAAGGGGTGGCCTGGTATGACCCATCTTCATCAACACGAGCTCAAGACCCTCGCGAGGGGCCAAGCCTCACGGGGCAGACGACAGGAAGCTTCCTCAGGCACGGCCTCATCAGGCTGGCTTGCGAGGAGGCAGAGAGATCAAGGCGGGGTACCTCACGAGGTGCCCATGACGCAAGCCATGACGACTGAGGGCGCCAGGCGGGCGCGAGCCCGCGCAGTGTCCTCATTTCCCCTTTGGTGCAAAGGAGGCAAGCGCAGACCAAGGCATCAGGCAAAGGCAACCATTTCGGTGCAACAAGACCAAGACCAGCAGAACAACAGGAAGGAGGTCATCGTGGAGCCCAAGCCGGCGTCACCGTCGGAGTCTTTGGCAGGCGAGGACCGACTTTAGTCAGGATAAGTGTACTAGATGTTCCCCTTCAAAATGGCCAATTGTTGGCGCCCTTCCCGCTCAATATTTGGGGAGAGGCCCAAGGCCTCCGCCTATAAATAGGACTAACCACCCACAGGGTAGGGGGATGGAGAGGACCGAAGGATTAGCATCTAGAGGATCGGCATCTAAGAGAGAGAAAGAGAGGCGACTGAACTCCCCTAGCAGTTCATCGCGCCAGCTCAAGAACAGTCCCTCGCGAGGCTGTTCTTCCCTTGTATTGTTCATCATCAGCCCAGAGGCAATCCACCACACCACACACTGGAGTAGGGTATTACACCACAATGGTGGCCTGAACTAGTATAAACCTCGTGTCCCTTGTGTTGTTCTTTGTGTAGTTTAGATCCTTGTGAGGCGACGAGGCGTAGGTAGGTTGGAGGTGTGATCTCCGCGTGCACCCCAGAGTTCAAACCTAGAGGGTCTGCCGGAACCCGAAGTCCGACAGATCCCGTGAAAGTTCAGCGCACTGTTGATGCCCTGAAGCGACCACCACCGTCTCCGCTGCAAACCAACTATGAGCGCATTATTAAAAGGTCATATATCAAAGCAGAGCGGTCGGGAAGTACTCGCAGTGCTCGAAGGTTAGCAGAATGAAGAAGTGGGAAAAATTCCCCAGCTCGGCGAACAAGTGAACCAATCATGCCCCCTGCTCAAAGTTTCTAGCGATATCATCGTTAATCATCCGAGGATGGTGCCCGGTACCAATCTTGGAGATTACCTGCCCGACGATGCACATTTTGATACAATGGAGGTGGACGATTTCAAATACCGCCACGGGAAGCCTCTCGTCAAACCTGGTCATCCTCCTCTAACAATGATGATGCGAAGATTCCATGAGTGGTACATGGACACCTGCAGAGAGTCTGGGAAGGATACTTTGACGCTAAGAGTTTAAGAGGAGCACGAACTCGTTGGAATTGATCTACTGTTTGTTCCATTTGAGGAGTTCTTCTAGTTTTTCAATCAGAAGGCCCTCGATTAAATAATTGTCACTTGCTACTGTCTGTAAGTACTACTTATGTAATTAAGTCTCTATATATAGCTCAGCTCTTTCATTGCATGTATATATAATTATCCTCACTATATTATGCAGATTGAAGATCGTTGAATGCAGAAAAGCAGAAATCTACGATATTAGGTTCATTAACACAAATCTCATAGATGCATGGACGGTTAAATATGATGCACACAAACCGGCGCCAACTTGCTATGATCGTTGCTTCAAAATCAAAACAAAGATAAAATACTCTTTCCTTACAACTTCAAGTTAGTGTTACTGTCTTGTGCATATTTGGTTTCCCTTATTACTCGAGGTTATAGTAATGTAATTGACGAGTTATGCATGCGTCCACAGCTTCCACTTTATTCTCCTAGAGATTAAGCTTGACCAGGGACTAGTAACCATCTTAGACTCGAGATGAAAAAATGCTGAGGAGTATGCGGCCATGACTAAAATGCTCTATTAGTAAGTTCAATCGATCATTATCGCACCATATCAGCACTTTGTTCATTTCCTGATATCAAGTAATTGTTTTGTTTGTCTGGCAGGGTTTGGAAAAAGTTCACCGCGCGAGCTTCGGGACTGCCGGGGGAGCTGCAATTTACACACCCGAAAGTAAGTACTACTAGCTAGCTAGTTCCGCGCATCTCCCGTTGATTCTAGCTACTTTCATCAATACCATGTATAATGCTTCATTATCAGTTTGATTGACCTCTATTTCTGGTAAAGTGCTTGTGGCAGGAACCTGGGAATGATTACTGTGGATACTACATTTGCGAGTTCATCTACAACGTGATGGCCAAGAATAAGCGGGGCTACTCTAAAAGACAATTTTAAGTGCGTAAGCAATAATATTCATAATTTCATTTTATTACCATCATTTGTGTTGAGTTTCAATCATATATATGTATTGACCCCCTTCTTCAAATTAGATGTGGCAGATGCGGAATGAACTCCTACCACAAGATCGCATACGAGCAATTCAAGAGGAATTGGCGGGATTCTTTTTTGACCACGTCATCAGTAAAGCCGGAGAATACCACGTGGAACTTGAGTTCAGATGTTAGGGGATTGTAAGAGATCTTATATTGTATATATGTAGCCAATAGCATCGGATAGATATACGAAAACTTGTTGTTCAACCAATCTCTCGGAGAAGCAGAGGTCGATCACTTCTCTCTGTAATGTTCATGACGATCTTCTATACTTAATGGTTTCCTTCATTTGCTTACAAGCTAGCGTCTCGAGTCCTCTCTATACATATAGTATATAGCGTCGACCAAGCACGGAGATAAGAGAGGACACTTCTTTCTATTAGCTAGCTAACACAATATATGAAACCCCTAAATTAACCCTACAAACCCCCCAACCCCCCCCCCCCTTCAAAAAAATGAACGAAAACCCCAGCCCTGAACTGCTGACGCGTGGATGCTTTTTGTCCCAGTTGGTGCTACCAACCGAGACAAAAGGTCCTCCTGCCTGGGCAAGCCGCAGCGGCCACGTGGAGCCCCATCTGTCCCGGTTAGTAGGCGAACCGGGACTAAACGTAATGGATTTAGTATCGTCCCTTTAGTCCCGGTTCCGGAATCTGGACAAATGGGCCTCTAGAACCGGGACAAATGGGCCTTTTTCTACTAGTGGCTCCTTGTCCCGGCGAGGATAGCGAGCTGCGCGTCTGCGTAAACATCCCAGGGCTCAACAGGGCCGCATCTCAGGAGTGCATTTGGCCATCGCTAGTTGACCGGTGTGGGGGCCCCCTCACAACTACGTTCGCATGCCTTTTGACCTGCCAAACGTGCCTGTTACCTTCCAGCAACTCATGCAGGGCACCCTGGCAGCTCGCGAGGCCAGGAGCCTGGCAATCCTGGTGGAGGAGGAGCCAGAACCTCCGGGGTCCCCCAGAAATCGGCCATCGGACGACTCATGAGGACTGACTTCTTCATCACGCATCTTCAACTACTTAAACATCTCTTCAACAATGGTGCTAGGTGACATTTTCTGGTTTGTTCAGCTGGGGGCGCCACTAGGGCTGCATTATCCCCAAACCACTTGGGTCCGTCCCTGCGGCATGTATCGTTTTGCATCTATCAGGACTAGCTTTACCTCCTTGCATGAGTTGCTTTTTGATTATCATATGCCTGTCCGGTACTTCGTTGCATTGCACGTCATACACCCTTGCAAACCCACCCTCAACCGCCTCATGATTAAGGACTGGCATGACGTATGTGCTCGAGTTCGTCCTTGCAGCGTCGCTAAACCCAAGTGGCTAAGCTCTGGCTCGCGGGCCAGCTCCCATGCATGTCACCTCCCATGGTCCTTGTTGCCTTGTTCTCGCATGAGCTAATCACGGGCGAATGACTAGGGCACGCGACCCGGTGCCTCATCACCATGGGAGCCACGCACCGGCTGTATTTCTTCAGGACTTCCGCATGAGAAGACTGGGCACAACGTCTGTGCTCGGGTCCGTACCTACAGCTTCAATAAACCCAATGACTATGCTCAGTCTGGCGGGCCCGTTCAGGTCACCTCCTGGGGTCGTTGGTGATTGCCCTTCTCATGTGATAACCTCGGGAGATTCATTCGGTGCAACACGTCTAACCATCTCTCTGGGCTATCACCAGGGTGCCGAATAAAATTCAGGCACAACCCGCCTTGAGGTAGGGCCTCGTGAGTCCTGCACTGGGTCACGAGTGCCCATACACACCTCCTCTAGCCCTGCCGTGCAAGCCACGTGTCAGGACGGGGCTGTACACGCCCCGGGGGCTCCACTCAGAGGGAGCCCCCAACCCATGCACCAGTGGAAGCACCATGCTCCATGCTGGCAGTCGACACAGTCGAGGAGCGGCTATGCCCATGCAAGTGCGGAAGCGCGATGCTCCGCGCTGGTGATAAACAACTGAGGGTGGCCTCACGGCCACAATAACCTCAGGGAGCTGTCAGGCTCGGTGTTCAGCCTCATCGCAATGCTTTCCCTTCGGGAGAGTCACGCGAGGGGGCTGGGCACGGAGGCTACGCTAAGGTCACACCTAACATACGCCACCTTGCCAGGTCCCTCGGACCTGGTCTTCGTGCGCCCCTCCCGAGCGGGACCTCGGCGAGGAAAGGTATCGAGGCTTGTTCATACGTCAAGGGGGACTCCTGAGCATCGCGACTCAGGAGAGTAATTGGTGACGTAGCCCCTCACGTCTCGGCCTCGTCCTGGTAATCCGGACGACCCAACGGCGGCTGAGGTATGCACGGGGCCGGGCCTTGTCGACGCATAACGCTAAGGCCTACTCTCGCATCTCCTTCCCGATGGCTGTCTGTATGTCAAGGGGAACTCCTGAGCATCGCGACTCTAGAGCCTAACTGGTCACATAGCCCCTCACTCCTTGGTATCGTCCTAGCGATCCGGACGACCCAATGGCGGCTGAGGTACGCGTGGGGTCGGGCCCTGCCGAAGCAGAAAATTTAAGCAAACAAAAAGGAAATCGCAGAATCCTAGCAAATTATTACAGAACATACTGTCTTTTATGGGTATCAAGAATAAGTTCTTATGCCTCCACGAGATACGACACCTGTTGCAGGATTTAAACAGATGGAAGCACCGCGGTCAAGCTCCTTCCTCAGCCTTGGACGCCAGCATCGCCCACTTGGGGAGCCTCATCGTTAATGACGGCGCCACCGCCGCCGCTGTCCTTGCCGCCAGCTGTGCCCACAGGGTCGATGGCAAGGAACTTCCGCAGCAGGGCCTCCAACTGGTCCTTCACGGCTTCGGCAGCGCCGGTGTAGCACTCCGGGTCCACGGGCTCAAGCATGGCACCAAAGTTGAAGCCAGGGTCGCAAAGATGGAGGTGCCTAAAGACGCGTGTCATGGCCGAAGCGCACGGGCTTCTCCTTCTATCGTGGGGCCAACTCCGACGACAATGCCCTCGAGCACCGTAACAAGCTTGAGGAGCAGCTCGGCGGGGCCTTCCTCCGGAGTCACCAACGGCTCTTTCAACCCGCTCCCTTAGAGATCCCGCAGTGCCTTGCGGGACCTCTGCTCGAGGGAGTCGAAGGCGGCAGGCCCCGCAGTGGCTGCCTCCTTAGCCATGGCAAGGAGTTTCTTCCTGGCCTCCAACTGGGACTTCTCCACCTCCATCTCCTCCTTCAACTTCTCCAGGTGGCTGCGTTCAGTGGCTTGTTCAGTCGGCAACTGCAGCTTTCCGAGCCTTCAGCTTCTGCTCCTGCGCCTCGAGCTAGCGGGCCTGGGCGGCCTGTTTGTCGTGGAGGGTCTTCAACTCGGCCTCCACTGCACGACAGTGCTCCTTGGCAGCCTTGGTGTCCATCTCCGCCGCATCGCGGGCGGCCGCGGCTAGGCCGGCTACCTGCTGGCCCTCCTCAGAGGCTGCCACGGCCTGGCCCCAGGCCACCCTGACAGACGCGTCGGCCCGGCGCCACCCTGAGATCAGCTCTAGGTGCCTCGACGCCCTGCACCGATCTTGCTCCTGAAGATCGCCCAGAAGCTGATCCAGCACAGAGAGGGCCTCCTCAGAACACCACGCACGGCGGAAGAATCATAGCCCGGCGACATGATGGACGGGGGAGAAGACCGCGCCAGCGTCAGGACCCGCGAAGCAGCATCGGCAGAAAGGATCGGGGGCTCCGAAGCCTTGGGGCCTCAGCAGGCGAGCTGAGGGCAGGAGCCTACGGAGCTGGCTTGGCCGCAGGGATTGCCTTCTCTTGAGGCTGGGCCTCGGAGCCTCGGGAGGACAACCCTACCGTAGGAGCACACGGGCCGGCCTCGTCCTTTTGTGCCAGAGGTGGTGCGGCCGCGGCAAGCTGCTTGGCCTTGGCGCTTTTGGCGTCCTCCTTCTTCTTCTTCACCGCTGGCGTTGGCTTGACCACAAAGAGGGAAATATCAGAACACTGCGTCAAGAGCAGGGAGCAAGAACAAGACGGCGCACTTAGTGGTCCACGGCAACGTAATCCCTCGTCCTCTTTAGGAGTACGATGCCCACAGGCTTCGTAGGCATGGGCGTCGTTGCACCAGCCTCAGGGGTGGACGAGCCCACGGCCGATGTTGCGATGGTGGCGGCCGGCGATGAGGCAGAGGCACCGCCCCGGGGAAGCAGCGCTGACCTATCCCTCTTCAGGGTCCCCTGCCTCAGCCCCTTGCGGGGAGTGCCCCCGGACCTCGTGGCGACCCCAACAGAGCGCTCCCTGACTGGGTGCTCGTCGTCATCGTCATCGTCGGAAAGGCCGCGGAGGAGATTGGTCTATCACGGGGGAGAGGTCTCTCCTACCCCCTCCCAGGTGGCATCCGAGTCAGCCTTCTCCTCCCTGTTCGTCGAAGACAGGCATGGCGTCGGCAATCTTCCCCCCGTTGGCGCGGCAGTACAATGGGAAATGGGTGTCCGGGGGGCAACCCTGGTCCTTCCCAAGCAAGCTTCTCCGCCTTCAGGTCAGCCTTCATCTTCTCCGGCAACAGCTTCGCCAGGGGATCAGTGAGCTTCTCATGAGACCACCCCTCCCGGGGTGTCGGCAGCCGGTTGGGAGATCCAGCTGGGGATAGGAGCACTTGGCGTACATGAAGATCCACTTGTTCCGGAAGTCTTCCACCTTTTTCCGACCCGTGAAATTGCGTTGCTGCCATTGGCCGCGATGAAGCAGGCGCGCCCCGAGCACTAGTTGCCATTGGTCCGGAGGTAGAAGAAGTAGAGAAATAGCACCATAGAGGGCATCACCCCCACGAACACCTTATAGTAGAAGGCAAGGATTGACAGTAGGAGGATGGAGTTGGGGTGAAGATGGAGGGCGTAGAGCTTGTAATGGCGAAGGATGGAGTAGAAGAAACTGGAGAAGGGGGAACCAGCCCAGCAAAGATGTTGTGCAGGAGGAAGGGGTTAGCAGTGCCCCCCAAGGCATCCGGCTTGGCAGAGCCGACCCAGAGTGTCGTCTCTCCTCTTTTGTTGCTGCTAATCGCCGTGAGTTGGTGCATGGCGGCGCGGTGCTTCTCTTCAGTGATGGTGGACGTGCTCAAGGCCGGCTCGAACCAACAAGGAGGTGAGCGCGCAGTTGGAGCTAGAGACTTCGCCTTATCGGAGGCCATTGGTGGAGAGCTCAGGCAGGATCAGCAGATCTGGAGGCTTTTCCGAAGCGGAAGGAGAAGGGGATTTGGAGCAAGATGAAGGAAGGGCAATAAAGGCTCCATAGCTGGCACCATCCTTATTGTCATCTAGGAGCGGTTGCCGAGGCCCCGTGGTGAAGCGGAGACACCCACGTCCCATCAATCGCCACGCGTCGACCAAGGCCGTAGGCGGTTAGCGCCCGCGGCGCTCCACGCTTGCCCTTTCGCTTCGCCTCGAAGCTAAGTCCGAGCGAGCCTTGGGCCCAGGGGTTACTGTCTGCGTTCTGGAATGGGGGTACCCATACTTGCCTACCTGCGGCCCATGACGTGGCTACATCGATGGCGTGATATGGCCCAGCTTCAGCATCAACAACTCAAGACCCTCGCGAGGGCCAAGCCTCACGAGGCGGACGACACCAAAACCTCCACCAGGGGCCAAGGCTCGCTCCCGAGGAGTGGATATTTATATGCAAGCTTCACCTCGTGCGATGCAGATGACGTGAGCCATGACGACCAAGGCCAGGCGGGCGCCAGCGGACGCGGTGTACCCATTTCCTCTTTGGTGCTAAGGAGGCAAGTGCAAGCGCGGAGTCCTGAGGAATCAGCCCAAGGTCTCCATTCCCGTGCAACAAGACCAAGACCGCTAGGACGGCAGGACGGAGGTCATCACCGAGCCCTCCACGGCGTCATGACCAGAGGGTTTTGCAGGGAAGACTACTTTTGTCAGGATAGCATGTACTAGCTTTCCCCCTTCGAATTTGGCCGTTTTGGGATCCCTTCCCGCCTTCATTTGGGAAGAGGACCAAGGCCACTATAAATAGGACTTAGCCACCACCATAGAAGGGACGGATCATTCAGATCATCCTCTCACCCACCAGCTCATCGAGCCTAAGAAATCCTCTACTTTGTAGGTTGTTTGCCACTGTACTAGTTCATCCTCAGCCCCTCAAAGCCAATCCACCACAAAGCAGGAGTATGGTATTACACCGCAAGGTGGCCCGAACCTGGGTAAACTGCTGTGTCTCTTTTTGATTCAGTTCGTCGAGCTTGGCCGTGATATTAGCGAGTAGGCACGCTGGGGAGGACGAGTTCTTCACATGCACCCCAGAGTTCGAACCTCTCAAGGGTCCGCGGAACCTGAAATCCGACAGGTTTGGTTTGGCCAACTAGATTGGTTTTTCTTGCAATGGAAGAGGGGCTTAGCTTTGGGTCAATCTTGCATGATTTCAGCCAGTGACAAAGTAGGGGTAGCGAGACACGTATTGAATTATTGCCATCGAGGATAAAAATATGGGGTTTACATCATGATTTGGCCGTTGCGTGATTTCATCCAATGACAAAGTAGGGGTAGCGAGACATGTATTGCATGATTTATTCCTCTACATCATGTCATCTTACTTAATGCATTATTCCATTCTTTATGAACTTAATACTCTAGATTCATGCAGGATAGCGATCGATGTTTGGAGTAATAGTGGTAGATGCAGACATGAGTCGGTCTACTTGACAGGAACGTGATGCCTATATTTCATAATCATTGCCTTGGATATCGTCATAACTTTGCGTTTTTGTATCAATTGCTCGACAGTAATTTGTTCACCCACCGTATTATTTTCCTTCAAGAGAGAGGCCACTAGTGAAACCTATGGCCCTCGGGTCTATTTTCCATCATATTAATTTCTGATCTACTATTTTGCAATCTTTTACTTTCATATATATAAACCAAAAAACCAAAAAATATTTTATCTTTTATTTAGTTTTATTTATCTATCTCTATTAGATCTCACCTTTGCAAGTGACCGTGAAGGGAATGACTACCCCTTTATCACGTTGGGTGCAAGTGTTTGATTGTTTGTGCATGTATTGGTGATTTGCGCGTTCTTCTCCTACTGGATTGATATCTTGGTTCTTAACTGAGGGAAATACTTATCTCCAATTTGCTCCATCACCCTTTCCTCTTCAAGGGAAAAACCAACGCAAGCTCAAGAAGTAGCAGGACGCAGCCCCAGCTAGACCAAATTTGGATTAGTTGCAATAAAACGGAGATATTTGTCGGATTTCGGGTTCCGGCAGACTCTTGAGGTTCGAACTCTGGGGTGCACATGGAGATCTTTCCCCTACCAGCTCACGCGTTAATGGTTTGCAAGGGATCTAAACTAGGAACGATGAACATCACAAGAGACACAAGATTTATACTGGTTCGGGCCACCGTTGTGCTGTAATACCCTACTCCAGTGTGTGGTGTGGTGGATTGCCTCCGGGGCTGATGAAGAACAGTACAAAGGAAGAACAGCCTCGCGAGGGGCTGTTCTTGAGCTAGTGCGATGGACTATTTGGGTGAGTCCAGTCGCTTCTCTTTGTAGGTGAACTTCCGGCCGGCGCTCGCGCATCCGCTTCAGGCGATGGTTGTTGCTATGAGGGCCTCTGGGTTTATTTGGAGGTCTTAAATCGCTGAATGCGGCCGACCCATGGTGGCAAACATTTGCCCGTGCGCGTGGCCTGAGCCGGCGGTGCACCCTGCACTTCAAGTTCGACGGTGACGCCACCCTCTACGTGAGGGTGTTCGGGGAAGACGATCGTCGTGCCGGGTGCTGCCCCGAAGATGATAACCACGGCCGTGTACCCAGCCCCGGCGATGATCAGGATGAAGATGACAGCAGGCGCGTGGTCGGTGGCGCTCGGGGCTTGTCGAGCTTCGGCGGCTCTCCTTCGGGCAGCAGCTCCTCTAGCGGTGGCCGCGACCAGCCTCCGTGCCGTCGCGCCCGCCTGGAGGGAGGTAGCGGGTCAGCCGGCCGTCGCGCCTCGGTGAAGTGCGAGGAGGAGTCTGACTGAGCTCCGGAGGCAATACGAGCCTTCGCCGCGAGTTGGTGCCGAGCAAGTCGTGCCTATTTTGTTTTTCCCCCTTCCCTGCGCAAAGAGAAGGTAGTGTAGGGCCCCGTGGGGGCGTGCTGAACTGTTGCTGTTAATTATCATGTTGTTTTCCGCTATTTCTTTGTTGTGCTTTTGTGCCGCATGCCCGCGTGCAGGAATTACTTAGCTCGGGGGGACTTGACGCGGTCTTTTCTTCCCGAGGCCGAGGCCTCGCCGCGCGCTTCATGTCCTGCAAGGATTAGTCAGGAGGGGTAGCTTCCGGTCTCAGTTGTGGAGGTGACCGACCCAGGTCCTGTGTTCGTGACGCGATGCCCGTGGGGCACGGACTGGGAGGGGTGTTCCCATAGTGGACCTGGATAGGAAAGCTTCAAACGACAGGGGCAGAAAAACACTCGCGAGGGTGCCCGCATTGCTTCCTCGCGAGACTCGCACGAGAGAAAACGAGGCAAGTGAGTGAAAAAGACAAAGAGTCACAAGCTAAGGACGGCAACAACTTCAATAAAACATCAAATAGGAACGAACAAGTCAACTACAGAAAGCAAATGAAAAAGCCGAGTCCGGCACCTAATCTAGTCTTCGACGTCTTCTCACCAGTAGCAGCTAAGTGCTGCCATCAAGCGTGGGCGGGGAGCCCCGAGGCCCGAGGGCGGCTCCCGAGACTCGGGCGTGTACATCCCCAACTCATTATTACATGAGAGTGTCACGGGCGGCGAGCTTCACAGGCATTGGCCTTCTTCACAGGCTCCGGGCCTTTCTCCGGGAAATGAGCTTCACAGGCGTTGGCCTTCTTCACAGGCTCCGGGCCTTTCTCGGGGAAATGAGCTTCACAGGCTCCGGGCCTTTTTCACAGGCTCTGGGCCTTTCTTCAAGGGTAGAACTTCCGGAGATGCTGGATGTTCCACGCGTTCGGGATGGGCACCCCCTCCTGAGTCTCCAAGCATGCGGAGCCGGGCCTGGAAACATGAACAACCTTGAACGGGCCCTCCCACATGGGAGAAAGCTTATGCAACCCTTCCCTGGAGAGGACCCGTCTGAGGACGAGGTCCCCTACCTCAAGAGTCCTGGGGCAGATGTTGCCGCAGTGGTATCGCCGCAGCGCCTGTTGATACCTTTCCGCTTGCAGCGCGGCCTCTCCACGATGTTCCTCCCCCAGCACGAGATCTGTCCCCCGCATGGCGTCCTGCTGCGCCGTCGAACGCCAGACCCGCAGCGTGAGCGACGCCTGACCTCGTGAGGGAGGACGGCTTCTGCTCCGTAGACGAGGAAGAACGGGGTCTCGCCAGTTGGCTTGTCCGCGGTTGTGTGGATGGACCACAACACAGACTGGAACTCGTTGTGCCAGCCCCTGCCGCAGGCCTCTAGCTTCTTCTTGAAGGTCCTGGTTTTGAGGCCCTTCAGGACATCCGCGTTGGCTCGCTCGGCCTGGCCAAGCATCTGGGTGCGCCACAAGCGTAGCATATCTGCATTCCAAGGTTAGCACAGTGTGTTTTGCAGAGATTACTGGTGAACTGCGAACCGTTGTCGGTGATGATTTGGTTGGGCACCCCAAACCGGCTCACGAGGCCCCTGATGAACTTGACCACAGAGCCCGCTGGGATGGTCCGGACAGCTTCAACCTCAGCTCACTTGGTGAACTTGTCCACGACGATGTAGAGGTAGCGATAGCCCCACAGGCGCCGAGGAACGGGCCTAGAATGTCCAGCCCCAAACTGCGAATGGCCATGAGAGGGTATAGTTTGCGCACCTCCCGCCGATGGATCTGCTTGGCGTGAAATTGGCAGCCTCGCAAGCCTTTTTACTAGCTCAACAGCCGCCGAGTGCCAGGGCAGTAGAACCCGCCATGGAACGCCTGCCAACGAGGTTCGTGGACGATGAGTGATGCCCAGCCTCCATTGTGTATGTCTTCCAGCAATTCCTTCCTTGCTATCTAGAAATGCAACGGGACACGCTATCTCGTCGCCTCCGGTAAGCTCTCCATCCCTCGATGCAAGAGGGTCGTGGCTTGCCGCGCCACACGCTCCGCCTCCTTCTCCTTCTCTGGCAGGGTTCCCCGTGTCAAGTAGCTCTTGAGCTCTGTGATCCAGCACCCTTCCTGAGGCTCCAACGCCAGGAGCAGGCGTGCCCCTGAGGCCGGGCCCCAGACCGGGGCTCCCGAGGCAGGCGGCTGGGGGAGCTCCTCCTGAGGTTGCGCCGTGCTTGGTAATGATGGTGCCGCTGAGGGCCTGAAGAGTCACTCTTCCCAGACGCCAGGCTCCTGAGGCAGCTGCTTGGACGCCCTCTTGGCGATGTCATCCGCCTCTTGATTGGTGCCGTGAGGCACATGCTGCAGCTCCAGCCCCCAGAACTGTTTCTCCATCCTGCGAACCTCCGCGAGGTAGGCTTCCATGTGCTCGTCCTTCGGCTCGTATATCTTGTTGGAGAAGTTGACGAGGAGTTGTGAATCGCCCTTGATCATGAGGCGCTTTACCCCCAAAGCGACTGCGGCTCTCAGGCCGGCTATTAGGCTTTCATATTCTGCTATATTGTTGAAGACCTTTTCCCCGTGCTGGAAACAGAGCTGCACGGCGTAATAGAGCTTGTCCTGAATAGGGTATACAAGCACTGTGCCGGCCCTCACGCCATGTCGGGAGAATGCCCCGTCGAAGTACATGACCCATCCGTTCGGTGCCTCGCTCCCCGGAGAAAGTGATCGGTCTTCGCCTGCTTTGAGGCCGGGTGCCTCCATCCATTCTGCCACGAAATCTGCCAATGCGGCCCCCTTGATGACTCTGGTTGTGCTGAATTCCAGCTGAAATGCTTGCAGTTCGGTGTTCCACTCGGCGACTCTTCCAGCTGAGTTGGGGCTCCTGAGCACCCTCTCCAGAGGGTATGCTGAGACGACCTTGATGGGATGACCTTGGAAGTAGTGCCGCAGCTTGAGTGAGGCTACCAATAGCACGAGGAGTAGTTTTTGGGGCATGGGGTACCATGCCCTCGCATCCTGTAGCACCATGCTGACGAAGTACACGGGGTGCTCGACGAGGCTGTGAGCGCCGCGGCGCTGCTCGCCTCCCTCTCAGAGGTTGGGCGCCCTGAGACGATGGAGCCCCAGCTAGCTTGGTCGCCAGGGCTTCTCCTGCCCGGGCGCTTTCCCACGCGGCTGATCCCCTTCGGCCATGGTCGTGGTCTTTGTGAGGCTCTCTTGGCTTTGCTTCGCCCTACCGGAGAGGTAAGTTATGCCTTGGCCTGATGCCCTCCCCGACAGCTACCAGTAGCTGCACAAGCCGAGTAGGGGTGGCCAGATAGAGCAATTGTGGGCCTTTGAGACGAGGAGCCACCATAACCGGAGGGGCTGGTAAGGTACTCTTTGAGTTCTTGGAATGCCTTGTCGGCCTCTTCATCCATTCAAAGGAGCCTTCTCTTCATCAGCTTGAAGAATGGCGGTTCGCCTCCAATTTTGGAGATGAAACATCCTAGCGGGTCATGCCCGGTGAGTTTCTCGTGATTTCTCCGAGGGTCTTTGGTGGGCTCATGCCTTTGACTCGCTTTGACCTTTTCCGGTTGGCCTCGATGCCCCTATGGGACACGAGGAAACCTGTGAGATTGCCTGAGGGGACTCCAACACGACCGGGTTGAGCAGCAGTCCACTTCATTAAGGCTCATAAGGTTTCTTCCAAGTCTCGTATCGTAGGTTCTTGCCTCCCAAGACTTCACTATAATGTCATCGACGATGCCTCAAAGATTCCTCCCAAGTTGTTGGCCCAGGGCGATGTGCCACCACCGAAGGTCGCTACTCGTTCTGCGCAACTCCAAACGGGCATGCATGTATAGCACTACACTGCACGGGTCGAAAGCCGCTTTTTCCACGCCTTCTACCGCCATCTTGATCTGGTCATAGCCTCGAGAAGGCATCTGTGAAGCATGCAGCAGTCACACTCAGCGGTGGAGTCGATGATCCTGGTCGATGCGGGAAGCGGAACGATCCCGTCGGCAGGCCTTGTTGAGCTTGGTGAAGTCGACACACATAATGCTCTTTTCCCTTTTTGGCACGACAACCGGGTTGGCCAGCCAATCCAGTGTGCGGACCGTGAATAACCCCCGCGCCTCTAGCTTGCGGGTCTCTTGGGACGATAGAAGCTTTTTCTCTATGGACTCTCACCTTGCCTTCGCTTTCACGCGGCGCACGTTAGGGGGCACACGCGAGGTGATGTCAATCACGCCTCGGGACCCCGCCAACTCGATCAGGTCCCCATGCGAACACCTTCTTGTTCAGCAGAACTTCACCAAGGCCTCTCCTCCGCTCGGGTTCGAGGTTTGCACCTATGGTGAAGGTGGCGCTGCGGACCCGCCCCAGCTGACTGGTACCTGCTGGTTTCCGCCTTTTGTTTTGAGTGAATAGCTGCTTCTTCTTAGACGGCGGGCCCTTTGGGCTCGGGGCGCCAGCCGCTGGCGGGCTGCGTCGGCCAGAGCCACCTTTTGAAAACAAGCTTGAGCGCCTGCAGCGCATCTCCTGTGTTTCCTAAGGACGTCGCTGCTCCCGGGCATCTTCATGAGGTTGTACGCCGGGTGAGTCGCTGCCATGAACTGGGCCAAGGCCGGGTAGCCGAGGATGGCATTGTAGGGGAGGCCGATGGGGGCGATGTCAAAGTCGATCAGCTCCGTGCGGAAGTTGTCGCGGGTGGCAAAGGTCACCGGGAGGTGAATTTGTCCCAGGGGGCGGTGGAACCGGCTCCGATTCCTGAAAAAGGCATGCTGGGATGGAGCTGCTCTGGTGGCACAGAGAGCATGCTGAGGCCGGCCCCGCCATCGTTGAGGGTCCTGGTGACGGCCACTTGGCAGATGGTGGGGGTGCACAGCATCGGAAGCGCATCCGAACCGGCGGGGTTGGAGGGGTGATCGTCCGAGTTGAAGAGCAGGTCGGCCTGGGCGCCACCCACCCGGGCGGGCTCCTCGCACTTGGAGGCGGTGGCGATCTGGTGGTGAACGGCTTGACATGGCGGCTCGGTGGCGCCATGAGCTACCCAGAGAGCTGCGACGATCGGAGGTGCTGCCCGGCGCGACGGGCGAGGTAGTGGTCGCGTGAGCTCCTCAACAGGGTTGCTGCTCGCTCTGCCGTCGGCCGCAGGCGCGGCGGCAAAGCGATGGGGGAACGACGGGCGCCCATCGACGGAGCCGCCCGGCGACTCTGCGGGCGCGAGTAGCCCGACGCCGCGGCGGGCTCGGCGAAGGCCAGCCATGGACACGACGAAGATCACATGCGTACCAGCGGAAGAAAGATTCCGTGCACCCTACCTTGCGCGCCTAAATGTCGGATTTCGGTTCCGCAGACCCTTGAGGTTCGAACTCAGGGTGCGTGATGGAGATCTTTCCTTACCAGCTCACGCTGCTCATGGTTTGCAAGGGATCTAAAACTAGGAACCATTAAAAGCACAAGAGACACAAGATTTATATCGTTCGGGCCACCGCTGTGGCGTAATACCCTACTCCAAAGTGTGGTGTGGTGGATTGCCTCCGGCTGATGAAGAACAGTATAAAGGAAGAACAGCCTCGCGAGGGGCTGTTCTTGAGCTGGTGCGATGGACTGCTTTGGTGAGTCCGCCGCTTCTCTCTCTCTCTCTGGTCGGTTCGACCCCCTCTCTCTCTGTGGTGGCTAGTCCTATTTATAGAGGGAGTTCCTAGGCCTCTTCCCAAATAAAGAGCGGAAGGGCGCCGACAATTGGCCATTTTGAAGGGGGGAACATCTAGTACACTTATCCTCGACTAAAGTTGGTCTTCGGCTGCCAAAGGCTCGATGGTGACGCCGGCCCTGGGCTCCACGATGACCTCCGCCCCAGCCGCTCCACTGGTCTTGGTCTTGTTGCACCTGCTGCAACCTTTTCTGATGCCTTGGCTCAGTGCTTGCCTCCCTTTGCACCAAAGGGGAACGAGGACATCAGTGAGCTGGCGCCTCGCACCCGCCTCGATCCCGATCGTCATGGCTTGGCCACGGGCACCCTCGTGAGGTACCCTGCCTTGATCTCTCCGCCTCGTGAGACTGGCTCGACGAGGCTGCTCCCGAGGAAGGTTCCTGCCGTCCGCCTCGTGGAGGTTTGGCCCCTCGCGAGGGTCTTGGGCTTGAGCTGATGAAGCTGGGCGGCGCTGGGCCCCCACTTGAGCCACGCCACAGGCTGCAGGCAGGCAAGTCTGGGGACCCCCGTTCCCAGAACGCCGACAATATACGTTCATGTTTAATCTTAGTTCAACTGCACAAAAAGATATCCATGAGCTTCACGACCAACCTTGATGTTGCTTAATTTTATTGCACCTAATGAAGAAGAAGCTGCTAGCTCATGGGACCAAGTACTTGCTAACTGCATTGTCGGATTCCGGGCTCTGCAGACCCTGGATAGATTCAAACTCTGGGGTGCATGCAAGGAACTCAACCTCCCCATTCTGCCAACTCATCGATCCCACGGCCTAGCTCGATGAACTGGAAGGAAATGGGACACATCAGTTTACCCAGGTTCGGGACACCTTGCGGTGTAAAACCCTACACCTGCTTTGTTGTGGATTGGACTCGAGGTGGGCTGAGGATGAACTAGTAGAGTGGAAGAACAACCTCAGGAGGTGTGTTCTTGTGTTTGTGTGAGATGGTGGTTGTGAGGATGGACTGGATCCGGATCCCCTCCTATTGTGATGGCTAGGCTCTATTTATGGTAGCCTTGGTCCTCTTCCCATAATGAAGGCGGGAAGGGATCCCACAACGGCCAAATTTGAAGGGAGACAACTAGTAAATCATATCCTGAAAAAATGTAGTCTTCACCTGCAAAGCTTCAGGTCATCACGTGGTGGTGGGCTCGGCAATGACCTCGGTCCTGCCGTCCTGGCAGTCTTGGTTGTCGGATCTCGGGTTTCGGCAAAACCCTCAAGGTTTGAACACTGGGGTGCGCGCCAAGATCTCCCCTACCAATCCACGCCCTAACCTCGCTACGATCTCAGAGGCTAGCTCGACGAACTCGCAACACAAGGGACACAAGATTTATACTGGTTCGGGCCACCGTTGTGGTGTAATACCCTACTCCAGTGTGGTGGTGGTGGATTGCCTCTTGGGTTGAGGATGAACATTACAAGGGGAAGAACAGCCTCTTGGGTTGAGGTGAGGTGTTCTTGTGCTTGGCTAACTTGTGTAGGTGAGGATAATCTCCATCAGTTGCCTCCTACGGTGGTGGCTAGCCCTATTAATAGAGGCCCTGGTCCTCTCCCCAAATATTGAGCGGGAAGGGAGCAAACAATGACCAATTTGAAAGGGGACAACCAGTACAACTTATCCTGACAAAAGCAGTCTTTGCCTGCAAAACGCTCTGGCAGTGACGCCGCCTTGGGCTCCATGGTGACCTCTGTCCTACCGTCCTGCTGGTCTTGGTCTCGTTGCACCGATATGGAAACGTTTGCTTGATGCCTCGGTACTCCTCGCCTGCGCTTGCCTCCTTAGCACCAAAGGGGAAGCAAGGACACTCTGCGCGCTGGCGCCCGCGTGCCCTTGGTCATCATGGCTCACGTCACGAGAACCTCGCGAGGTTTGCCTTGCCTTGATCTCTCCGCCCCTTGCGAGCCAACCTGGTGAGGCCGTTCCCGAGGAGGTCTTGCGTCGTCCACCTCGTGAAGCTTGGCCCCTCATGAGGGTCTTGAATGCTTGTTGGTGAAGATGCGCCGTATGAGCCCGCTCGCAGAGCCACACCGTGGGCCGCAGGCAGGCAAGTCTGGGGACCCCTGTTCCAAGAACGCCGACAGTAGCCCCCAGGCCCAAGGCGCGCTCGGACTTGGCTTCGAGGCGAAGCCAAAGGGCAAGTGTGGAGCACCACGGGCCCCAATAGCCTGTGGCCTTGGTTGACGCGTGGCGGTTTCTTGGACGTGGGCATCTCCGCTTCCCCATGCAGCCTTGGAATCCGCCTAGCTAGGCGGCCACCGCAACCTACACAGTTATTCTTCCATCGCCAGTGCCATACTCCCCCAATTCCTCTGCTTCCCCGAGACTATGCTCCTCTTCCCAATCTGACCTGAGCTCTGCCCACTCCATCGCCATGGCGCCGAAACAAGCGGATAATGGGAAAAAACCTTTGTCTTCGGCCAGCACGCCTCCGGCCATCGAGCCCGCAGTTGGCCAATCACTGGTGCTCAACGATGAGGCCATGGGAAAAGTGTGCCCCATGCTCGCCTCTTGCTTCAATGAGTGGGGAGGAACGATGGCCTGTCCTGCGTCTCGAGCTCGTGTTGATAAGACAGCCACCGAGGTCCTGCTTTTCATCGACGTCCTTTGGGCTGGCCTTGTTCCCCCTTCTCCGCTTTTTCAACGCAGTGCTTGAACATTACCAGATCCACATGCTGCATCTTGATCTCCAATATGTGACCCTTCTTGCCGTCTTCGCCTTTGTATGTGAGGCCATGGTGGGCATTGCCCCTTCCGTGGCCCTTCTCCGCCACTTCTTCTCGCTGCATCTGATTGACCCCCGGCAGAGCTTGGGATGTGTAAGTTTCCGTGCATGGCAGTAGACGGGCTGGCTCGTGGATCGACGGACCTCCACGCATGGCTGGTAGATTTCGGACACGATGGTGTTCAGACGGCGGGCGCCAGCCTCTGCTCGCCTGCTCCGTCCGCCTGGCCGGCCCCTAACTCCACTGGGGCCACGAGAAGCTCGCGAGCCCTCGCCTTTTCTCCATATGGCTCAGGGTGAAGAGGCTGAAAGACCGCGACGTGAATGCGCCTATGGTGGTGAAGGAGTTCGCCTGATGCCGAGTTGCTCCGCTTCAGCGCCATTCTCGGCCGATGTGAGCCTTGCTCAGCAACAAGGACCATATGAGGCTTCGTGGAGTCCGCTCCCTTGAGACGCTGCAAACAAAGGCTTGAGGTCTCAAGCGGGCGCTCGTTTTGACGATATGCCTGGGAAGAGTTGTCTGTTGTACCACTTCTTGAACAAGGAGGAATTCGTGGAGCACATGCCTTCCTTTGACGAGTGGGGGGTACGCCAAGACGGCCTGGTGGGGCCCCGCGAGAACCCCGTCAACGTGGTTCCCCTCTTCGCTGTTGTCGCCGAGCTCACCCCGAGTGTGGATGCAGGGAGGCGAGCACCGTCAGAGGCTGGTGGCTCGAGAGCCGCGGTGCTGATGTCGTCTGGGGCTCCCGAGGCGTCGTCCTCGGAAACCCGTGATCCTTGTCCTAGGGCGGCAGCTGCGGGGGCGATGCAGCACGTGACTCCTGAGGCCAAAGCTCCTAAGACCTCGGCTGGTCTCTGAGAGATGGCGCCCGATGACTCTCCTCAGCTCGGCACATCTGAGGATTTCCCTCCAAGCGCCTCTCCTGCTGCACCTCATGCTGGCCGCCATGTCCAATGCTTCGGCCGGCTTTGCATGGACTCCGAGGAGCTCTGGAAGAGGAGGGTATCCCCGAGTGGCAGCGGTGGTATCTTCGGGCCGTTGAAGTGGAGGAAGTACATCGCCATTGACGAGTAAGTACTATATCTTTGTGGCTTCTTGAGTGTTGCTTTCCTCCCTGACATTGGTCCTTCAGGATCCCTTCCACCAAAGCCGCTGAGTCTCCTAAGAAGCGGTCTCCTCTCTCCTCGTCTCCCTCGCTGACCTTGAGCGCCCCGAGCCTGCACGCCGCCTTCGGTGCAAGGTCGGTTGGAGAGGCGTGCTTGCCTCTATGGCACCTTGAGCATACGCCCTCGTTGTCCCTCCTTTGCTGCCTTGCGTGGAGCTCAGCGAGCGTGCCGAGGGCTCCTCCTCTGGTCATGGACTGCAGCTGGATGGCTTCGGTCTTGGGCTCCTCTTCAAGCAGCGGGCCTCGACTCGTCCAGGCCCCTTGCGAGGCCTGGCTGGTCTCCCGGCGTGCTCCAGCCCCCTGCTAGAAGGGGGCGAGCTGCTTCGGGCGCCGCCTGCAGCCCCCACGGTGGAGGACGAGATGGTCCGTGCGCTTGAGTTCGAGCTCAGACAGAGCGTTGTTCGTCATGAGCTCTTCCAGGAGGCGATGGTCGCGATGAACCGGCTCGGTGAAGAACTCACGGATGTCGACGCGCGCCTCAAGGCTGAGGGTCTTCGGTTGGCGGAGGAGCGGCATAAGATGAAAGTGGATAATGTGAAGGCTAAAGCTTCTCTCGTAACCTCGCGTGAAGCTCGCTCCCGAGCTCTGGAAGAGGCCCGAGAAGCTGACCGCAGTCGCGAGGCCACGGAGAGACGCGCACGGGAGTTCCAAGCCTGGAGTGACTCCCTGGAGCAGCAGGTGTAGGCGCGCAGGGCCACCCTGGCGCCGATGAGGGGGACGCCCATCAGAGATGAAGAGATCCGCAGGCACGAGGAGGCGCTGGAGTTGGAAGCCATGGAGCGCAGCCTTGAGCTCGAGCGGCTGGAGACGAGGAAGCGCAAAATTTCCCAAGCGGAGGATGTCGTCGATGCTCGTGAGGCCAAGGCTCAGGAGGAGGTCAACCACCGGGTGGCCGAAGCTCGCGCGCATCTTGAGGGCAGACACGACCTGAAGTTGAAGCTAGTAGAAGCCGAGGCTGCAGGTAGGACAGCTGCACTTAAGTCCAGGTTGGTTGAGGTGGAGCGGCGCGAGGAGGCGGCCGTGGCCGCGTTGGCCTCGGCGCACGCAGAGCTGACCTCTGCCCGCGCCGAGCTGCTTCTTCTTCAGCAGTGCGTCAATGACGCTGAGTCCGTCGCGAGACAGAACAGGGAAGTGGTGCTCCAGCGGCGGACGCTGGAGCGCGTGCACGCCCCCATGCTTGAGGGCCTCAGGAACAGGGCCAATGCGGCGCTGGGCCACATCTGCGATGTGAACGCCCCTCATCCCCTCATGACCGACTACGCCAGCCACCTTAGCTTCTTCACCGACGTGGTGACGCGCCTGGAGAACCATTCCGAGAGGGCTTGCCAGCTTGTTGAGGAGAGGATCCGTGGCCTGCTGGGGCGCGCGTTCTCCCGGGTCTTCAGCCACCTCCAGAATACCTACCCCGACTTTGACTTCGGCGCCGCCATTGCCCCAGTTCCAGAGGCCATCCGGGGCGACCTGGCGCGGTGGGTGGAGGACAACATGGATGCGCTAGTCAGGGCCTTCGCTTCTAAAGATGACGCAGTGGTGACCCTTATTACACTGGCTTGATAAACAAACAGTGATCAAATATCATAGGTATGCTATATATATATATAGTTATTCCTAGTCCAGCTTTGGTCGCAACTTATGATTATTTTTCCATAACTTCATATATTTGATATGATAACCCGTCCAGCGGTAAACCGTCAGGACACTTCTTACACTATTGAATGCAGAAACAGATTCAAATTGTTCATATCATAAGGATATGCAGCGTATTTTAAGAAACATGGCGGATTAGCAGTATTATGCAAAGTGAATATGCACGATGGCATAACAGATCAAGAGTTTAAACTAGCCTATTACAAGCCGTTTTGATGCCCAAAAGAATAATAGTTCTCAACAAGTCTTACAGAATACAGAAGTTAAACTGGATCCCAGTTTATGAATCTTCACCGGGCTGACTAGCAGGTTGTGGATCGTCCTGCGCCGGTTCATCTTCCTCCTCTCTACCCAGTGGCTGGAAGTCAATGGTTGCCCAATCGATCACAGTTAGGGCTTTGAATACAGCTTGATCACTTATAAGGGTGGAGGGGTCAACGTCAGGGCATAAGTATGATTACGGATTGGAGGAATAAGAGTTGGAGCATCATAGGTTGGCGCATTAACTCTCTTGTTGTCAGTGTCATAAACCGACTGATAATGTGACACATTGGTTTCTTCAGCCAATTTGCTAGCCAATGGGTGCATTTCCTTCGTCAAGGCTCAAAGGTCATCATTATCAAAGTCTGACCCATACTCCTTGATGCTCGTATAGCCGTTTCCAACATCAGTCGGATCAAGATCAGGTATCCACGCTTTAGCTCGGGTTAGTGCGGTCAGAGCGCCTGCCCTTGCAGCTGATCTCTTTAGCTCTTCAAACCGGTCAGGCATCATCGACAGCCTCTCTAATGTTTCCTTGATCAAAGTTGGGGCGGTTTGTTATGAGAAGCTGTGCAGATGATCCGTTGTGCACTGGTATAAAATTTCTCTATCAGTGTGTAGGAAGCCTTCAGTTTCTGACGCATATCCGAGCCAAGATGAGCCGTGCGAGTTCCTGCGTCATAAAACATAAACACATCTATAAACCGGCAGTTTTATGGATACTACATGTTAAAGCTTATGAAGATGTTTTTTTTTACCAAAAACAGCAGAAGTCATGGCATTGATTTGCCGTTTCAAGCCAGTCAGCTCCTCTACTACCGGATTAAGGGCCGCTTCAGCGTCTTCAGCCCTTTCAGCACAGCTGCTTTCTCTGTGTCCCAGCTGGCCCGCTCGCTCTTGAAGCTCTCTTTCAGTTTTTCCATGGCTGTTAAGGCACTGGTTAGCTCCTCTTTGGCCTTGGAAGTTTCTGCTTGTTGAGATTTGATATTTTCTTGAAGGTCGGTGATTTGGGATTCTTTTTTGCTAAGCTCAGGTTGCAAGAGACATGCAATTTATGAGTTGACAGAACATATTCGAAGTCCCAAGCACATAACAAGTTATACACTTGGCACTTGGGGGCTAATTCCTTTTGCTTCTTATCAACAATTTTACAAGTCCCAAGCTCAATACAAGTATTATTCTTGGCACTTGGGGGATAATGCGTATTTTCTCAAGTTAAAGCTACGGACTTTTTCTTCCATCAGTCAATCGGTTTACAAAGGTATTCAACAAGAATTTTGAGCTTTACAGCATAACAGTCCCTGTTCATTTTAAAAAGATAAATCGGCCCTTGGGGGCTACACGGTGAAATTGAAGGATTGTTATTCTAAAAGTTCCGGTTCATCTTAAAAAGATAAACCGGCCCTTGGGGGCTACACAGGCAAAGTTGACTTATGGTTATTTTACAAAGTCCCAGTTTGTATTGGTGTTATAAGCCGGCCCTTGGGGGCTACTGGAGTTGATATTCTAAAAACCGATCATAAGGGAAGAATACTTATACAGAACAATATTTACCTCATATCGCTCCTTCATCATGTTCACTAAATCGGCTTCGTCGTCACTTCTTGTGTACAAATGGTTCAAAAACCCAGAATGAATATCTTGGGCACTGAGGTGAGCATTGCTTTCCAAATCCGTTTTCCACTTGCCCTTGTCAACAGCAGAGATTTCTTCCTTGGCACTGTGTTTGGACAAAGCAATGGGGTTGCCAGGAGATGTGAAACCAAGGCCATTAACTACAACATCGCCGGTTTTGTCATCAGCAGCTTTAGCTGGGCTTGGTGGGTTATCGGCATGGCCCGTTGGATCAATTTCCATATGTTCAGCTTCCGTTTCTTGATCTTGCGGTGGCGGATCATCAAGGATATTATCAGCATTCAGATTAGATGGTTTAGGGGTCCTCTCCGATTAAGAAGGAATAGGGTCATCAGCCGGTTTATTCACCTTAGCCTTTTTGCTGGCTCTGGCTTTGGCCCTGAAAATAATACAAGGTACATCAGGTCAGTATACAGATCAAATATAAGACATGAAGTGTCAGTTAATATGCTTACCCAGGAAGTATTTTAAGGGTTGGAATTTGTGTCCCTGTTGATTCACCAGAAGAAGAATGGGAAGTTCCCTGATAATTTGAATCAGACGGATTAAGAGGATATCGGAAATGACCTACCTTGGGATAACATATGCCAGAAGAGTAAGAGACCTCTGGGCGGCATTTATGAACTAGTGTGTTCGGTAAACCGGAGGAAGTGACCACCTGGCCACTATGCCGGGTTGTGCGGCGAGCTTCGTGTTGTTGTTTCTTCAAAAGAAAGTTTGGATCCAAATAAGCTAGAGGGTGTGAAAATCTTACTTTCCGGTTTGCTTGACGGGTTTTCCGTGTTGGCAAAGGATCTGAACCGGAGGAAAGAATAATTATCTCTACATCACCAGCATGGCAAGCCTCAGCGTCATCCTGATAATGGTCATTGTTAATGAGGTGTATGAAAAAAGAAACAAGAGAATCAAGTTCTACCTCTGATTCCGGGTTATCAAGGTCATCATCTATGTTCAACTAGGTTGATTCGGCAGTTTTCTTCTTGGCAGGCTTCTTGGTGACCTTGGTCTTTGGGTGAGGTGTCTTGGCCGGTTTATCCTATGGCTTCTTCTTCCAGAATGGGTAATCACCCTGTTAAATATTGGCAAAGGTTATAAGGGAGTATTAAAAAGATCGGATTAAAGCAGGAGTTAGGCAATTCTTACAGCTGGCGGTTTATCTGAAACACAGAAGGGACTAAGCCCTATTTTACTGCAGACAGCCACCGGTTCATCCAGTATCTTCTTGATAGCTTTAGTAATTTCAGCGTCAGTTAGCTGAATGTCAATGTGCCGTTGAGGGTCTTTCATGTCCCCTGTCTACTCGCACATTAAACCGGGGCGACGACTTAAAGGTAAAATGCTCCAAGATATCCAGCAACGAACAAAATCAATGCCTGTCAAATCGTTTGCTACAAAGGCTCTGAGCTTCGAAAGCTGCGGGGCATATTTGGCCCTTTCCTTTGCAGTAAGTCTTTGGGGCAGTGGATGTGTGCTGGTAAGCCGGTCAGCACGGTAACCCAGCAGAGGGTTCTCACCAGTTGGAGATGTATCTTGGCAATAAAACCAAGTTTGGTTCCAGTCCTTGGGGTGGCTATGATGCTTAGCATGAGGGAAGCTGATATATTTTCTTTTCTGGATTGACACCCCGCCAAGTTCAATATTGGGCCCATCTATAAACTCGGTCCGGCGGTTTAAGTAGAAGAAATCTCTAAATAATTTGACTGTGGGCTCTTCTTGAAGATAAGCTTCACAAAATACTTGAAATTTGCAAATATTGGACACGGAGTTAGGTCCGATATCTTGAGGATGAAGTTGGAAGAAATCAAGCACGTCACGGAAATTTTTTGATCTGGGAGGGCTGAACCCTCGACCCAGATGATCAACAAAAACGACCACTTCCCCATCTTTGGGTTCAGGTGGATTTTCTGGACCAGGAGCTCTCCAATGGATGTCATCCTTTTTTGCTAAAGCGCCAGTTGCAACACATCTGTTCAGTTCTTCTTCTATAATCCGGGATGGAACCCAGTTGCAGGAATAAAAAGACTTTGCCATTTGTTCAAAACAACCTGGAAGAAGGTTTGTGCCGGTGTAAGATTCATGGTTAATCCGTTAAAAGTTAAAAAGCAGAAAGTGTTGAAGCATACTAAAGGTGTTAAACCCGAGATTGATGTTATCAGGTGGCACACATGAGAAATTGGCGGTTTACGAGGGGACTAATGGTACCTGGCGGATTATGATTTTCTAAGTTAAACTGCCTATACGGAGATTCAATGTATAGATCTGAAGACTAAGTGCTGAAAAATAGTTTTCACAGAGTGATGTTGCAACTTTGGATCTACCGCGTGTCAGTAAAAGAAAAAATATTCAGACCTAAAATATTGGTACTTGAAAGTTTATGAAGTTCCAGATTAGGTTTTCTACAGAAAGGGAGACGGTCTGATGGGAAAGAGGAGCTATGGTCACTACCGAACAGGGAAATATCAAGTTTAAATCTGTTGTTTATGTTACAGTGAAGAATAGGCGAAGAACATGGCCAAACCTTCTTGAGCTCGTGATAACCCTAATCAGATCTACGGAGGAGAGGAGGAGAAACTTACTGAGGCCGTTGAATGGCGGAGGCGCGCGAGTGGTCTGGTCCTAACAGGTTGATGCAGCGGCCACGGTCGAGGCAGAGGTGAAGCTTGGTGGTGGCGGAGGAGTGCGAGCGCTAGGGCATCGTGAGGAAGACGATGAGGCGACGAGGCATGGGGGAAAAAGGAAAAGGGACCCCCGGTCCTATTTATAATGCGAATGGATAAGTGGCTGTCAGATCACGGGTTCTGGCAAAAACCTTAAGGTTCAAACTCTGGGGTGCGCTCGAAGTTCTTTCCCTCCTACCGATCCACGCCCTAGCTTGCTAAGATCTCGCGGACGAGCTCGAGGAACTCACAACACAAAAGACACAAGATTTATATTGGTCTGGCCACTGCTAGGTGTAATACCTCACGCCAAAGGTGGTGGTGGTGGATTGGCTCTTGGGCTGATGATGAACAGTACAAGGGGAAGAACAGCCTCTTGAGGTTGAGGTGTTCTTGTGCTTGGCGAACTTGTGTGTGTGGTCTCGCTCAGCTCGGGCTTGCTTGTGAGCTCTCGACCAGATCAGATCATATCAGATCTGATGCCCTCTACTATGGTGGCTAGTTCTACTTATATAGGCCCTGGTCGTCTCCCCAAATATTGAGCGGGAAGGGAGCCAACAACGGCCAATTTGAAAGGGGACAACTAGTACAGCTTATCTTGACAAAAGTGGTCTTTGCCTGCAAAAGGATTTGGTGGTGATGCCGCCTTGGGCTCCATGGTGACCTCCATCTTGCCGTCCTGCTGGTCTTGGTCTCATTGCACTAACATGGAAACCTTTGCTTGATGCCTCGGTACTCCACGCCTGCACTTGCCTCCTTAGCACCAAAGAGGAAACAAGGACGCTGCGCGCACTGGCTCCCGCCTGGTCTCGATCGTCATGGCTCACGTCACGAGAACCTCGCGAGGTTTGCCTTGCCTTGATCTCTCCGCCCCTCGCGAGCCAGCCTGGTGAGGCCGCTCCTGAGGAGGTCTTGTGTCATCCGCCTCCCGAGGCTTGGCTCCTCACGAGGGTCTTGAATGCCTTGTTGATGAAAATGGGCCGTATAGGCCTGCTAGCACAGCCACACCGTGGGCCGCAGGCAGGCAAGTCTGGGGACCCCCGTTCCCAAAACGCCGACAGTAGCCCCCGGGCCCAAGGCGCGCTCGGGCTTGTCTTCGAGGCGAAACTAATGGTCAAGTGCGGAGCGCCGCGGGCCCCAATAGCCTGCGACCTTGGTCGATGCGTGGCGGTTGATTGGACGTGGGCGTCTCCTCTTCCCCACGCTGCCTCGGCAACTGCCCGACTTGACAAGTCCTTGCGACATGCAAGGGAAAACCATCATTACCTGTGATTGTGGAGGCGCCGGTTGGCCTTCTCCCGCTATAAATGGGGAGGGGGGCAAAGCCCCCGTTGCCCATCTCTTCCCAGTCCGCTCGCTTCTTCCTCCTTGCTCCACTGCTAGCAACAATGGCGCTGATCCGAAGATTCTCCGCCGAGGACAAAGGAAAGGCTCCCCCGACGAGCCGGGGCCGCTTCCACCGAAGAAGAGGTCGGTTCACCACCGCGACGCAGCGGCGATGCAGGTGGTGACGAGGCCTTGGTGCGAGCGGCCTCCTCCTGGGTATCTGCTACCCCTGTACGCCCAAGCCGGGGGCTCAGGAGGAAGGAGCGACAGGCCGCCGCCCCTGGAACCCACGTTGCGGACTACTCCCGCGAGCTCGTGCTGTGGGCGCCGATGCCCCCAAGCACCTTGATCCGCTTCTCACGGTTCTTCTCCGACGTGATGCTTTGAGGGACCCTCGAGCTCTCTTGCAAGATATCTCGACCGCGGCCCAAATGCCTAGAGCAGAGATTGAAGTGGTCTCCTTCGGCAAGATCTTCATGACCCGCGGCTAGGGTGAGGTTGCGCAGGTCTGCCGTGCTGAAGGCGCCCTCGCGATCCACTTCGACTATGACGGCGCCTCCATGCTATTCTTCAAGGTCTTCGATGCGGAGGGCCGCCGCCTGGAGTGCTGCCTGGAGGGGTGCGTCAGGACGATGCGCGACCGGCCTATGGCACCTCCAGCAGCAGTGACCCTTGGGTGTCTAGCGGTTCTCCCGAGCTCTACGAGACTCCGGAGACGAGCGACGACATCTACGTGCCCCCGAGCTCTCGCCGCGCCCGGAGCAGGGCTGCGGCCTCTAGCCGCCGTCGTCGCTGATCTGGATGGGGTTAGCGCCTGTCGGTGTTCTGGGAACGGGGGTCCCCAGACTTTCCTGCCTGCAGCCTGCGGCGTGGCTCAAAGGAGGCCCAGGATAGCCCATCTTCATCAACGCAAGCTCAAGACCTCGCGAGGGCCAGATTGCTGGGCGGACGACCAAGAGCTTCTCAGCGCAGCCTCGTCAGCTGACTCACGAGGAGGCGGAGAGTTCAAGGCAGGGTACCTCATGAGGTGCCCATGACGCAGCCATGACGACCAAGGGCACCAATCGAGGCGCCAGCCAGCAAGCGCCCCTCCTTTCCTCTTTGGTGCAAAGGGAGCAAGCGCAGGCAGAGCATCAAGCAAAAGGCATCCATTTCGTGCAACAAGACCAAGACCAGCCCCAACGGCTGGAATGCGCCATCGTGGAGCCCAAGCAAAGGCGTCATCACCAGAGCCTTTGGCAAAGCGAGGACCAACTTAGTCAGATAAGTGTACCCGCTGTTCCCCTTCAAATGGCTAATTGTTGGCGCCTTCCCGCTCAATATTTGGGAAGAGGCCCAGTGGCCTTCTGCCTTCTATAAGTAGAGCTAGCCACCGTGAGGAAGGGGGACGAGGATCCGCCATTCGAATCCAGATAGAGAGATAGAGACCCGGTCCTCAAGCTAGAGCGACGGGACACCACTTAGCAGTTCATCGCTTCCACCAAGAATGCACTCTCTGCGAGGCTGTTCTTCCCTCAGACTATTCCTCAATAGCCCAAGAGGCAATCCACACACCACACACCGGAGTAGGGTATTACACCATGATGGTGGCCTCAACCAATATAAATCTCTGTGTCTCTGTGTCTTTGTTCTTATGTAGTAGTTTAGGTTCTTGCGATTCGGCGAGGTACTAGACGGTGGAGGGTTGGATCTCCGCCAGACTCCTGTAGTTCGAACCTTAAGGGTCTGCCGGAACCCGAAATCCGACAGCGCTGGCCTCCCGCGGCCCACTGTTGATGATGGCGTCGGCCACGGGAGGGTGTAGATGGGATTCTCCTAGGTTCTTGTCTTTTGTTCCCTGCGAGGAATCAAGAAGCACCCCGCGGGGGTGTGTAAAGGGCCTGCAATGTCTTTTGTTGATACTATCTTTGTTATGAAAATTTGCGAATGCCTGCTCTGTTTAGGCTCGGTCTCCCCTTTCCAACCTCGCAACGGCTTGTTGCTCTACGCTAATAGGTGCCGGTCCCCAGGCAAGCTGCAGTCGTTGCTGGTATGCCAGGTCGCGTTACGTGGTCAAGGCTAGGAGGTGAGCGGCTCGAGGTCCAGTAAGATCCCCTGAGGCACGATGCTCAGGAGGTCCCCTTTAGCGCTCAAGCAGTCATTGTAAGGCAAGAAAGGGAGGCGACGTTGCCCCGACAGGACTGCAGCGTGCGTGACCCTTAGGCTCCAACTATTAGCCAATCTGAGCGCGAGACTTATCTTGGCGGTTTGGGGTTGATTCATTGCGATGCGCTGCGCTGCGCTGATGCGTAGCTAGGCTAGGTCTATGCGAGCTTCCCCCTCTTCTCCATGCTCCCCTTTGGGCTCTATGTCCTCAGTTCCCGGCCCTCGAGCGAGCTCAGCTGCCGCTGGTATACCTGGTCGTGTGCCGTGGTCAAGGCCAGGGGGTGAGGGCTGGAGAGCCAGTAGGAGCTCCTGAGTCGCGATGCTCTGGAGCCCCCCTTTTAACGCGCAAGTGGATTGCATGGGAGAAGAGGGAGCTTGCGGTGCCGCCTGCTGTCATTCTCAAGAGGTTCCTGTGAGCCAGCACAAGGAGAAACACAGTTTGCCATTATGGTTGCCAGTACACCATCGGCTACTCCGTGAGCAAACGAAGGCGCTGAGGGCCTGGTGAGGTGACGTGCGCGGGGCGTGCCGCGAGCCAGAGCTTGACCCCTTAGGTTTGTCGACGTGGCAGGGACGGACCCGTGCACCAGCGCCGTGACGACGTGAGTAGCCCCCGTGGGGGTGACGATCGAAGAAGTAGTAGTCATAGACAGGTTAGGCATGGGAAGCAAACTAGCTTAGGTAAATGCAGGGAAGATACATGCCACCGGGTCAGGCTCGAGCATCTTGGGGATGATGCAGCCCGAGGGGCGCCCCCAACAAGGTAAGCTAAAGACATAAAAAGGGATACATGCCACAGGGACGGACCCACGTGGCCTGGGAATGATGCAGCCCGAGGGGCGCTCCCAGCTAAATGAAGTTGGAAAATGTCACCTGGTTGTGTTGACGAAGGAGAGTTGGGGAAGCTGAAGGTACGCGGTGAAAGAATTGCCCCTCACGAGCCACCGGGGCCCTGAGCCTCGAGAAGCTCTGGGGGTCCAAGTGGTTCCCCGAGGATTGTCTCCATCTCCGTCAGGACGACGTGATGCCTGGCCTCCTGAGCTGCCAAGACACGCCGCAAGTTGCGCTGATAGGTGGATGACACACTTGGCAGGCCAAAAGGCATGCGAACGTGGTTTGTCGAGTGGACCTCGCAGGGCCCAGCGCGCCATCTGGCCGAAGGCTCCCCGAGATGCGCCATATTGAGCCCTGGGATGTCGATGCAGACGTGCAGCCCGACATCCTCGCCTGGATGGGGAGCTTCACCTGGTGAGCGGCGGCCACCGCAAATGGCCTTAGCGTCTTGCAGTTCCTGAGTGGTCCTGGTGATGAACTCCTGAGCGGTGGGTGTCGGTGTCAAAACCGTGGATCTCGGGTAGGGGTCCCGATCCATGCGCTTTAGGCTGATGGTACTGTAAAGCAAGGGACACAATGTTTACCTGGTTCGGCCCTCTCGATGGAGGTAAAACCCTACTTCTTGATTAATATTGATGATATGAGTAGTACAAGAGTAGATCTACCACGAGATCGTGAGGCTAAACCTAGAAGCTAGCCTATGATGATTATGATTGTGATCGTGATCGCCTTCAGGATTCAACCTCTCGGTTTATATAGACACCCTGAGAGGGCTAGGGTTTACATGGAGTCGGTTACAAGGAAGGAAATATATTATCCGGATCGCAAGCTTGTCTTCCACGCAAAGGAGAGTCCCACCGACACGGGATGTAGTCTTGAGTCTTGTATCTTCACGCCCAATAGTTCGGATTTAAGTATATAGTCCGGCTGTCCGATACCCCCTAACCAGACTCCCCAAGAGCTCCCCTGAACCAGGCTTCAATGACGATGAGTCCAAGGCAGTCTTGTCTTCTACATTGCAAGAGCGGTTTCCATCTCCGAATACTCCAAATTAATTATCGAACACTGGAATCGTGTCCGGATCTGCAAAATGATCTTCACATACCAACGTAGAGAGAATGATATTTCACAAATGCAATCTGCTGACAACTTTTTTTTGACAACGTGATATGTCATTGCGGTCGGGTCATTTTGAACCGTTTTTCCCACAACCAGCCACAACGCATATTGCGAGGCGGTTTCCTTGACACGTCTTATCAAAGCAGAGATCATGTCCCCTTATCACGGGATTCTCATCAATCGTGTATGGGTAACCCAACCGCGCCATCAATCGTGGCGCTTGGGAATTAAGCGATTCTCAACGGGCAAGTGGGGAGGCGCACCGCTTTCGTCGCCTCTATAAAAGGATAAGGGTTCAACATTTTTACCCACGCCTTCTTCCTCCTTTGCTCACCCTTGCCCCCTCGAGCTCCAGCGCCCTAGCCCAAGTCTTGTCCGCACAGCTAAACATGTCCGGAGCAGGAGGAAAGTGGGTGGCCTCCACCGTGAAGGATAAGCATATCGCGAATCTTTAGGCGGTCGGATACTTGGCCGTAGACATCGTGCACCGGCTACCGGACGCCGGGCAGGTCATTCCAACTCTGGAACCTCACGAGAGGGTCGTGTTTGTCGCCCACTTCTTCCGTGGACTAGGATTTCCACTTCATCCCTTCGTCCGCGGGCTCATGTTCTACTATGGGCTAGATTTCCATGATCTAGCCCCAAATTTCGTCCTAAACATCTCGACATTTATCGTCGTGTGCGAGGCCTTCCTCCACATCAAGCCTCACTTTGGCTTGTGGCTACAAATCTTCTCGCGAAGTCAAGATCGTGGCGCCAGCAAGCGGAGTGCGGAGGGGCCATGGTGGGCAAGATGCCTAACTTCACTTGGCTTGACGGCTCCTTCGCGGAAACCGTGAAAGGGTGGCAATCGGGGTGGTTCTACATCACCGAGCCGCGCGGCGCCAACTGGGCGGCGGCCCCCAAATTCAGACCCGGAACCCCCATGCGACTCACCTCCTGGGAAAGGAAGGGCCTAGCCTGGGACGAACCTGCAGAGCTGACCGGACTCCAGAAATGCATCAAGAATATGAAGGACAAGAACATCAAGCTTGTCAATGTGATCCAGGTCATGCTTGTCCGTCGGGTTCTTCCGTGCCAGAGACGGGTATTCAATCTATGGGAGTTCGTCCCGGCCGAACACCAGACGCTTGGAAGGCTCTACGACATGACGCACAAAGGCGCATGGAAGGTGCTGTTCAAGGCCTCCGTAGTACCTCCCCCCCACATCCGAGGACCGCGATCTTCATGCCGCGCGGCCTCCACGGTCCGGTGAGTTTTCTGACTACCACCGGATTCAGTTCTTCCTAACACATGCATGGGGGAGTCTTAAGTCAATGTGTGTATTTGATCAGGATTATGTGGAGACAGCGGAGCGGATTGACTGTCCGGCTCCGCTGCCGGAAGGTGCAGCCGATGCTCTCCTAACGGAGATGTTAATCCCGGCCCCCTACAAGGCACCGGAAAAGAAAGCCCGAGGGACCAGAAAGGGTCTCCAGCATAAGGTCGTACCAGAAGCCTCGTCCGAGCACGACGAGACACACTCCTCCCCGCAGGAGAGGAAGAAGAGGAAGAGGCCGCCCCATCCGGAGAGGATGGGGGACCTAGGAAGGCGGACCAGGGGGCCGGGAAAGGCCCCCGACGCAAGGCCGTCATACCCATGTCGTCTGAAGACGACGAGGCGGATTCCTCCCGCGGAGGCGGGGGGAAACACGAAGAAGTTCTGCCTCCCCGCAATGGGGAGGAGAAGAAGAGGAAAGCCGCCTCGGAGGGGGAGGCTAGGACGTCCAAGAAGGGAAAGGCGTCCCTTCCGGACTACTCCACCACGGCCGCTCACAGTGATGAAGAGTGGCTGTCCAGGGGGAAGCCCCTAGCGAGATCGTGAGTCTCCGCACTCTATGGTACTTTAGCGCGACCTTGTTTCATAGTCTTGTTATAACGCCGAACATATATGCAGTCCGGCCAGGGCCCATCCCGAGGTGTCGTCTTCGGATGGGTCTTTGAGTAATTGAGAGATGAACTCGCTCCCAACGGCCATTACTCCTCAGCCTGCGGACGACATGGAGGTGTTGTCCGAAAGGCTCCCAGAGCGGGGGGAGGTGACTCTGGAGGCGCCCCAAGGTGGAATTCCAGACGTCGGACACGCGGGGTTCAAGATCCCCGGGGATCGTGTTGATGAGAGCCACAGTAAGCTGGGCTCTCAGCCGAATACTGTTCCGGAACCTCCAATGGTTTCGGACTTAGGCAGGCAACCCCTCGTTAGGGAGGGCGAGCCATCCGTGCCGAGGACTTCCGTTACGCCCGAGGCGTCGGATTGTCTGCTAGAAGCGCTTTGCGGTGCTTCCATGGATGAAGAGCACCGTACTCTTATGAGTGCGGTGATTCAGAAGGTTTTGTCCGCCAAGAGCGGACTAACCGAAGCTTGCACTAGCCTCCTGACAGGCTTTGAGGTAAGTAATAAAAATGTGTGAAATTACCACCCGATAGGTAGTAGCCCCTGATACTCTGCTTGGTGTTCGGAAAGGAAAGCCAAACGGAGGGTCAATTATAATCCGCAGGAGTCTAATAATAGGTGTGCATGTGAATAAGCAGGTTGTGCTGCTTGCCGCTGCTGTCCGCACAGCCGAGGTCGCCGGACTAAAATGGGACCTAGAGCAGGCGCAGGGAGAGCTCGACCTCACGAAGAGGCAGCTCGAAGAGAACAAAGGTGAGTAATTCCCCACTCTCATATAATGAAGAATAGGCAAAATTGGTTATTCTAACGACAAAGCATCGTGACTTTGTAACATAGGCCACCACCGAAGTGGCGTCTCTAAAGAAAGCGCTGTCCGAGGCTGAGGACAAGGCGGCTCTGGAGCGCAAAGAGCGCGAGAAGCAAGATGCTAGAGTGGGCGAGGTACAACAAGAGCTCCAGGAGCTCGGTAAAAAGTTCGAGTCCTTGGATCATGATCTTAAGGTGAAAGAGGCCGAGCTAGCGAAGGCCCTTGCGAGTATGAAAGACGCTAAGGCCAAAGCCGAAAAGGCATAGCAGGAAATCCAGGCGGCCAAGAAGATAGCGGCGGGTAAGACATTCTTTATGCAAAGCGAGCATGTGGAGGAGGCGTTTCTTTTACTTACCCGAATTCGGAGCTCACCAGGGGCATTCGCAGATCTGCCACGCAGCGTATCAGATGCCGCGGAGTTCTACCGTGCCGAGGAGGGGAGCTCCACGGAGAAGCTGTTCTGGTCTCAGTATGCTGGGGTCGAACACCCAATGCCTCTGAGTGACCAACTGAAGCAGTTGGTTGAACTCCACAGGGCGGCCGAAGTGGCTTTGAAAGATTTCATAGTCCGGATGTGGCCTGGTGAGCCCCTGCCCACTAGCTACTTCGGTCTTATCAAGCGGATGGTAAATGCCTGTCCGCGGCTTGAAGTGATCAAGTGATCCGTTTGTATTGAGGGTGCCCACGGGGCCTTTGCTCGTGCGAAGGTGCATTGGGGCAAGCTGGATGCGGAGAAGCTGGTGAAGGACGGGCTGCCGGAGGGCAAGGCACATTGCTATCCGGAGAAATATTACGATGGCATTATGAAGGGCGCTCATCTCGTGGCCGATGAATGAGCCAAGGACACAATCCTTGAGTAAATGTACCTCTATCGTTGTTGTAATATAAAGACGAAGTTTCTTGTGCTATGTAGCGCTGTTTGATTTGAAACATTACCTTCTATGCGGCTGTTTATAGGATTCTGAAAGTAGGCCAGTCGTCGGCTTCCGCCCCACGTAACTAGTACCGGGGTGTTCCTGAAAAAAATGAGGATACTCTTTATACAAATTTTTGGTCCCTTAAGGAGGTATCCAGTGCAGCGAACAAGGAAATCGGACTATGCGGCTTTATAACTTTCACTTAGCCATAGAAGTCTGTAATTTTAAATTTTAGCGAAGCCCCTAGAATTCGGAGGGCCGAATTGGGGCGCTATATACGCCTAAATCGGACGAGGCCAATTCCTCGCCTAAAGCGGAAAAAATCTTTAAGGATTTTAAGACCTCTCGAACAGCGACCAGCTCTCGCCGCATCATGCGGTCAGTTTTCGGCTTTCTCTTTGAGGTGCTCGTCCGGAAGAACGGGACACAATCGCGATAGTTCTCCTCTGCTACCTTAGCTAATATAGCGGGCGTAAGGTATCAAAACAAGGGAGCCGGGCAAACCCAACTATTGACCCAAGACGTGATTTAGAGCTGATGCATATAGTGCTATAAGTTCGGGGTGCCGCATTGTTGAAAGTGTTCGGACTTGTTTGGCCGCGTTATGGGGCACCATAAAAGCCCCTGGCCAACCGATCGTACCAAGGTGTACGGGTGCAATATTAAATAAACATTTGTAAGAAAAATGCGCAAATAGGAAGAATAAGCTGACGCTATATATTATCTCCCATTGATGAATAATACGTTTAAGCGTATGTTTACAATGGGTGCGTTTAAGCAGAGGTAAATAGGACTATTTAACATTTCCTATCCAAGGGCAGGCTGCATGTAGGTATATAAAATAGGTATAACGATCGTGAAGAGATTCCACCTGGGTATTTCCTTTTGTGCGCAAAGCCTATTGCCTCCTTCGTTTTTTCTCCTGTGTAAGTCCGACAATCCGGCTCTTCTGAAGAGGCTGCCCTAAAGCAGTGTCCTGAAAGATAAAAAGGGAGGGTTATGAAGGTATGTTGCGGTTATACCGCACTGTTGACTGAGTCACTGCTACGCCTCCGCCTATGCGCATGGTATTTTGAGTGCATAATTGTGTACGTGTGGCACGAATGCTCCTGTGATGGGGCTTGAGCGGAGGCCGGACTGCTAGTCGTGCTCTTGGCGTGCCTGGTGATCCCGCTGCGGGGTGCTGCGGACTCGCTTGTTGGTGCTCGAGGTTGTCATCGCCGGATTGGTGGTTTGTCGTAGGAGGCTGCATTGTACTTCCGCCGTGAGGGCTGCAATATGCTCTTCTGTACGGAGAGAGCGGTCCATGTTTCCGTTGACTGTTATGACCCCGCGCGGTCCTGGCGTTTTGAGCTTGAGGTATGCATAGTGTGGTACCGCTTTGAATCTAGCGAATGCGGTTCGTCCAAGCAGTACATGGTAACCACTACGGAAGGGGACGATATTGAAGATTAACTCTTCGCTTCGGAAGTTATCCGGAGATCCGAAGACCACTTCCAATGTTATAGAGCCGTGCGGTGGGCCCTACTCGGGAATTACACCTTTAAAGGTGGTTTTGGTGGGCTTGATCCTTGAAGGGTCCATGTCCATTTTTCGCACTATGTCCTGATAAAGCAAGTTCAGGCTGCTGCCGCCGTCCATGAGGACTTGCATGAGGTGGAATCCGTCGATGATTGGGTCTAGGACCAATGCGGCTGAGCATTGTGTGACGGATCTTTGGTAGGGTGATCCCTATGATCAAAGGTGATCCGACAAGCTGACCATGGGTTGAATTTGGGGCGGCGGCTCCATCACATAGGCGTCCGTAGTGCTCGCTTCGTTCCGCTTGGGAATGTGGGTGGCGTAGATCATGTTGACCGCTTTCACACGGGGAGGAAATTTCTTCGTCCCAGCGTGTTGGACGCTGGAGCTCTTCGTGCGTCGTCCTTTGTGCAGCCCCTTGTCCTTGTTTTCCGCGTTTATTTTATAGGCCTGTTTGAACACCCAGCAGTCTCTATTAGTGTGGTTGGCTGGCTTGTCCAGGGTGCCATGAATTTGGCACGGGCGTTCGATGTGGTCGGCTGGGCGGTCCACTGTTGTTTCTTTTGAACGGCTTCTTCCGCTGACCGGACTTGGATCCGCTGAATCTGGCGTTGACTGCCATGTCTTCAGTGTTGTCGCCGTTGGTCCGTTGCTTAAGTCTGTTGCGCCGTGACTTGCCGTTATTGTCACGGACATCCGAAATGACAGAATGTGGTGTAGTGCTGCTGCGAGCCAACCAGCTGTCCTCGCCCGCGCAAAAGCGGGTCATTGGTGTCATGAGAGCTGCCATGGACTTGGGTTTTTCCTGGCCGAGGTGTCGGGCAAGCCACTCGTCACAGATATTATGCTTAAAGGCCGCCAAGGCTTCGGCGTCCGGACAGTCGACTATTTGGTTCTTTTTAGTTAGGAACCGAGTCCAGAATTTCCTGGTTGACTCTCCGGGCTGTTGAGTAATGTGGCTCAATTCATCGGCGTCCGGTGGTCGCACATATGTGCCCTGGAAGTTGTCGAGGAACGCGTCTTCCATGTTTTCCCAACTGCCAATGGAATTTGCGGGCAGGTTGTTTAGCTAGTGTCGGGCGGGTCCTTTGAGCTTAAGGGGAAGATACTTGATGGCGTGTAGATCGTCTCTACGGGCCATGTGAATGTGGAGAAGGAAATCTTTGATCCATACTGCGGGGTCTGTTGTGCCATCGTATGAATCGATGTTTACGGGTTTGAACCCTTCTGGGAATTCATGATCCATCACTTTGTCGATGAAGCGGAGGGTTGTCGCGGCGCCTCATGCGGGCTATGTAGCTCTGCAGTTGGTTGCTCTTGGTGGCTGTATTCGGCCCGGCCGGACTTGTTGATAGTGTATCCGGCGTGACGTTCATCGTCGCGTGTTGGGGCGCGCCCCCGTGATCCATAGATCGATCTTGGCTGTCCTGCTTTGTTTTCCTGTATATCGTGCATGTCTTGCCTATTGCCCCAGGCCGTAGTGTATTGGCGTGGGGGTGCGGGCTGGTGTTCGGGCTGATACACCGTTTTATCTCAGCCACGAGGTGGCCGGTCAGCCGTGTGGCGCTCGAGTCCATATTCCTCGGCTGCCAGGACTTCAGTCCATCTATCTGTGAGCAGGTCTTGATCAGTTTGGAGTTGCTAGTGCTTCTTTTTCAGGCTCCTCGCAGTGGCCATAAGACGACGCTTGAAGCGCTCCTGCTCGACGGGATCCTCAGGCACGCCGAACTCGTCGTCGCCGAGGCAGATATCATCTTCGGAGGGGGCATGTAGCTGTCCTCCTCCGGATATCCGTCCGTTGCCTGTTCGTCTGGGCTGACCTGCCTGTCTTCCTGCTCGGCCTTTTCGAAGGCAGGCTGATCAGGGTTGTATTCCTCTTCGGCGCCATCCAGATTCTTTTCGTCTCCTGGGCCGGTATTGTTGTGGCGGGGCTTGGAGCGGCGCCAACGATGCCCACGCTTTGCATTTTTTCCTGAGGGGTTATCCTCCGTTGCCTCTTCGCCGTTGGTTTCCTTCGATATATATATATATATATATATATATATATATATATATATATATATATATATATATATATCGTATGAGGAGGTAGCTATCCACCGCCTTGTGAGCGGTGGTTCCTGTTCTTCTCCTGCATCGTCGTCCATACCGTCGATGTCCTCAGAGTCGAAATCAAGCACGTCGGTTAGATCATTGACCGTGGCAATGAAGTGGGTGGTGGGTGGGCCACGAATTCCTTCGTCGCCTGCTTCCCACTCGAGCCGGATGTAGTTCTTCCAAGAGCCTCCTGACAAAGAGAGAGACTTTAATGAGTTTAGCACGTGGCCAAAGGGCGAGTGCTAGAAGATATCTGCGGCGGTGAACTCCATTACAGGGGCCCAACCAGGTACGGCGGGCTCAGAAGAGAGCGGAGTGGAACCTACAGCCGGATACGAGTCTGGGGGTCCGGTGTCACAGGCTTCTTTGGGGGCGAGGCCTGTGTTCGGCTTTACCGCCGATTAGTGTAAGGCCTGCGGGGTGGGGTCCATCCCTCCGTCCTTAGGCAACGCGGTCTGCTCCGGATTTAGGTCCGGGTCTGCCGCAGGGATGACATTCCGAGCATTGTCCGACAACAGGTCTAAGTCGTGCTCATCGTGACCGTCCGACGCTCCTGGCACAGGCCCGAATCCGTTGAAGATCAAGTCTCCGTGGACATCACCCGTGTAGTTCAGGTTTCCAAACCTGATCTTGTGGCCAGGGGCGTAGCTGTCGATCTGCTCTAGATGGCCAAGCGAATTGGCCCGCAGTGCGAAGCCGCCAAACACGAAGATCTATCCGGGGCGAAAAGTCTCACCCTGGACCGTGTTGTTGACGGTGATTGAAGGAGCCATCGAGTCTTGCAGCGACAACACAGAGGAACTCTCAATGAAAGCACCCATGTCGGTGTCAAAACCGGCGGATCTCGGGTAGGGGGTCCCGATCTATGCGTCTTAGGCTGATGGTAACAGAAAGCAAGGGACACAATGTTTACCTAGGTTCGGGCCCTCTTGATGGAGGTAAAACCCTACTTCCTGCTTGATTAATATTGATGATATGAGTAGTACAAGAGTAGATCTACCACGATATTGTAGAGGCTAAACCCTAGAAGCTAGCCTATGATGATTATGATTGTGATCGTGATCGGCCTTCTAAGGACCAACCTCTCCGGTTTATATAGACACCAGAGAATGCTAGGGTTTACATGGAGTCGGTTACAAGGAATGACATATATTATCCGGATCACCAAGCTTGTCTTCCACGCAAAGGAGAGTCCCACCCGGACACGGGACGGAGTCTTGAGTCTTGTATCTTCACGCTCCAATAGTCCGGACGCAGTATATAGTCCGGTTGTCCGGATACCCCCTAATCCAGGACTCCCTCAGTGGGCGCTCCTCCCCCTGTGTTCTCCTGAGGGAAACATGCCGCGAAGCACGCCTGCAAGTGGTGCCCGAGCGCCGCCCTCGTGATGTTGGCAACGTCGTAGGCCCTCTAGAAGAGAGCCCCCGAGCCCTCCCCGAGGAGGGCGCCAGGCGCGCCTTCCTATGCGATGGAGGGAGGCGCCCCTGGCACGGGCGCTGATCCTGACGAGGTTCCGGTAGCGACGCCACCCTCCTGAGGTCCTGCACAGCGTAGAGGCTTCTTCTTCTTGGGGGTGGCCTTAGGAGGGCACTCGCCCTTGCTGTCGGGGTCGTCGATTGCTGCAGCTTGAAAGGCACGCTCAAGGGAGCATCCCGCATCTCTCTCTTCGCATGGCACCGTGTTGATTCCGCCGCTTCCCGCATCTTGAGGACATTGTAGCCGTGATGGGTCACTGCCATGAACTTAGCTAGGGCTGGATACCCGAGGATGGCATTGTATGGCAGGCGGAGTTGGCTCTGCCCGCGTCGAGCTGCTCTCTCTTCAGAAGCAGTTTGATGACGCCGAGTCGGTTGCGCGGCAGAATAGGGAGGAAGTGCTTCAGTGGCGGACGCTGGAGCGTGAGCACCTCCTATGCTCCAGGACCTCAGGATCAGGGCCAACGCGGCGCTGGGTCATGTCTGCGACGAGAATGCTCCGCACCCACACTCGAATGACTATGCCAGTCACCTATGCTTCTTTGCCAACGTGGTGACACGCCTGGAAGCCCGGTCTGATAGAGCTCGCCAGCTTGTGGAAGAGAGAAGCCGGGGCCTGCTCGGGCGCGCGTTCTCCTGTGTCTTCAGCCATCTTCGGAACACCTTCCTCGACTTCTACGCCGCCATTGCCCCCGTACCGCAGGCCATCCGTGGCGACTTGGCGCGGTGGGTGGAGGACAACATGGATGCGCTGGTCAGAGCTTTCGCTTCTGAAGATAACGCGGTGGTGGTTACTGCAGACGAAGGTGACGTGGTTGACGATGGCGATGCCGGCGTCGGTGAAGGTGGAGGCGACGCCAACGACAGTGACAACGACGCCAGCAGTGCGTGTGAAGACGATTTGGGGGACGCGGCGAGCGACATATCTGGTTGATCCCCTGTTCCCTTACTGCTTTACCCTGTACGCAAAAACTTGGGCGTGGCCCCTAAAGATTGTGAGAGCATTTTGAGAGGGGGAGCCCCTCATGTAAACAAATCACAACTCTTACTCTTCTATGCCAAGCCGTGTGTGCGCCTTCGTGGATCCATGAGTCTAGCGGCAAGTTTTGCTATTGCGGCTTACCTTAGCTGAGGCGGGCCCCGATCTGGATTGTAAGGTCGTGAGTTGCCGGGGAGCTCTTGAAGGATCTGTTGATCCGCCCGAGAGGGCCTCGCGAGGATCTGGCGTCGACCGGCGTGCGTGGTGCATGTGCTGCGCCCAGCCCCGCTCGCAAGGGGCTCGCGAGGGGGAGGCAGCGAGCGCGAGCTTCACAACAAAGAAAGAACCAGAGGCAAGAAATTGCTTGAACGAGAAAAAGCACCCTCCGCGCGCATCGATAAAAATTCAACTTCAGCTTAAATCCAAATCCAGAAGGCAAGGCTATAGAAAAGGGATCCAAAGCAAATGGCCGTGTCCGGCACCTAGTCTAGTCTTCTGGTCTTCTCACCAGCGCAGAGCTAAGTGCTGCCACTAGGGTGTGGAAGGGAGCCCTCGAGGCCCGAGGGCGGCTCTCCGGAGACTCCAGGGCGTGTACAACCCCACTCATTATTACGTGAGAGTGTCACGGGCGGCGATCTTCACAGGCGTGAGCCTTACTTCATATCGCCAGACGAGGGCACCGCCTTGGCCTCCCTCGGCCACCGTTGGGGGCGACCGGAAACCAGGACGCCACCAAAGTGGCAAAGGGGATGCAAGCGGCGCCCGCAGCGACCACGGGTCCTCTGCCAGGGGTAGGCTTTTCAGCACCTCCCCAGCAGAGGGCCTACCTCCGGGCGCCTTGCCGTGCAGGCAACGCGAGGATCTGCTCCTGACCCTCTCCCTGCAGCCCCCGGCGCGATCCCCCTGGCGGAAGGGAGGTCGCCGAGCTGGGGCCGCCAGCTGCAGTGGTGACCTAATCTTCCTGCGATTCATGGTTAGCGTAAGCTTGCTCCTGAGGGATTAGTGGTACCTTGTATCTGTTGTCAACGGCGCGGCTGGTGGGGCTCTCTGGCGGCTCCTGGAAGGCTTCAGCTCCTAACGCCTCCTCCTCCCAACCTGGCCCGAGGAACGAGCCAGGGTCGGCCTCCGACGTGTACTCCTGGTCCATCATGCAGGGCACATAGGCCTCTGAGGCAACTGCCTCGAAGACCTCGCCGAAGTGCCCCACGCTCCATGTTGCCCGGCCCGTCGTGCTGCCCTGAGGATGGCAGGGCGGTGCTCCGATGGGGCCGTACGCGGCAACCCTTGTGCCCGCACCTATCTGGGGCGGTGCGGGCGCAGCTAGGCGTCCTCCATCGTGGGTCATGTTGATGTCGACAAGGCCCCGGTGCGCCTGGAACTCAGCAGGCGCGGGCGAGGCCCGGCTGGGACCACATCCTTTGCTCGGCGTGAGCCGATAGCGTATGGGCGGCGCCGTGGCTGGCGCGTCCAGCAGCTCGGCGACGCGTTCTAGCAGCGCATCCTGGCCGCTCTCCATCAGTCGGCACCGCAGTAGCTCTCGTGCCACCGTGAGTGCTGCCTGCATGTTCGCCTGCTCCCGCCGGGTGTGCGGCGCCGTTGCTGCGGCATGGCTTGTGGCCTTGAAGCGGCTCGCGCTTGTCGTGGAGTGAGGGTGGACGGCGTCTGGCCGCATCGCCCGCGCCCAGCAGCGATAGGTGGCGCCTGTGCCGCCTAGAGCGCGGGGTTGAGGTCTTCTGGGCAATGGCGCGCCGCCCGGCGAGCAGCTGCCCGGCCGGTCGGTCGCCCTTAGGGTCACCGGACATCGAATCATGAGCGTCGACGGATCGACTGGTGGGGAAGAGAGTCCGACGCACCCCTACCTGGCGCGCCAAATGTCAGATCACGGGTTCCGGCAAAACCCTTAAGGTTTGAACTCTGGGGTGCGCGCAAAGTTCTTTCCCTCCTACCGATCCACACCCTAGCTTGCTAAGATCTCGCGGACGAACTCGACAAACTCACAACACAAAAGGCACAAGATTTATACTGGTTAGGGCCTCCGTTGTGGTGTAATACCCTACTACAGTGTGGTGGTGGTGGATTGCCTCTTGGGCTGATGATGAACAATACAAGGGGAAGAAAAGCCTCCTGAGGTTGAGGTGTTCTTGTGCTTGGCGAACTTGTGTGTGTGGTCTCGCTCAGCTCGGGCTTGCTTGTGAGCTCTTGGCCAGATCAGATCAGGTCAGATCAGATGCCCTCTACTGTGGTGGCTAGTTCTACTTATATAGGCCCTGGTCCTCTCCCCAAATATTGAGCGGGAAGGGAGCCAACAACGTCCAATTTGAAAGGGGACAACTAGTACAACTTATCCTGACAAAAGCGATCTTCGCCTACAAAAGGCTCTGGTGGTGACGTCGCCTTGGGTTCCATTGTGACCTCCGTCTTGCCGTTCTGCTGGTGTTGGTCTCGTTGCACTAATATGGAAACCTTTGCTTGATGCCTTGGTACTCCGCGCCTGCGCTTGCCTCCTTAGCATCAAAGAGGAAACAAGGATGATGTGCGCGCTGGCGCCCGCCTGGTCTCGATCGTCATGGCTCACGTCACGAGAACCTTGCGAGGTTTGCCTTGCCTTGATATCTCTGCCCCTTGCGAGCCAGCCTGATGAGGCCGCTCCTGAGGAGGTCTTGCATCGTCCGCCTCGCGAGGCTTGGTTCCTCGCGAGGGTCTTGAATGCCTTGTTGATGAAGATGGGCCGTACATGCCTGCTAGCACAACCACGCCGTGGGCCGCAGGAAGGCAAGTCTGGGGACCCCTGTTCCCAGAACACCGACAGTGGCAAGCGCGAGAATCGAGGAGATCAAAAAATGGATCTGTAGGTGTGCAGACGCCTCGTTTTTTGGAGATTCATTAAAGAAAAGAGATACATTAAAAGATTTCGGCTCTGTGTAAAGTTAATGGCAGGTGACATCACAGCCGGTTATCATGATTCCAGAAGATGACGTCATGGCGAGTTATAAGGTTTTGTGAAGGTAACGAAGGAGGGATTTTCCTAAGTGTTGAAGATTGATGTGAACAAGTTCGAATCAACCTGGGGCCGGGTTATACTCATAGTAATTTACCCATGTTGAAGCCAATGAAGACATGGAAGATGGCGCTTTATGGAGGAGACTTAATAGAAAGGCCCAAGGCCCAGAAGCGGGTTAAGGCCCATAGACATAAACCACCATAGATGTATGACTTGTTTTGTAAGATAGGAAAGAGTAGATATCGAGCCGGACACGTTTATGAGCCGGCTGGGATTCTATAAACCGACTGGGCGTCAACCTGTGTATATAAAGGTACGACCCGGTGGCGGTTTAGGGACAGGAAACAATAGATCAAGAGCCAGGTCAAGCGTATTCACTCCCTGGTCATTGAAACCCTAGCAATACCACCTCAAACTGGATTAGGCTTTTACCTTCACCGCAAGGGGCCGAACCAGTATAAATTCATCGTGTCCTTTGTCCTGATTAACCCCTTTAAGCTACTCTCGTTGCCATGGCTCCACGACTAAGTCCTCACACTAGGACAAATCCAGGACACATGTATACTTGAGGTGACATTGTAGTATCTAGGTGACATTAGGGTTTTGGCTGACTTGTGTCTTAAGGTGTTATTCTAGTACAAACTCTTGAATAGATCGATCAGAAAGAATAACTTTGAGGTGGTTTCGTACCCTACCATAATCTATTTGTTTGTTCTCCGCTATTAGTGACTTTGGTGACTCTTTGTTCCATGTTGAGGGATAGTTATATGATCCAATTATGTTATTATTGTTGAGAGAACTTGCACTAGTGAAAGTATGAACCCTAGTGTAAGTGCATCTAGTGCCCCTTAGTGATTTCGGTGTATTGAAGACTTATAGGTTAAGGGACTAATGTGTTTATGAGTGTACACAGGTCTATAAGTCTATGAGGAGTTTGATATTTACAGAGAAAGTCGATCCCTAAAAATGAAGTTCTTCTACTGAAGACTTTGGATTTCTGAAGACTTTGAAAGTGAAGAAATTGGTGTGACCTTGAAGACTTGGTATTCATTTGAGGAACATGAAGCGTGAAGACTTTTGTTTTCGTAGTTTCATTTTCTCTTTCTTGAGTCATAGGAAACACCGTACTGTTAAAAGGGGGTCGAGGAAATACTAAGAAAAAATTTCCAAGTGATGCTCAACTCAGAATCCTACACCTACCAATCCCTTCGAGTGAAGCCATTGGAAATATCATAGAGTTCAGCCAATTTCTTCAGTGACAGAGACGAAGTTCTTATGGTCGCTGAGGAATTTGTTCTGATTGAGGAGTTAGGAATTCGCCAGTGCGGATTGCATACACAGTGAGGAACATGATAGCCCTGAGGAATTTGAGCCTCAAATTTCCGACCGTTGTTGTGCCTTGTGCCAGCTGTCCCAAAATACCTACCCACCTAACGGTCATATCATTGAAGGGCATTTATGTCTTATCATGTAGGGCTGCTCCCTAGGCTATAAATAGCCACCCCTACAACCACTAGCTGGTTGGCTGCTCCGAGAGAAACTGACACTTGTCATTTGAGAGCATCCCATCCTCCGAGGACTTTGAGCGAAAATCATCAAGTGAGGAAAACCAAAACCCAAACACCTACAAACCTAAAGTGATTGAGCATCACTGAAGAGATTGATCCTGCGTGGATCCGACGCTTGTTACCTTTGAAGACTGTGCTTCTTCCAAACGGTTAGGCGTCATGGTCTAGAGCATGCAAGAGGAATTGTGGATCGCCGAGTGACCGAGTTTGTGAAGGTTCGGAAGTCACCTGAAGACATACCACGAGTGATTGGGTGAGGTCTTTGTGACATTTTCTCAAGGATAATACGGCGAGGACTGTGTGTCCGGGACTGTGTGTCCGGGACTGTTTGTCCTCAGGTTTAAATACCTAGCCGGTCCAACCAGATGTACAACTGAGACAGCAGTTGGAACTGGTCTACCAAATCATTGTCTTCACCAAGCTTACTGGTTCTATTTCCTCAACTCTTTCATTTCCTCATAACTGTGTTGTGTGCTTGTTCATATCTGTGCTTGAAGACTTTGACTGAAGACTTTCTCAATTTCCTCAGTTCACTTTCTTCAGTCTATTTGTCTTCATCCTGTTTTATCCTGTGTTTACGCTTTCTGTACTCTGTGCTTGTCTTCATTTCATCATGATGACCATGCTTGTGTTTTGCTATGCATACTTTTGAGTACTTATTCTGTTGCAAGTAGTTCTTTGCTAAGTAATTTCCTCACCGGCAAATTCCTAAGTGAAGAATTCATAAAAATCGCCTATTCACCCCCCCCCCCTCTAGTCGATATAATGCACTTTCAATTGGTATCAGAGCAAGGTACTCCGTTGTTCTATGTGATTTTGGTTTAACCGCCTGGAGTTTTAGTTATGTCGACCGCAGGTATGATCAAGGTCTCTGCTGGGTGTCCTACCTTCGATGGGATAGACTACCCCTACTGGAAGAATAAGATGTGAATGCATCTTGAGGCAATTGATAACGATCTCTGGTATGTTGTGGAAAATGGTGTTCCCTTAGTCACACCTTCCCTGAATGCCGCTGATGTGAAGAGATTCAAGCAACTCGATTCTCAAGTGAAGAATATCATATGTGGCCATCTGAGCAAAGGAAAATATGGAAGAGTGAGTGCTTTGGAAACTGCTAAGCTTATCTGGGACAGGCTATCCAAGTCAATGAAGGAGTCTCAACACAGCGCGACTCTCGAGTTGATGTTCTTCGCAATCTCTTCAATCGCCTCAAAAGACTCGACAATGAAAATGTTCAACAAACCTTCGATCGCCTCACTGAAATCTCAAATGAGCTTCAAGCGCTTGGTGCTACTGACATCACCAACCATGAGGTGGTGAAGAAATTGCTGAGATCGCTTGATTCCTCATTTGATACTCTGGCATTGATGATACAAGAGCGTGCTGATTACAAGTCACTTGATCCCGCCGATATCCTCGAGAGGCTAAATACTCATGAGTTCCAACTTGCTGAGAAGAGAGATCTCTATGGTTTGAGCTATGGCAGATCACGTGCACTGAAGGCCAAGGCAGTTTCTGAGTCTGAAGATGAAGACTCTGGCAGCAGCCTTGGTGATCCTGAAGAACTGAGCCATGAACTAGCATTGCTCGTGAAGAAATTCCAGAAGTTCTCAAGACGTGGTCGCTTTGGAAAACCCTCAAGGAGCAATGATTCCTCATCCAGTGACTACAAGAAGAGGCTTTGTCACAAATGCAAGAAACCTGGACACTACATTCAAGATTGTCCTCAGTGGGAAAAGGAATCAAAGAAGAAGAAATACAAGGATTACAGTTCTGATGATGCGAAGAAAAAGAAGAAATCCTCAAAGTCTTCATCATCAAAATCCTCAAAGTCTTCATCTCACAAGAAGATCAGCTCCAAGAAGGCTCAGGCATTCATTGGTAAGGAAATGGATTCTAAGGCTGAATCTGAAGAAAATGAGGAAGAGGAGGCGTTTGAGGAGTCCGAATCCGGTGTGGCGAGCCTAGCTCTCGCTACTGCATTTGTCAGCAAGTCTATCTTTAACTCTGAAGAAAATGACCTCACCAACAAGGCTGATGAAGGAAATGATGACTATGCTCCCACCTATTGCTTCATGGCAAAGGGTGCCAAGGTACTCAAATATACCTCCTCTGAATCAAGTGAGACTGAATCTGATGAAAACCTCAAGCCCAGCTACTCTAAACTTGCTAAGATTGCTGTGAAACAACAAAGGGCTTTTGAAAATGGTTCAAAACATGCTAGACAAAAGTGACGATATGTTGGGTGAAGAAATGGATCGCACTAAAACCTTGACTGAAAATCTTCAGAGACTTCAGACTAGGTTTAACAACCTTCAAGGTCATCATAACACTCTCTTATCTGATCATGAGAAGCTTTCTTATGAATTTCTTGAAAGAAAGCAAGATCTTGAGAAGCTAAGAGTGAGTTATGAAGATCTTCAGAAGGAGCGCGATTCATTACTTGCTCAACAAATCAGCGCTTCTCAGGAAGAATTTGTTCCTCCATGTTTGAAATGCATTGAACGTGAATCTGCTAATTCTTCACCTGAATGTTCAAATGCTTCTAATGCTACAAATTCTTCAACTGTCTCTGCTATCACTAATTCCTCATCTGAGACATTGGTAGTATCACTGATGAGGCAGGGCTGAAGGAATTGTACATGACAGGCATGTACAAAAGCCTCAAAGGGCATCAGACTCTGTGATGTGCTTAAAAAGCAGATCCTCAAAAGGAACCCTAGGAAAGAGGGTATTACCTTTGAGAGGAAACTCAATGTTGATGGTACATATTGGAAGTCTGAGCAGTACCCAAAACCTCATGGGTTGCTGCAAAGGGACCTCCAGTTGATCCATCCAATTTATCTGGCTTTACATGTGAATCTCCTCATTCTTCTGATGAGTCATTTGACTCCAACTATAAACTGTTCAAAAATCAGAATGGTGAAGTATTTGCTAGATATGTTGGCACTAACTCCAGGAACGGTTCCCCTATGAAGAAAATCTGGGTTCCTGCAAGGTGCCTTGAAAGTCTTTAGGTGAATGTCCTCATGACACCACCTGTGAAGAATAGGAACCCCAGATCAAATTCTTCATATGGATCCAAGTCCTCATACAGACCAAATTCCTCACGTGGATCAAGTTCCTCAAAAGGATCAAAGTCCTCATATCAATATCATCGTGCTAACAACTCTGTTTCGCAGGGAAGAGCCAAGGGCTATGAATATGAGCATTATTCTTCTAACCATTATGTTCATAAGTGCTCGAAAAATTTCTCTGCTTATTCATATGCTTACACTAACTCCTCTTATGTGAAACGAAATGGACTGGCTTCTATGCCACCTTTCTCATATGGAGCACGCAGAGTGATGAACTCTTTGCCACCCCTTCAGATGTGGGTGGTGAAGAACTAATCTCTTATGTAGGGTCAGGTCTCCAGACGTGCTCAAACGTCTGAAGAATTTGCTGGAGACCTGAGAGTGCCTGAAAGGACACATGCTAATCATGAAGAAATTAACTTTCATTTCTCACGTCCTCATACTGCTTTATCTGTTGCATTGCTTGATGAAATTGATCTGATGAATTGATGTCATATTCTTCAGTGATGAAGTATATGAGTTCGTAAGCTGCACTAATTCATCTGCAGGATGATCAACCCAAAGCCACTGAGTGGGTCCTCTATAGTGGATGTACAAATCACATGACTGGTGACAAGAATCTGTTGATGGATGCTCCCTTATCTCCATCTCATCTGAAGCATATCATCTTCGCTGACAAAGGAAAAAGTCAGGTATTGGGTCTAGGTAAGGTTGCGATCTCAAAGGATCGACACATGGACAAACTCATGCTTTTCGAGTCCTTAGGATACAACCTCATGTCTGCCTCAATGCTTTGTGATCTTGATATTGTTGTTGTCTTTGGCAAGTATCATTGTGTTGTGGTTATGGAAGCTGACAATTCAAAAGTCTTCGAAGGCTTTAGGAGAGGAGACATGTATATTTTTGATTTCTCTACAGGACCGCAACCAGCCGTGTGCCTACTTGCAAAAGCTTCAGAAGGCTGGCTACGACATCGACGACTTGGTCATGCAGGCATGAGGAATTTGCACACGCTTGCGAAGAAGAAGCACGTCATTGGCATTGAGAATGTAAAATTGCTCAAGGATCACTTATGTGGAGCCTGTGAAGCTGGAAAGATGACCAACGCTAAGCATCCAACAAAGACAATCATGACTACCACTTGCCCATTTGAATTGCTTCACATGGATCTCTTCGGTCCTAACCATTATTCTGCAGTTTCAAATGGTGCATCTCAATATGGCTTTGTTATTGTTGATGATTACTCTTGATACACATGGGTACATGTTGTTACTTACAGACATGAAGTGCAGGAAGTCTTCAAACGATTTTCCTCGAGGGCTTCAACCAACTTTGTGTGAAGATCAAGCACATCAGAAGTGACAATGGAACTGAGTTCAAGAATTCTGGTCTTGATGACTATCTTGATGAACTTGTTATTACTCATGAGTTATCTGCTCCTTATACTCCTCAACCGAATGGTATCGTGGATCGCAAGAACATGACTCTTGCTGAGATGGCTCGCACTATGCTTGATGAATACAAAACGCCTCGTCGTTTCTGGATTGATGCAATTGATACTGCGTGCCACATCATCAATATAGTATATCTTCACAAATTCTTCAAGAAGACTGCCTATGAACTCCTCAATGACAAGAAACCCAATGTGAGTTATTTCAAAGTCTTCGGTGCTAAATGCTGGATTAGAGATCCTCATCATAACTCTAAATTTGCACCGAAAGCACATGAAGGTTTCATGCTTGGTTACGGAAAGGACTCGCACACCTACAGAGTCTTCAAAAACGTTCTTCACAAGGTTGTTGAAACTGTAGATGTGCGGCTCGATGAAACTAATGGCTCGCAAAGAGAGCACCTACCTTCTGTGATAGATGAACCAGCACCTGAGGAAACTATAGTGTTCAAGGCTACTGAGGATGTCATTCCTACCAAAGAATCTGCTGAAGAATTCATTCCAGAACATGAAGAACGTCGAGCTAATGCACCTGAAGAAAATACTGAAGAAAATGGTGCTGAAGAAAATGCTGATCAAATTCCTCGACGACAACCAGCTCATCCTCACATTGCAAAAGAAGTGCAAGTTGAAAAGATCATCGATGACATTGAAGCAGCAGGTCCTCTCACATGCTCAAGAGCTACACATTTATCTAAATTTTGTGGGCACTATGCTTTTGTCTCTATCACAGAGCCCACTAAGGTAGATGAAGCATTTCTGGAGCCTGAGTGGATTCAGGCCATGCAAGAAGAATTACATCAATTCGAGCTCAACAACGTCTGGGAACTGGTCAAACGTCCAGATCCTCGCAAGCACAATATCCTTGGCACAAAGTGGATCTACCGCAACAAGCAAGATGAAAATGGCCTTGTGGTGAGGAATAAGGCACGGCTAGTAGCTCAAGGCTACACACAGGTTGAAGGAATTGATTTTGATGAAACTTTTGCACCTGTTGCTAGACTTGAGGCTATTCACATATTACTTCTTATGCTAACCATCATGATATCAATTTATATGAAATGGATGTGAAAAGTGCATTCCTCAATGGTAAGCTTGAGGAAGACGTATATGTTGCTCAACCCCCAGGTTTTGAAGATCCAAAGCATCCTGACAAAGTCTTCAGACTCAATAAGGCCCTCTATGGCCTCAAGCAGGCCCCTCGGGCGTGGTATGATACTTTGAAGGAATTCCTCAAGAAGAAACGCTTCAAACCAGGTTCACTCGACCCTACTCTTTTCACTAAATCTTATGATGGTGAACTGTTTGTGTTCCAAATATATGTTGATGATATTATCTTTGGCTGTACTGACCAACGTTATAGTGATGAATTGCCTATATGATGAGTGAAGAATATCAAATGTCTATGATGGGAGAATTGAAATTCTTATTAGGTCTTCAAATTAAAACAACAAGAATGGCATATTCATATCTCAGAGAAATACCTCAAGGATGTACTAAGGAAATTCGGCATGCAAGATTGCAAAGGCGTCAAAATTCCTATGCCCACAAATGGCCATCTGTGCACTGATGAAAATGGTATTGACTTCGATCATAAGGTATACCGCCCATGATTGGTTCTTTATTGTACTTATGTGCATCTAGGCCGATATAATGCTTAGTGTTTGCATGCGTGTCCGATTTCAAGCTACACCAAGGAATCACACCATAAGGCTGTGAAGCATATTCTTCGATATCTAGCTCACACACCAATACTTGGATTATGGTACCCCAAGGGCTCGGCTTTTGATCTCATTGGATATTCGGACTCTGACTATGCTGGTGATCGTGTGGACCGCAAGTCAACATCTGGTACATGTCATTTCCTCGGACGATCTTTGGTCTGTTGGTCCTCGAAGAAACAGAATTACGTATCACTGTCTACTGCTGAAGCTGGTACATTTCTGCTGGTTCTTGTTGTGCTCAATTGCTGTGGATGAAGCAAACTCTCAAGGACTACGGCTTCAACGTGAAGAATGTGCCTCTCTTCTCTGACAATGAGAGCGACATCAAGATTGCTCAAAACCTAGTTCAGCACTCGAAGACAAAGCACATTTAGATTCGTCATCATTTTCTTCGTGATCATGTGTTGAAGGGCGACATTTCTATTGAGCATGTGAAGACTGAAGAACAGCTAGCCGATATCTTCACAAAGCCCTTGGATGAGAAGAGATTTAGCAAGTTGCGGTGTGAGCTAAATATCTTAGAGTCTTCGAATGTTCTTTGAAAAGGGCACTCATCCTAACACTTATGCAAAATTGATGACTTAGATGTGGAACACATGAAGAAACGTTTTTGTTCAATCAATGAAGAATAACACTCTAAGTGTGAAGAAATTAACGAATAATTTGATTCTCAGAACCCTACGACAATTGTACGCGGTGTCTGAAATCATCATTCTTATACGGTGGGTCACGCCACCACCAAAAGTTGAAAATCTTCAATTTGAGTTTTTCCTCAGTCTTGAAATTACTCAGTTGTTCATTTTCTTGAACTTTGCATTGTCTTCACCTTTTCCGTCGTTTTTCTTCATTGGCCATTGAGGGAGTCCCGGATTAGGGGGTGTCCAGATAGCCGAACTATAACCTTTGGCCGGACTCCTGGACTATGAAGATACAAGATTGAAGACTTCGTCCCGTGTCCGGATGGGACTTTCCTTGGTGTGGAAGGCAATCTTGGCGATACGGATATGTAGATCTCCTCCCATTGTAACCGACTCTGTGTAACCCTAGCCCTCTTTGATGTCTATATAAACCGGAGGGTTTTAGTCCGTAGGACGAACAACAATCATACCATAGGCTAGCTTCTAGGGTTTAGCCTCTCTGATCTCGTGGTAAATCTACTCTTGTACTACCCATATCATCAATATTAATCAAGCAGGAGTAGGGTTTTACCTCCATCGAGAGGTCCCGAACCTCAGTAAAAACATCGTGTCCCTTGTCTCCTGTTACCATCCGCCTAGACGCACAGTTCGGGACCCCCTACCCGAGATCCACCGGTTTTGACACCGACATTGGTGCTTTCATTGAGAGTTCCTCTGTGCCGTCACCATCAGGAAGGATGCCTCATCCCGTCTTTAAAGACGGTACTGTTGCTAAAGGAGCTTTGGCTATTGGCCAAACTCTCTGGCTAGGCGGTTTTCTTACGACCGCCTGTTCGGCGCCGCGCCGACGATGACTTCTCGGGTCATCGAAAGCAATCTTCACGTCAACTCGGAACTCGCCGATCAGTTAGATCCGATGGAGCTCTCTTCCTTAAACGAGCTCCTGGATCGCATCGCCGCCCTGGGAGTTGCTACAGACTACGATCAGATTGGGCCTAAACCCGAGCTGAGAGAGATTAACTCTCCCCAGGTCACCCATCACGTTGCTGTGGTGGAGGAACAATGCGGCGACCCTTCATCTATCTTAAGGACTAGCCATGTCCGGATTCCCGATACCTCCAAGCCGGATACCCGCGGAGGGGAGGACGTCACTCAAGACCTGAACTTAGAGTCAGGCAATGGGCTAGATTCATTGGACAACATCCAAGAATCCAAACTTCCGAGTTCGGAAACTCCTTGGCCCTTGAGTCTCAGATTGGGTGAGGTTTTGGATTTAATTCCACCCACCCACCCGAACATATGCGCTGTATCCATAATTAGGCAAGAGCCCGAGGAAACAGTACATCATTACTGGGCCAGATTCCTCCTGGTTATGAACAGGATAAAGGTCTGCCGCGAGGAAGACGCAATTTCATTCTTCTGCAATAATTGCATGGACAAGGGAATCCTCAACGCCATAGGTCGCTGTGAAATTACACGCTTTGCTGACTTGGCGTCCATAGTACGAAAGTACTGTGCGATGGAAAGCTCCGGGAAAACCGAAGTAAGATTTTGGGACAATCTGGCCCTGAATACAAACCCAGTCCGAAATAAAAGGGTGCATTATCGACAGTCACCCGGGTTAAACACCAAAAAACAAAAAACCCCTACAGGGCATGGAACCGTACTAGAGGGATGGCTCAAAGGACCCTGTAAAGTTCATAGTACAGAGGGCGCCACATCAACTCATAGCCTTAGAGCATGTTGGATACTCCGACAGGTGGCCAAAAGTGGCGAAGAGCTTCTAACCCCAGAATCCACAGAGCACAAGCCCAGGGATACCAGTACGGTATTAACAGTCTTCGAGACTTTCGCATCAAATAATATGCGGAAACGAACACTCCGCATCCTTGCCGAAGTCTACCAAGTAGCAACGATAAACCCATGGAGAGACACAGCTATTACCTTTAATGCCAGTGATGAACCTAAATTCCGAACAGCCCGAGCACCAGCCGCATTGGTCCTCAGTCCAATAGTGGATGGCTTTCGCCTTACCAAGGTACTCATGGACGGTGGCAGCGGATTGAACCTCATTTACGAGGAAACCCTTCGAAAAATGGAAATAGACTGGAGCCGCATTGAGCGAAGCAGCACAACCTTTAGAGGAATAATCCCGGTCGGGAAGCGTGTTGTACAGGAAAATCACACCGATGTGGTGTTCGCACGCCGGATAATTACAGGTCCGAGGAGGTCACGCCCAAGTGGCCCCATTCAGCAGCGGATACCACGCCTATTAGGGCGAGAGGCATTCACAATTTTTCAAGCTATACCCCATTACGGGTACATGAAGCTCAAAATGCCCGGCCCAACGGAATCATCACTCTTGCTAGTGACCGGACATAGCACTCAGCTACCGAAAATAAGACAGCCGACCGCCCTTGAGGCACTATCCAAAGCCCTAGCGGCCGAGGAACTGATCGCTGCGCTCCCACGGTGAACAGGGACGACGTGATACTCGATAAAGATCCAAGTCCACCTCCTTTAAACCGCAGATTTAAATAGTCAAATTCCAAGTCCATCCAACGGACCCTACAAAACGGCCTCCATCGGGCGCAATTAAACCCTGATGTAGACGCCAGACACGAAATTTCTACGTGAAAATTGGGACATTTTGCCCGGCACCCTTCGACATGCCAGAATCCCACGCCGCTGGCCGAGCACAGCCTAAACATCCTAAAAGGATTCAAGCCACCAAGCAGGCTCTTCGCATTCTCGAACCTAAGAGACAAGCCATGGGAGAGGAGCTAGCCAAACTATTGGAGGCCGGATTCATCATAGATATAAAACATCCGGACTGGCTAGCAAACCTGGTGATGGTACCAAAGAAGGACAAATCCTGGCGCCTATCGCCGATTTCAAGGACCTCAACAAGGCTTGCCCAAAGGATCCTTTCCCCCCCCGCATCGATCAAATTATCGACACTACCGCAGGACACGATTCATTGTGTTTCTCGACGATACTCCGCTACCATCAAATTAAGATGGCAGAGCCTGACCAAGCCGCAATGGCATTCATCACCCCATACGATCCATTCTGCTTCAACACAATGCCCTTCGGCTCAAAAACGCCGCAAGAACATATCAGCGCATGATTCGTACATGTCCGCAAACCAGATCAACAAAACAAAGGAGGCATACGAGATGATGTGGTCGTCAAAACCAAGCATGTCAAAACTCTAGTAGACGACTTGAGGCTCACATTCGATAACCTCCGAACATATGACATCAAGCTTAACTCGGAAAATGCGTTTTCAGCGCATCAGCCGGAAAGCTCTTGGGCTTCATTGTATCCGTAGAGGAATTGAAGCAAACCCAGCTAAGATCCGAGCTCACACAATTGATATCCCAAAGGACCTCAAACAAATACAAAATTGATCGATGCGTATGGCTTTAAGCCGCTTTATCTCCGCTGGGAGAAAAGGCATTACCCTTTATCGCCTCCTCCGCGCATCAACACTTCGAGTGGACGATACGCCACGGCCGGACTCAAGAAATAAAAGCCATATTGGCAACAAACCCGTCCTGGCCGCGCTTAACATCGGCGAACCAATGCTATTATACATCGCGCAACTCATCAAGTTGTAAGCGCGGTGCTCGTTGTCGAACGAGAAACGGACGGACACAAGTTCCCCTTCAAAACCAGTTTACTACGTGTCCACCGCCCTCACTCCATGCAAGTCACGGTAGATCGCATTATCAAAAGATAGCGACGCGTGTTTATGGCATCCCGAAGCTGCGACACTACTTTCAAGAGTGTTCGATAAAGTAGCCTCAAGTACCTCTTAACGACATTATAAACAATCGCGATGCGACGGGCCGGATTGCCAAATGGGCCATTGAGCTCCTCCCGCTCGACATAACCTATAAGCGTGGTGAGATATTAAGTCGCAAGTTTTGCCGACTTCGTCGCCGAATGGATGAAGTCGAACTCCCTAAAGAGTACGGCACATATTCCAACTGGATCATGCACTTCGACGGCTCCAAAATGTTGGCGGTCTGGGGGCTGGCGCTGCTCGACGTCCCCAACAGAGATACAGCCAATACGTACTCGAGATAATGTATACGACTCCAACAACGCAGCCGAATACGAGGCCCTTCTACATGGTCTCCTCGATGGCAGTCTCCATGGGCATTCAATGCCTAGTGGTGCGCGATTCAACCTCGCGATATCCCAAATAAATGGAGACTTTGATGCCAAGGATCTGAAAATGGCAGTTTATCGCAACGCCGCCCTAAAATGTCACTCGGTTCAAGGGCTCAATTTCACCATATAGCTCGGGAAAACAATCAGCAGCAGACGCCTTGGCACGCATTGGCGCAAAGCGCGCCGCCCCCCAATATCTTCTTAGAGAGGTTGTTCAAGCCATCCGATATGAGAAGGGAGTCCGAAATAACAGCCCTGACCCAACCGCACCGCCCGACACGAACATTCGACGAATCGAGGCTCTCCCAACGAAGTAACACCTTCAGCCCACGTAATAATGGCAGTCATTGCCCCGTGGACAGAACCATTCCTAGCCTACCAAATCAGGCAGGAACTTCCCGAGGACCAAAACGAGGCACGCTGCATAGAGCGGGATCTAAAGCCTACAAAGTCCATGAGGGAGAGCTTTATAAGAAAAGCACCACCGGAGTCCTGCAAAGGTGTATCTCCGAAGAGGAAGGGCGGAATCTCCTGGCTGAAATTCATGCCGGACTCGGCGGGCACCACGCCGCAGCCCGGGCCCTTGTAAGCAAGGCCTTCCGTACATGATTTTATTGGCCGACAGCCCAGGCAGATGCTCAGGACTTAGTCCAACGATGTGTCGGCTGCTAGCTCTTTGCTAACCAAAGCCACATGCCACCCACCGCCCTCCAAACTATACCCATCACCTGGCCCTTCATGTCCAGGGGCTTGACATGGTTGGACTCCTTAAAGGAGGAACCCACAAGCAAAAATACCTACTGGTCATGGTGGATAAATTCACCAAATGGATAGAGGTCAAGCTCGTTAAGACGGCCAATCCGGACCGGTGATAGACTTCATATCGTGGGTCGACACCGTTACGGGCGCCCCCACAAAGATCATCACGATAACGACATCGAACTTTACGGCCGACGAGGTCAAACTCGGTGCAAAAACATGGGCATCAAGCTCGACTATGCTTCAGTCTATCACCCACAAACTAACGGTCAAGTCGAGCGAGCAAATGGTCTAATTATGAGCGGCATTAAACCCAGATTAGTGCGGTCCGTCAAGGAATCTAACACGCACTGGGTAGAGGAGCTCGACTCTGTACTCTGGGGGCTGCGGACCCGCCGAATCGCACCACCGGATTCACACCATTCTTTATGGTATACGGCGCAGAGGCAGTTCTGCCCTGTGACATAATTCATGACTCACCTCGCATGCGCATGTACGAAGAAAGAGAAGCCGAACTCAATCGGCATGACAGTTTGGACGCCTTGGAGGAGGAGCGTAACGTGGCAAAAGCCCGTTCCGCATTCTATCAACAGCAGGCTCGAAGATATCAAAGCAGAGAAGTACGGGCCAAAACATACAATGTCGGCGAGTTAGTTCTACGCTTGCCGGACAAGAAAAAGGACAAACTCAAGCCCAAATGGGAAGGTCCCTTTATTGTTGACCAAGTCCTGACTGGTGGGGCATACCGTCTGCGAGATGCATCGGATAACCGACTCGAGCCGAACCCATGGAACGCAGCCCGTCTCCGAAGATTCTACGCCTAGCGCCGGACTCTGTGTTCGTCTCCTTCCTCTGTCTATTTTTTACACATTAGCTATCTTATATTTCTCTCCTTCTCCCTCCCTTTCTCTTACAGCCTTTAAGGGCTCGTTCGCGCCTTGTTCGCACACAATTGACGCGCTATCCGCGCTCGTTATACCTGGGGGGGCTTCCTTAATAGAAGCTTACTTATGCGGGCTTCACGCCCAACACATGTGTCACACTTTTTTTTTGACCATGAAGATTGCAGGGCTTACACCCCACAGCATTTTATTAATAAAGGACAGGAAGTAATTACAAAGTTCCTCAAGAGGGGGAACAAAACAAAAGGAGGAAAGACTAAAAAGAAAAGAACTCTAAGAAAGAAAGCTAGAAAACTAAGAGAGAAAAGATGTTACAACTGGTGTGAAACCTCAAGGCGGCAAAAAATCAATCCATTTTAGTAGATCATCCTTGTATCTGGCCTTGATCCTGTGTGAAAGTAGAGTGATATCATGAATGAACCCATTTCTCCATTGCCTAAAAGTTGGATGGACGTGTCTGAAAGCCTTGTCATTGCGCACTTTCCAGATATTCCACCAGGCAAGAAAAACCACCTCTGCAAAAAATGGTTTATCAAATTCCTTCCTAGCATGTAAGGAAATTTGCACCATATCATTGCTATTCAACCAAGGTATTTGCAGGAAGTTCCATATCGTCATACTGAAATTGCACTGGAAGAATAGATGGTTTCTATCTTCCAAAGACTCCATTAGGCGAGGACACAACTAGGTCCATCATTAATTTTCCACTGTCTTCGCTGAATCATATCCTTGGTGTTTACTCGATCCATAATAACCAACCATGCAAACTTTTTAACTGTCATTGTACATCAGCTTTTCCAAACCCAGCTCAAGATTGGGTTGGCAATGACAGTGGTGTACAAACTCATAGAACTTCTTTGCAGATACTCACCCTTTTCCCATGTCTCCAAGTCCACATATCATCACAAGAATCATCCAAGTGTCTCGCCAGATAACATAGTAGTAAGCTGATTGAACTCCCTAAAAGCCAGCTCTCGATAAAGGCAAAGAGAACATTTGTTCCAAATTTCCTGCTCAGTAGCACTTCCTTCACAGAGAGGTTCTTCAGAGGCAAAAGAATGAAGTCGTGGAAATCTTTCCTGCAAAGGGATACAAGAATGTCCAATCTCCCAATGATCGCACCAAAAAGCACAGAATCTCCTTTGCCAACAGATTCTGGTATGTTACATTCGATATTTGTCCACTAACTTACAGATGTCCCTCCACCAAAAGATCCACATAATGTAGTGTCATGTGGAACTCTTTGATAGTAGTAGGAATCCCACACCAGTGACCCATGGCACATCAGCTTTGATATAGAATTTATTCAGTACTTAAGCAACAGAGCATCATTTTGCAATCCCAAATTCAGAATTCCAAGTCCCCCTTCTTCTTGGGTCTGCAGACTAGGGCCAAGCAGCCAAAGAATGACCCTTTTCCCGACCATATTTCCTCCATAGGCATTGCCTTTGAATCCTTTCTAACTGCTTTAGAATGCCCTTTGGTAAAGATAGGCTACAAAGAAAGAATATGGGCAAAGAGGATATCACTGAATTTACCAAGCTGTAGTCTGCTACCTTGAGGCAAAACCAGGAACTAGCAGCTAGCCTTCTTTCCATGCAATCCACCAAAGGGAGCAAGTCAACAATTTTTGGCCTAGTGGTCCCAACAGTGCACTCCAAATAAGTGAAAGGCATAGAGTCTAACCGACAGCCAAAAAAAGCAGCATGTGCGAAAGCAACCGAGGCTTCTACATTGATGGGGTACATTGAAGATTTATGAAAGTTGATTTGCAAACCCAGCTTGCAAAGTGAAAAGGAATTGAGTACTGTTTTAAGAGCCTCCAACCGAGCTAGTTCAGCATTTACAAACAGCAAGGTGTCATCGAGATACCGAACCACAGGATAAAAAGGATCATGTGTTGGCAAAGGTAAATCCAGCTGCCCCCTAAGCAGCAAATCATTGATCATGGTTTGCAAAAGATTAGCTGCAATAACAAAAAGCAAAGGAGAGATAGGATCTCCTTGCTTAACACCACATTTGCACTTGAAATGACTTCCAGGCACACCATTTAACAGGATTGAGGATGTTGCAGAAGTTAACAATTGTTGAATCCATGTGATCCATTTGCTATCAAACCCCTTTGCCACAAGAATTCTCAAGATTGCCTCATGCTGAATTGAGTCAAAAGCTTTTTCAAAATCAAGCTTAAGCAAAAAAATGGGCTTCCTTGACTGATTGCATTGATGAATATACTCAAAAGTCCATGCAATACAATCTTGAATTGTCCTTGATTTAATGAAGCCATACTGATTCTTATGCACACATTTGGTGATTTCCTCCTGAAACCTATTGGCAGCCAGTTTAGTCAAGAACTTTAGTCCAACACTTGTCAAAGAGATAGGCCTAAAATCTCCCACACCCTCAGGTGATTGCTTTTTTGGGATGTGTCACACTTTCGCATGTACCTTTTATTCACCATTATATGCATCGATATGACTTAAGTGTTGGCCAAGCTGGGTTGCCTGGCTCCTGTGCTTACCCCTATGTTCCTGATTGTTCGGCTAGGCGGTAAAGGGAGCACCTCTGCGATTGTTACTGCCGGATCAACCGGATGTGTACCTCAGACTGGGTGAAGCCGAAAGCTAGCGTTCTTAAGGGAATATTCAGTAGGTGAACTAAAGATGATTTCTCACTTGTTTATTTATCTGCCCCTAGATGCTTTTCTGCTTTTTTCGCAGTCCAGACATGCACTTTAGGGAATGCCTCCCAGGGAAAGGAACCCCTAACGGAACTATTCTCCCTGGAAGATGTTTCTTACTAACCATGTAATATAACATAACTAGTTGGGCACTTGTCTGTTCAAGCACTAATGACCCCTATGCCTGGTCTCCATGCATGCCCCGGTTCTTACATAACCGAGATGGTATTCGGACACACTCCGGACTATCGGGTCCCGAGGTTGAAGCGAAATGCGCCATGACAAACGATCTACAATCCGGCTAGAAGGCATTTTACATGTCATCTTAAATTACATAGTCAATTTGACTGAGCATATTCCTCTTCAATACCATCCAATAGGCTGTCTAGTTTACAGTCCTGTTGGGAATATTTATGCCAACTCTACTTGACCGCACACTAAGCTCACAGGATCTCCTTCCTTCCGCCCCCACAGTGTCCGACTCGCCATGTGGTTTGGGTCAGCCTTCGTGTACCGCGTCTTCACCATGGCCCAGGCCTCCCTGGCACCTTGACGGCATGCCGATATCTTCCATAATCGGAAGCGCCGCTGCACCCCCTTAAGCCTCTCTGCAAGCTCTCCAAGGCCTTCGGGCATGGAGATAGATGGCCACAAGGCCTGGGCGACGCCTTTCATCACCTGCCGAACTCGTTCGTGTAGTTGTAATAGCTCGGGAAGAAGGTCACCCATAGAACCGGGCATTTCCTCTACATGACGACCTGTGAGCATACCTACAGACATAACTCTGTTAGTTGACTTCCTCGCCGAACTCTTTTTCAAAGTTTGTTCTAGCACTTACTAAAAATGCCGTGTCGAAGCCGTCGATTCTCCTTCACGCAGTCCGACAGCTGGGCACGAACATCCTTTAGTTCCTCGCCCAGCTGGGTGTTGGCATCTTGGAGATTATTCTTCTCCTGCCTCACCCTCGTAAGCATGCTCTAGCCGGCATTTAACCAGCGCAAGAGTTGTTGCTCGTCCGGATCTACTCCGGCGCCATCTGCAATGATATTGTTAGATTTGCACACACGCCGCACTTCACAACATACTTATCTTTCGAAGCGTATATTACCAGAGGGGGTCTCGTTGGCCTCCCCTGCCGCGGCTAGTGCGGCCTCAAGTTGGGCTTTGCACTCTTCCAGCTCCTGGGACAGTTGGGTATTCTTTTTTGTAAGATCCTGCATAACAAATGATCTTTAAATCAGTTATTCTAACTGTTTCAAGTCTTGGGGGCTACTGACATATATAACCATCAAATTTTCTCACCCGTATGTCTTTCACATACTGCTCCGTGGCTCTGGCTAGACCATTTTGAGCGGCACGGAGGTACGCATCTCCCGAATTGAAGGCATCCAATGCCTCTTGGGAGAAACAAGCATCACGAAGAACTGTCCGGCGACGCCTGTGATTCATGGCACTCTCCACCTCGGAATTGGTGGCGGACAGTCTGTCCGCATCCTCTGTCCGAGGAGCGTCCGACGCACGCCTCGTGTTCGCCTCTGCTTCTGGACCTGGCTTTGGAGCCTGGCTGGTGGAGGCTCGATTGGCGATCTCTCCAGATATAGTCCGGCGAGCCCTCTTTTTCCTAAAAAAAGGAGAGCATGGGCGTTAGTATGCATCGTAAGAATAATACCTTGGAATAAGGCAGCGCGCCTTACTGCTGCGCCGGTGCCTCGACCCAGACTGCGTGTCTCTTTAGCCTACCCGCCCTCGCGGTCCCCTGTTGGCTAGTCGCCGCAGGTTCAGCATTCCGCCTCAGGATCCTCCCCTGTAAAACATCATTGGTATACGGTGATAAAAAATAAGCACGGATAGATCATCTTCGAAGTATTGGGACTTCGGTCTCGAGTACTTGTGAGGCGGGGAGCAGTCCAGGATAATCGGCTGTAATAGCCACCAAGGCATTGTTGATGCTTAGTTGGTGAAATACCCCATCGATCAGCTCCACGGATATGTCCGGATCCTCTTGGGAGGCCAGATCGAGGGACCGTTCCGAATCCTCGGGTTGTGGAGGTGGGCTGTTTATATCCTTTACGGCTCGGCGCAATTCCTGCGTCGAATCACAAGATAAGGTACTTAACTATGGGCATATGGAATGGATGGGCAAAAAGAAGTGTCCGCTTACCCAGCTTGGAGGATTGTACATAGAAAATCCGTCCTGTGGATTGACGCGGAGGAACTCCTCCTCTTCTCCCTTGTACAATGCGGACAAGATCTTCGTCAGAGCGGCAACCGATCCCGGCCCCTTACGGCCGCAGCGGGTGGCATCATCCTCCCCGTTGAAATCCCACATGGGGTGGCCTCTATGCTGAAGCGGTTGCACCCCCTGCATAATGCATGTGGCCATGACCTCGATCATGGTCAGTCCGGAATGAGCTAACAACCTTATCCGGCTCATCAGGTAAAGGACGTCCTTGTCATTTTCCCTCTGAGGGCTCCGTGGATGCTAGCTTAGGCGCTTCTTCAAAGGAGCATTATTGAACTCGGGGAGGCCGATCCGTACAGGGTCCGGCAGGGGGATGTCTTCTATATAAAACCATTCTGAAGGCCAGTCTTCGGACACCTTCCTTGGGGTTCCGAATAGATATCCGGTCCCGGCGATGCGCCATAGTTCGGCTCCGCCCACTTGATATATCGACCCCTATTGAGAACGGGGCACAAGGCAGAACAACTTCTTCCACAGCGCGAAATGAGCCTCGATGCCCAAAAACAGCTCACAAAGGGCTATGAAGCCCGCAATATGCAATATGGAGGCAGGCGTAAGGTTGTGCAACTGGAGGCCGTAGAACTCCAAGAGCCCCCAGAGAAACGGATGAATTGGAAATCCGAGCCCTCTTATTAGATAAGGGACAAGGCATACCCGCTCTCCTTTGGAGGGACTGGGGGCGCTCTCCGCTTGCAATCCGCCATTATAGGTGGCAAGTCCGGCTCGAACCGGGACCATGAAGGCTGGGGGAAGGAATCCCTTGGTTTGGAGCGACACTAGCTCGCTGTGCGGGACGGAACATCTCTCCCAACCTCCAGGCTGAGGGCTGGGAGGGCGAGAGGAGGAGCTGCGTCGACTGGCAATGATGGAATGGATCTCTGTCGGATGCGCTCCGATGAATGCTCGTGAAGGGAATATGGTGTGATTCGGATCTAAATCCTCGTCTCTTTTATAAGCAACTCATTTGCGGAGCTAGGGTGGTAAATGTAAAAACGCCCTGGCTTTTCGCATTCGTTTGACACTGAGGGAGTCCCGGATTAGGGGGTGTCCGGATAGCCGAACTATAACCTTTGGCCGGACTCCTGGACTATGAAGATACAAGATTGGAGACTTCGTCCTGTGTCCGGATGGGACTTTCCTTGGCGTGGAAGGCAAGCTTGGCAATACGGATATGTAGATCTCCTCCCATTGTAACCGACTCTGTGTAACCCTAGCCCTCTTCGATGTCTATGTAAACCGGAGGGTTTTTGTCCGTAGGACGAACAACAATCGTACCATAGGATAGCTTCTAGGGTTTAGCCTCTCTGATCTCGTGGTAGATCTACTCTTGTACTACCCATATCATCAATATTAATCAAGCATGATTTGGGTTTTACCTCCATCGAGAGGGCCCGAACCTGGGTAAAAACATCGTGTCCCTTGTCTCCTGTTACCATCCGCCTAGACGCACAGTTCGGGACCCCCTACCCGAGATCCGCCGGTTTTGACACCGACAGCTATATATATATATGAGTTTATGTCCTCTATAGCATTCACTTATGGCTAATTCTTCAAGTTGTTTTTTCTGCTAAGTGAATTTGATTGGACCCGACCCCTCTATGCTAAACTCAACCCGATCTATTCACAAATTCTTCATGTGTGTTCTATTTGAAACTCGTTCAAAATCTTCACTATGTCCTTGTCAGCTGAAGAATTTGCGAACGGAACATTTAACTTATCTTATCCAAATTTTTTGTTTTGCCGCTCAAACCATTCCGCATCCCACGAAAATACTTATCTATTCACCCACGATCTCACATGATCTCCACTTCTCAGTACATGGGTGACACATGTCAAGCGAATGAGAAGGGCCAATGCACGTTCGTCCAATTTCTTCGGGCGAACAGTTTTTCACCGTGGCTATAAATACCCCTCCCCTTCCTCACTTCCTTTACTCCGCTTGACCTCTCTCCAGCTCGAGCTTCTCAAATCCTAGCGCCGCTGCTACTTCATCATCGCCGGTGAGGAACAGCTTCACTGCCTCGACCTCGTCGCCGTCGTAATCGCGCCGGACGCGGAAGTCTTCACTCCGCCGCCGCCGTAGCTATCTTCCTCCGCAGAGTTAGGGCGTGGAAGATCTGCACTAACGAACTTGACATCTCCACATCCCAGTTTGTCGTGTTCTTCGTCCAGGGTAATTAAAAGTTACTTTTACTGCTTTCTTTGATTCAAATGATTTCTACAAAATCCTCAAAGGTGTTTTTCTTCAAATCCTCACACACTAAACACCTCACATGTCATCTGTTCTTGATGCATTTCTCTAAGCAACAATTTTTTTCAAGATTCCTCAATTGTGTGGATCTTCGATCTATACAACTCTGGAACCTAAGACAAAGAACACTTAGTGAAATTCTTCAAGACTCTCCTGGTCAAAATTCTCAAACTTGTTCTTCTTAGAAAACCTTCTGAGAACGCATATGACCTCTCCAAATTGCTCGCAACTATACGCTGTTCACAGCTACTCATGTCTGCTGCTGAATCACTAGGTTCTCATCAACTTAACTCATTTACAATGTTCCTCGAAGAAAAGTTGCATACTTATTTAGAGAATTCAATTGTTCAAATTCCTCAACTGAAGAAAATGGCTGATGGAAAGAAGCCACAGAAAGGAGGAAAGAGGCCTGAAATCAATACTGCCTTTGAGATCCCTGATGACATATAGAAAGATTATTGCACTCCTGATGAGGCCAAATTTGGAAAAGAGGACAAGAATCAGCGCAAGGTGCGCATCCAAAGGATAGAGAGGAGATGGGCAAGAGAATGGAGGGAGTACAGGTATCTAACTCCCAAGTACATGAAGAAATTCGCACTCAATCCTCCATGCCCAAGACCTCCATTGGCACGTGGCCAAGAAGCAGATCCCACCAGCCTCAAGCGCGGTGAGGATTATCCTGATGAATGGGCCAAGCGCCAGGCCAAGCTGGCTAGACAAGCTAGAGAAGCAGTGAGGAAATTCAACAAAGACTCTGCTGCTGCTGCTGCTGAGGCCTCTATAAAACCGAAGAAGGCCATGTCAAAGAAGCCTGTGCATAAGCCAAGTGCTTCATCTTCAATGCCCTCAAGGCCTAGTTCCTCAGCTATGCCCTCACAGCCAGAATCCTCAAAGCCCTCATGGCCAATTCCTCACGCTGCTCCTGCTCCTCCAAAGTCCTCAGCTCCTCCGCTCAAGTCCTCAGCTGCTCCGACCAAATCCTTAGCACCTGTGCATCTTGCCACGTGCCAAAGGACTACATGCATCTCTATTACCTCAGGAGCTTCTGCTAGTTCCTCAGCTGCACCGAATTCCTCAACTGGCCCCTCTCTGCTGGAGACAAAGGCCACTGCTGGACGAGGTTCTCGCCCAAGTCCTCACAAGAAGCAGGTCGCCTTCCAAGTGTCATCTGATGAATACGAAGCTGATGATGAGGAACTTGCCGACATCATCAGAGACAGGCAGGTCAGGGCCACTAGAGCCAAGGGCACAAATGTGCCACTGCTTTTGGATCCAAAGTTGATCCTCGACTACATTGATCTCTGGCACAAGGACCCCAACACTCCTATGCCTGATTTCAAGTTGACTCCTGGCCAAAGTCATATGCTGACTGCCTTCATCCAAGAAGAAAAATGGAAATATGAGAAGGCCAGGCAGATCAAGAAAGCGCAGTACAAGAAGGAGCGTTTTTTGAAGAAACACGTTGTCTCTATGACAACTGAAGAACTTGTCAATATTCAATCTGAGATCAAGAAACTCAGTGATGAATTTGACGTATACTGCGCTGACTGGCTTGGAGCCAAAGTCCGTTTTCTGAAATTGACAGAAAAGTTCACTCCAAATGTTGCAGCTCCATCGCAACCAGAAATTCCTCAGGCTGAAGCATTTGCTCAGCCGACTGAAGAACATGCCAGCATCGCTGATGAAATTCAGGCTGCTGAAGAAAATGTGAGTTCCAGGGCTGATGACTGAATTCCAGCCGCTGAAGAAATTGCCAGGGCATCCACTAGTGGTGCGCCTGAAGAAAATGAAGAAGTCGAGGCAATCGCATCGCCAGCTCAAAAATTCAACCAAATTCCTCTGCTCCTCCTGCGCCTACCCCAACTTCGATCCTTCCATCTGCATCAGATGTGAAGAAGACCAAGGATGCAGAGCGTGCATCAGTGAAGAAAAGGAAGGCATCAACTTCATCAGATTCTTCAGCACCGAAGAAGTTGAAGAAATTGACAAGCTCATTTGCAAATCCAATTGATGTTGTTCCTGTTTCCAGCATACCATCAAAGGAAATCGTCCCTCTCATTGAAGAATATGTGATCCCAAGTGGATCTGATGAAGAAAATCCTTCTGCTACTTCGTCAGAGCAGTTGGATGAAGAAATTGAAGTGGATGCAATCCCTTCAACTCTAGTTGTTTCCTCGCCTATGGCTCAGTTTACTGCTGAAGAGGCCGACGTCGAAGAAATGGAAGATGAGGATGTGGGCATTGTCTGTACTACACCTGTGCTAAATGATGACTTTTGGGAAAGTCAGCACCCCAACTCCCATCTGTTCACACCGTTCCAACAAATTCCTCAGTCCCAAGTTACTACAGTACAAATGGGCTCTGATGAACCACATGCCACACCGTCTGTCCATGAAGAAATTCCAGCCACTAGTGCTGAAGAAAATGTAAATGAAAATGAAGAATTGAAGACCCAAGCTGTCTCTGAAGAAGAAGCTGAAATTCCTCATCCTATGCAACCTGAGATTGCGATTCCTGAGGTGATAATGCAATTGACTGACACTCCTCAGCCCAAGCCAAAGGATCCATTCTCAAAGAAGCAAAAATTCAAGGCTGATGATTTCTTCGGTGAGCACGTGTTCTTCACAGACTACAATCCCTATGATTCTGCTCGTCTTAGAAGGAAGCGCTTCTGGACCGCCAGCCAAGCCAACTTCTATTCTTCACTGCTCTTCAACAAGGACAAAGTCTTCGACCACGAGCATATTCCTCATGTGGACATGGAATCACTGCCATGCTTCACACCTGTCCTCAGTGTGCTTCATGACACATGCCTCCTCAACTTTTGCACAGACATAGTTGATTGGAATGAAGAGCTCATTCTTCAATTCTACGCAACATTGCACATCACAGGAGATGTTGACGATGTGAACTCCTGGGTTTTGGACTGGATGACTGCAAACACTCACTACAAAGAACCGGCCTCTGAATTACTTCACGCCCTACCCATCAGTCCTCCACCTGAAGGAGCTCATTGCATGTACCAAGAGCCTGAGCTTATAGATCACTATATTCAAGTGCTGATGAAGCCATTGAAACCTGGTCAAGCCTCAAGGACAAAATTCCTCGTGAAGGAATTGTAGTATGTACCAAGGACAGTCTATCGCATTCTGACGAAGAATATGAGTCCAATAAAAGGCCACGATTCATCTGATGAGGAAATTGTTGGCATCATGAAGAATCTGGTATTCAACATCATTCATGGCATTCCTGTCAATTATCACGATTTCTTCATGAGGACTCTAGCAAATGGTGCACTTTCTCCGTTTGAGCTGAAGCCTTATGCACCTTGGATTATGAGATTCCTCAGGACAAGGTCTTCACTCAACTACAAGGCTGATTTTCAGAATCACCTTAGCTACTTGCCCCCGATTGAAGTCCTCAAGCGGACCTATTCCTCAGCTGATGAAAAGGGAAAGGCTCCTGCTGTCATTGATGAAGGCATTCGTCCATTGGATGGTCACTTTCGCAAAGCTGCATCTTATTCCACCAATGATGACTCCGCCACTCATGATTCTGCTGCCCATGCCTCCAAGTAAAATCCTCAAGCCACTGCTCCTCGTGTGATGACTGGCCATGAGCTTCTACTAAGTCTTCACCAGAAGGTGGATCGAAACCACAAATGGGTTAAGCGTCAGTTTGGTTCAATTCTTCACAACATGACTGCTACACATAATGCAGTGAAAAAAAACCATTACTACCTCCATGAAGTCTTCGATCGCACCTAGGCTATTCTGTCACATGTATATGGTGAAGATTTTGACTGGTCTGCACCTCCACCGAAGAAATACAAGAAAGTCAAGGTTCCTTCCTTGGTGGCCAGCTCCTATTCTTCATCGCGCGACACCGACGAGCATGAAGACTTGGACGACACTACAGCAGGCCCTACATCAACAAACGACCCCAACAACACTAGCGCTCCTTCATCAACTTGAGATTCTTCAGGGGCGTTAGTCCTCAGTTTCGATCCTTTTGGTCATTCGATGACAAAGTGGGAGAAATTTGAGTTAGTCTTCAAGCGGATCTATCTTATATGGGCGCTTTTTTTTTCTTAAATTACAACTCTCGTTCTTCTGATGACTTTGCTGGATCGAGTTGTAAACTTAAACTCTATGGTAACCTGATACTGTTGCTGTGTTTTTCTGCATGCTTATTCCTCGCTAATGTTAATGCACGCATGCTGAATTACATCAGTCACCATATTTCATCATGCATTTCAAATTCTTCATATTATATGTCAAATGCGTGTATGAATTACAAGATATAGGGGGAGATCTCCATGATTCTACTCTTCAAGTGTGCATTGCTTCAAAAGCAAATTCCTCACTATGCACATCTTTAGGGGGAGTTCTTCTATATCTTGCAATCAAATTCCTCAATATCAGTATTTACACTTCATATGTTTATCCCCGTTCAATAATTGACCTATATTGTCATCAATCACCAAAAAGGGGGAGATTGTAAGTGCATCTAGTGCCCCTTAGTGATTTTGGTGTATTGAAGACTTATATGTTAAGGGACTAATGTGTTTATGAGTGTACACATGTCTATAAGTCTATGAGGAGTTTGATATTTACAGAAAAAGTCGACCCCTAAAAATGAAGTTCTTCTACTGAAGACTTTGGATTTCTGAAGACTTTCTGAAGACTTTGAAAGTGAAGAAATTGGTGTGACCTTGAAGACTTGGTATTCATTTGAGGAACATGAAGTGTGAAGACTTTTGTTTTCGTAGTTTCATTTTCTCTTTCTTGAGTCATAGGAAACACCGTCATCGTTAAAGGGGTCGAGGAAATACTAAGAAAAAATTCCAAGTGATGCTCAACTCAAAATCCTACACCTACCAATCCCTTCGAGTGAAGCCATTGAAATCTCATACAGTTCAGTCAATTTCTTCAAGGATGAGATGAAGTTCTTCCAGTCGCTGAGGAATTTGTTCTGACTGAGGAGTTAGGAATTCGCCAGTGCGGATTGCCTACACAGTGAGGAACATGATAGCCCTGAGGAATTTGAGCCCTAATTTTTGACCGTTGTTGTGCCTTGTCCCAGCTGTCCCAAAATATCTACCCACCCAACAATCATATCATTGAAGGGCATTTATGTCTTATCATGTAGGGATACTCCCTAGGCTATAAATAGCCGCCCCTACAACCACTAGCTGGTTGGCTGCTCCGAGAGAAACTGACACTTGTCATTTGAGAGCATCGCATCCTCCGAGGACTTTGAGAGAAAATCATCAAGTGAGGAAAACCCAAACCCAAACACCTACAAACCCAAAGTGATTGAGCATCACTTAAGAGATTGATCCTGCGTGGATCCCACGCTTGTTACCTTTGAAGATTGTGCTTCTTCCAGACGGTTAGGCGTCATGGTCTAGAGCATCCAAGAGGAACTGTGGATCACCGAGTGACCGAGTTTGTGAAGGTTCGGAAGTCACCTGAAGACTTACCACGAGTGATTGGGCGAGGTCTGTGTGACCTTAGCTCAAGGAGAATATGGTGAGGACTGTGTGTCCGGGACTGTGTGTCCTCAGGTTTAAATACCTAGCCGCTCCAACCATATGTACAACTGAGACAGCAGTTGGAACTGATCTACCAAATCATTGTCTTCACCAAGCTTACCGGTTCTATTTCCTCAACTCTTTCATTTCCTCATAATTGTGTTGTGTGCTTGTTCATATCTGTGTTTGAAGACTTTGGCTGAAGACTTTCTCAATTTCCTCAGTTCAGTTTCTTTAGTCTGTTTGTCTTCATCCTGTGTTATCCTGTGTTTACGCTTTTTGTACTCTGTGCTTGTCTTCATTTCATCATGATGACCATGCTTGTGTTATGTTATGCATACTTTTGAGTACTTATTCCGCTGCAAGTAGTTCTTCGCTAAGGAATTTCCTCACTGGCAAACTCCTCAGTGAAGAATTCATAAAAATCGCCTATTCACCCCCCCTCTAGTCAATATAACGCACTTTCACCTAGGCCTTGTGTCAACGCATTGCAATACAGTTTGTGCTCAATTTTATTACTTTTTACCTTGCTGTTTTTATATTTTCAGATTACAAAAACCTATATCTACCGTCCATATTGCACTTGTATCACCATCTCTTCGCCGAACTAGTGCACCTATACAATTTACCATTGTATTGGGTGTGTTGGGGACACAAGAGACTCTTTGTTATTTGGTTGCAGGGTTGCTTGAGAGAGACCATCTTCATCCTATGCCTCCCACAGATTGATAAACCTTAGGTCATCCACTTGAGGGAAATTTTCTACTGTCCTACAAACCTCTGCACTTGGAGGCCCAACAACGTCTACAAGAAGAAGGTTTTGTAGTAGACATCAAGCAGTTTCTAGCGCCGTTGCCAGGGAGGTGAGTGCTTGAAGGTATATCTTTAGATCTTGCAATCGAATCTTTTTGTTTCTTGTTTTATCACTAGTTTATTTTATAAAAGAAAACTACAAAAAAATGGAATTGAGGGTGCCTCATATGCTTCATCTTTTTAATATCTTCCATGAAAATAAGGATTCCGATAATTGTCCTCAATTGCTAGAGGAAGAATGCATTAGAATGTTTGGCACTAAATCTTTGAGTGATGAGCATGATTGCAATGTTGTTAGTATGAACTCTTTGAAAATCCATAGTACTAATGATGATTGCACTAGTCATGATGAAAATGTCTCTTATAAGCATGTCAATTTTTGTGGAGTGCATAGAGTTTGCAAGTACACACCAAATAGGGAAGATAGATTTTGTAAGAGGCATAAGTATTTAGAAATTAAATGGTTGCAAGAGAGGCTAGATGCTTGTGCTGAAAATTTAAAATTTCTTTGCCATCCTTGTGAACTTTGCAATGAACGTGATCATTTAAATCCCTAACGCAAATTGTTTCATGATCGAATCGTGTCCAAAAATTGTGATGACTTGATTTCCCTTGCACATCATAATGAACTTAGTTTGCTTGTGGGGTATGAAGAAATGAAACGTATAACTAAGGATCTTCCAGAATTTATCCTTGATAAAGTTCTTGATTTTGATCTAGAGGAAATTTATATGTATTCTGCGGTGAATTGCATTGAAAATCCTTATATTGACAATTACATAAAGACAAGAAAATAAACAGAAGATGAAGAGAATACTAATGAAAGGGAAGAGACTTCCCAATATCTTCCTATTATTTCTTATGATGAATCAGGTAACAAGGAGGAGCCTTCTATTCAGCCAATCTCATTAATAAGGAGCTCCAAAAAGAGGATTAAACCCACACATGATGTGAAGAAGAAAAAGAAAAGACGGAGAAGCAAAGGTAAAAAGGTATCCCTCCCAAATGATGTTGCTTCTATTATTCATTGTGATGATGATAATTGCTATACTATTATTGGTGCTATCCATACTATTAATGATGAGAGTGATTATGCTTATGATATGAAAAGGCCCAAGCTTGGGGATGCTATGTTTGATGAGAATGAAATTTTTGAGAATTTATTTGCTGCAATTAATGTTTGTCCCAAGCTTGGGGATGCTATGTTTTATGAAGGTAATATGTTTAATCTCCCAAGCTTTGATATGCAAATTTATTATGATGATAGCATGGCTCCTATTTATGATGATTATATTGATGAAAGTGGGTTTGGCAGAGTGTCAACTTTAGGAAGTAATGATCCCACTATTTTGGAGGGTGTTGAATCTTATTGTGACAATTATGAAAGTGGATTTGGAGAGGTCATGACTTTATTTAGTAATGATTCCACTATCTTGGAAGAGGTTTCAATTGATTATGATGAGAACAAAGTTGCTTATGATGATTATTGTGATGACACTTATGCTATAAAAAGTAGTGATGATTATATTTATAAAACTTGTCATGATTATGATTACCCTTTTTCTAAACATTACTCTTTTAATATGGAAACAATTTATAGTATTCGAGTTTCTTATGATACTCCCACTATTCCGAATGAGAAGAATTTTGCTTATGTGGAGAGTAGTAAATTTTCTATGCTTGTAGATCATGAAAAGAATTCTTTATGTGCTAGTTATATGGTTTAATTCATTCATGATGCTACTGAAAATTATTATGAGGGAGGAACATATGCTTGTAGGAATTGCAATAATATCAAGTTTCCTCTCTATGTGCTTAAAGTTTTAAAGTTATGCTTGTTTTGCCTTCATGTGCTAGTTGATTATTGTTCCCATAAGTTGTTTTCTCAAAAAATCCCTATCCATAGGAAGTGGGTTATGTCGGCGTCCTGGGAACGGGGGTCCCCAGACTTGCCTGCCTGCGGCCTGCGGCGTGGCGCAAAGGAGGCCCAGGACAGCCCATCTTCATCAACGCAAGCTCAAGACCCTCGCGAGGGGCCAAGCCTCGCGGGGCGGACAACAAGGAGCTTCCTCAGGCACGGCCTCGTCAGGCTGGCTCATGAGGAGGCGGAGAGTTCAAGGCAGGGTACCTCGCGAGGTGCCCATGACGAAAGCCATGACGACCAAGGGCGCTAGTCGGGCGCCAGCCACAGCAGGCCCTCCTTTCCTATTGGTGCAAAGGGAGCAAGCGCGGCGAGAGCATCAAGCAAAGGCATCTGTTTGATGCAACAAGACCAAGACCAGCCCCAACGGCTGGAAGGAGTCATCGTGGAGCCCAAGCAAAGGCCATCACGAGCCTTTGGCGGCGAGGACCAACTTTAGTCAGGATAAGTGTACCCGCTGTTCCCCTTCAAAATGGCCAATTGTTGGCGCCCTTCCCGCTCAATATTTGGGAAGAGGCCCAGGGCCTTCACCTATAAATAGGAGTAGCCACCCACAGGGTAGAGGGATCCGGAATCCAGAGAAAGACAGAGACCCGATCCTCAAGCTAGAGCGATGGGACACCACCTAGTAGTTCATCACACCCACCAAGAACAGACCCTCGCGAGGCTGTTCTTCCTTGTACTGTTCCTCATCAGCCCCAGAGGCAATCCACCATGCCACAAACTAGGGTAGGGTATTACACCACAACGGTGGCCCGAACTAGTATAAATCTTGTGTCTCTTGTGCTGTTCTGTTTAGTAGTTTAGGTCCCAGCGATTCGGCGAGGTGCGAGACGGTGGAAGGTTGGATCTCCGCGCGCACCCCAGTGTTCGAACCTCAAGGGTCTGCCGGAACCCGAAATCCGACATTTGGCGCGCCAGGTAGGGGTGCGCCGGAATCTGCCTTCCGTCGCCTCGCTCTTCCCCGACCACCGCAACCATATCTGACGCTCGTCGGGCTCGCGCCGAGCGCCGAGCCGCCCTCGCCTCCCATGTCGCCCGGACGGCTTCCGGCGGCGGGCGCCTCGCCGTTCCTCACCGCCAACACCGCCACCGCCCAGCGGGGACGGCAGCAAGCATCGCCCCTGCGCTCTCGGCGACCTCGGGGAGGGCAGCGCGCTTCCTCGTCACCCGCCCGTCGCGCGGTTCCTCCGCTCGTCGCGGCCCTCTGGCGGCTCGCGCAGCGCCGCCTTCCAGCCGCCATGTCAAGACATTCGCTCGCGGGTCGGCGCCTCCACGCGGCGGGGCTCCCTCGGCCGGACGGAGTCGCCGCCGGGCTGACCTTCGACTCTCAAGACCACCCCACCAACTCGGCCGGCTCGAAAAGGCTCCCCATGCTCGCACACCCACCATCTGCCAGTTGCCGTCACCAGGACCCTCATCGACGGCGGCGCCGGCCTCAACGTACTCTCAATCGAGGCCTTCAACCTCCTCTGCATACCCAGGGAGCGGCTGCAGCCTAGCCGGCCTTTTTCGGGCGTAGGAGGAGGGTCATCCAGCTCCGTGGGGCAAATCCGGCTTCCGGTGACCTTCGGCACCTACGATAACTTCCGCATGGAACTGGTCGACTTCGACATCGCCCCCATCGGCCTCCCCTACAATGCCATCCTTGGCTATCCAGCATTGGCCAAATTCATGGCCGCAACCCACCCGGGGTACAACCTCATGAAGATGCACAGCAGCGGCGTCCTCACCGTGCCGGGATATCAAGGTGCTTTCTATGAAGCCTTCAGCTCACCTCAAGACGGGGCCGCAGCGCAGCCGCCGATCGGAAGCCCCCAAGCCCAAGGGGGCTGCGCCGACCAAGAAGAAGCAGTTGTTCACTTAAGACAAGGCGGAGACCAATGAGATACCTGTCGATGAGGACGGGTCCACAAACGCCACCTTCACCATAGGCGCCAACCTCGAGCCCGAGCAGGAGGAAGCCCTTGTCAAGTTCCTGCCTGCGAACAAGAAGGTGTTCGCCTGGGAGCCCGATCAGTGGCGGGGATTCCACGGGCGAATCGAGCACCACCTCAACGTGCCCCAACGTGGCCCAAAGGAAGCGAAGCGAGAAGGCAGTCCACCAAAAGCAGGCCTTCATCGTCCAAGAGACCCACAAGCTAGAAGCCGCGGGGTTATTCGCGAGGTCCGATACTCAGATTGGCTGGCCAACCCGTGGTGGTGCCAAAGAAGGGAGAAAGGAGCGCATGTGTGTCGACTTCACCAACCTCAACAAAGCATGCCCGCAGGATCCATTTCCACTCCCTCGCATCGACCAGATCGTCGATTCCACCGCCGAGTGTGACCTGTTATGCTTCTTGGATGCCTTTTCCGGGTATCACCAAATCAAGATGGCGGTGGAAGACGTGGAAAAGACGGCCTTCCTAACCCCGTGTGGAGTGTACTGCTATACATGCATGCCATTCGGGCTGCGCAACGCGGGGGCAACCTTCTAGTGGCTCATGCACATCACCTTGGGCCCACAGCTCGGGAAGAATGTGGAGGCATACGTCGACGACATCGTGGTGAAGTCTCACGAGGCCAAGACCTTGATACAAGACCTGGAAGAAACCTTCGCGAGCCTCAACGCAGTGAGCCTGCGACTCAACCCGGAGAAGTGTGTGTTTGGAGTTCCCTCAGGCAAGCTCCTGTGTTTCCTCGTGTCCCACCGAGGCATCGAGGCCAACCCAGAAAAGGTCAAGGCAAGGAAGACATGAGCCCACCAAAGACCCTCGGGAAATGCAGAAGCTCACGGGCGCCAGAACGGCGCTGGGCCGTTCATCTCCCGATTGGGGGCGGGCGCTGCCTTTCTTCCACCGATGAAGAAAAGGGCCCTTCAAGTGGATCAAGAGGCCAAAAAGCGTTCAAGACCTCAAGAGGTACCGACCAGCCCTCCAGTGATGGTGGCCCCGCGCCGTCAGGACCCCTTGGTACTCTACCTCGCCGCCACTCCCTACTCCGCTAGCGCTGCTCTGGTGGCACTTAGGGAGGAGCGTCAGGCCAAGACCAGGCGGCCACCCGAGATAAGGACAGACCGAATCAGAAGGAACTGGCAGAAGCCAGCACCCCAATGGAAGAAGATCATCCATCACAGCAGAGCGCACCAAGGGCGGGGGAGGCCTCCCATCCAAGCACCCAGCTTCCGGAGGCGCCGTCGCCTCGGGAGGCACCACAGCTTCCGGAAGACGCCACCAGCACCGACGCCCCTAACCTCGTCGAGCACCCAGTGTACTTCGTCAGCACCGTGTTACGGGATGCAAGGGCACGGTACCCCATGCCACAGAAGCTCCTCCTCGCACTGTTGGTGGCTTCGCGCAAGCTGCGACACTACTTCCAGGGTCATCCGATCAAGGTTGTCTCGGCATACCCCCTAGAGAGAGTGCTCAGGAGCCCCAACTCGGCCGGAAGGGTTGCCGAGTGGAACATCGAGCTGCAAGCATTCCAGCTCGAGTTCAGCACAACCAGAGTCATCAAGGGGGCCACTGGCAGATTTTGTGGCGAATGGACCGAAGCACTGGCCTCGGGCGGCGAGATCGGTCCCTCTCCCCAGGAAGCGAAGCGCGAGAAGGTTGGGTCATGTACTTCGACGGAGCGTTCTCCAGACAGGGCGATGGGGCTGGGGCAGTGCTCATATCTCCCGCTCAGGACAAGCTCTACTATGCCGTGCAGCTCTGTTTCCAGCGTGGCGAGAAGGTCTCCAACTATATAGTAGAGTACGAGGGGCTGATAGCGGGTATGAAGGCTTCCGCTGCCCTGGGGGTGAGGCGCCTTACCATCAAGGGCAATTCGTAGCTCCTCATCAATTTCTCCAACAAGGTATACGAGCCAAGAGATGAACACATGGAGGCCTACCTTGCGGAGGTCCGCAGGATGGAGAAACAGTTCCGGGGGTTGGAGCTGCAGCACGTGCCCCGCGGCACCAATCAAGAGGCCAACGACATCACCAAACGAGCCTCCAGGAGGTTACCCCAGGAGCCGGGTGTCTTTGAGGAACGACTCTTCAAGCCCTCAGCCCTGCCGCCGTTATCAAGCACAGCACAGCCTCGGGAGGAGCTCCCTCAGCCACCTGCCTCGGGAGCCCCAGCCTGTGGCCCGGCCTCAAGAGCACGCCTACTCCTAACGATGGAACCTCAAGAGGAGTGCTGGATCACGGAGCTCAAGAGTTACTTAACGCGTGGGACTTTGCCGGAGAAGGAGGAGGAGGCAGAGTGTGGCGCGGCAAGCCACGACATCTGACATCATGGATGGAGAGCTCTGCCGGAAACGACCGAACGACGTATCCCTGCACTGCATCACCAGGGAATAGGGGAAGGAACTACTGGCAGATATACATGGCGGAGATTGTGGGCACCATTCGTCGTCACGGACCCTCGTCGACAAGGCGTTCCGCAGCGGTTTCTATTGGCCCACCGCGCTCAATGACGCTATCGAACTCGTGAAGGCTTGCGAGGCTTGCCAATTCCATGCCAAGCAGATCCACCAGCCAGCAGGAGGTCTACAAACCATCCCCCTCACTTGGCCATTCGCGGTCTGGGGGCTGGACATTCTGGGCCCCTTTCCTCGGGCGCCAGGGGGCTATCGTTACCTCTACGTCGCCGTGGACAAATTCACCAAGTGGGCCGAAGTCGAGGCCGTCCGCGCCATCCCCGCTGGTTCTGCGTCAAGTTCATAAAGGGCATCGTGAGCCGGTTCGGATTGCCGAACCGCATCATCACCGACAAGGGTTCGCAGTTCACCTGTAACCTTTTTAAAACGTACTGTGCTAACCTTGGGACGCAGATATGCTACGCTTCGGTGGCGCACCCCCGCAGCAACGGCCAGGCGGAGCGGGCCAACGCAGAGGTCCTGAGAGGCCTCAAGACCAGGACGTTCAAGAAGAAGCTGGAGGCCTGCGGTAGGGGCTGGTATGACGAGCTTCCGTCCGTGTTGTGGTCCATCCGCACAACCGGAACCAAGCCAACTGGGGAGACCCCCTTCTTCCTGGTCTACGGAGTCGGCGGTCCTCCTCACGAGGTCAGCGTCGATCCGCTGGTCCCGGCGTTCGATGAGGCGCTGCGGGGCGCCATGCGGGGGCGGCCCTCGTCTTTGGGGAGAGCGCCGTCAGCCCAGCTGCGAGCAGCAAAGGTACCAGCGAGCACTCGGCGATACCACCGCCGCAACATCCGCCCCGAACTCTCGAGGTAGGGGACCTCGTGCTCACTGGTCCTCTCCGGGAGGGATTGCATAAGCTCTCTCCCATGTGGGAGGGCCCGTTCAAGGTTGTTCATATTTCCGGCTTAGCTCTCGGCTTGGAGACTCAAGAGGGAGTACCTATCTGAACGCGTGGAACATCCAAAGCACCTCCTCGGTTTTACCCTAAAAGGCCTAGTGCTCGTGAAGAAGGCGAATGCTGTGAAGCTCATCTTTTGGAAAAAGCCCAAAGCACATGAAGAAGGCGAATGCCCGTGAAGCTCATCTTTTGGAAAAGGCCCAGAGCTCATGAAGAAGGCGAATGCCCGTGAAGCTCATCTTTTGGAAAAGGCCCAGAGCACGTGAAGAAGGCGAATGCCCAGAAGCTCATCTTTTTGGAAAAGGCCCAGAGCCTGTGAAGAAGGCGAATGCCTGTGAAGCTCATCTTTTTGGAAAAAGCCAGAGCCTGTGAAGAAGGTGAATGCCTGTGAAGCTCATCTTTTTGGAAAAGGCCCAGAGCCTATGAAGAAGGCGAATGCCCGTGAAGCTCATGTTTTTGGAAAAGGCCCAGAGCCTGTGAAGAAGGCGAATGCCTGTGACGCTCATTCTTTTTGGAAAAGGCCCAGAGCCTGTGAAGAAGGCGAACGCCTGTGAAGCTGTCGCGCTCTAGAAAGGCCCAGAGCCTGTGAAGAAGGACAACGCGTGTGAAGCTCGCCGCCCGTGACACTCTCACGTAATAATGAGTTGGGGCTGTACACGCCCCGGAGTCTCAGGAGTGCCGCCTCAGCCCCGGGCTCCCTCCCACGCCAGTGGCAGCACTTAGCTCCGTTGGTGAGAAGACGTCGAAGACTAGACTAGGTGCCGGACGCGGCTTTTTCATTTGCTTTCTGCAGTTGACTAGTTATTCCCATTTGGAGTTTTTATCGAAACTATCGCCCCTTTTTGGTCCGTGGTTCTTCGATCTGTTTCGCTCTCCTGCCTCGATTTCTCTTGCGTGGGGGCTCGTGAGGCAGAAGCCTCGGGAGCCCCCGCGAGCGTTCCTGCCCCTATCGCTCAAGTTTTCACGGCCCTGGTCCACAGCTGGAACACCCCTCCTGACCATGCCTCACGGGCAGCACAACGCGAACACGGGGCCTGGATCGGTCGCCCCCGCAGCCACGGCTGGGGTTCACTTGCGAATGGGCGCCGGCAAAGGGCTATCAGACGATTACAAAAGCAGTACAACAATTAACGGAGTTAACCTAAACGCGCCCCCACGGGGCCGCACATTATTGTCTTTTTGCGCAGGAGAAAAGAAAGGAAAAGGACAGAAACAGGTGAAGCACGCCCCGTGCCGGCTCTCTTGGAGGGCTCGAGCCGCCTCTGGAGCTTAGGCGGACTCCCTCTCGCGCTTCACCGGGGTATGGCGGCAAGCGGACCCGCTGCCACCCCCCAAGCAGGCGCGGCGGCGTGGGGGCTGGCCGCGGCCGCTGCTGGAGGAATCACCATCCGAAGAAGAGCTGGTGAAGCGTGAGGAGTCACGGGCATCGCCAGCCGCCCGCGCGCTGCCCTCTCCACCCACGCCAGGGCTGAGTCCTCGGCCGCGGTCGTCGTCTTCAGGGCAGCACCCCATGCGGCGACCGTCTTCCCCAAACACCCTCACGTAGAAGGTGGCGTCGCCTTCGTACTTGAAGTGCAGGGAGCACCGGCGGCGAAGACCACGCGCGTGAGCGAACGTCTGCCAACTGCGGGTGAGGAACAGGTTCCCTGCAGCGGAGACCTCCAGAGAAGCCCACGAAGCCTGCTCAGCAGCCATCGCACGGGCGAGAGGCCACTCAGGTGCCATCTGGGAGCTCACCCAAGAGGAAGCACGGAGTTGAAGCGGACGTCGGACGGCTCCTCCGCCCTCACCATGAACTCCGGCAGCGCTTCAAAGAGCATGGAGACGCTGCCTTGGGGGCGCATGGCGGGCACGCCCTCCGACCATGGCCAGCCGCTCGTCGCCACGCCGAGAGCCTCCCCACGACCATGGGGACGCCGTGGAGGCCACGGGTGCTGCGGGGCGACCTCGACCACGCTTAGGCGGAGGAGAGGAAGACTCGACCGACGGCCCTTCCGCTTCTCTGCGGCCGAGAACTTCCTTGGTGGAGCCATGGAGAAGAAGGAGAGACGAAATGATAGATCGAAGGGCGCGCCGTTCAGATTTATTGCCGTGAAGGCCAACTGTCAGCCTCCACGATCACCGGTAATCATGACCAATTCTGCATGCAGGGACTTGTCGAATCCGGGTGGTTACCGAAGCATCGCGGGGAAGCAGTGCGCACAAGTCCAATCAACCGCCACGCGTCGCCCAAGGCTGCAGGCTGTAAGGGCCCGCGACGCTTCGCACTTGCCCTTTCTCCTCTCTGCTCGGCCAAGTTCGGGCGCGCCGTGGGCCGGGGCTCTGTCGACGCCCACGGGAACAGGGGTCCCAGACTTGCTCGCTCGGCTTGCGGCGTGGCTCAAAGGAGGCCCAGGACAGCCCATCTTCATCAATGCAAGCTCAAGACCCTCGCGAGGGGCCAAACCTCGCGGGGCGGACGACAAGGAGCTTCCTCAGGCACGGCCTCGTCAGGCTGGCTCATGAGGAGGCGGAGAGTTCAAGGCAGGGTACCTCGCGAGGTGCCCATGACGCAAGCCATGACGACCAAGGGCGCCCGATCGAGGCGCCGATCCGCAGGCGTCCTCCTTTCCTCTTTGGTGCAAAGGGAGCAAGCGCAGCGAGAGCATCAAGCAAAGGCATCCGTTTGATGCAACAAGACCAAGACCAGCCCCAACGGCTGGAAGGGAGTCATCGTGGAGCCCAAGTAGGCATCATCACCAGAGCCTTTGGCAGGCGAGGACCAACTTTAGTCAGGATAAGTGTACCTGCTGTTCCCCTTCAAAATGGCCAATTGTTGGCGCCCTTCCCGCTCAATATTTGGGAAGAGGCCCAGGGCCTTCACCTATAAATAGGAGTAGCCACCCACAGGGTAGAGGGATCCGGAATCCAGAGAAAGACAGAGACCCGATCCTCAAGCTAGAGCGACGGGACACCACCTAGTAGTTCATCACACCCACCAAGAACAGACCCTCGCGAGGCTGTTCTTCCTTGTACTGTTCCTCATCAGCCCCAGAGGCAATCCACCATGCCACAAACTAGAGTAGGGTATTACACCACAACGGTGGCCCGAACTAGCATAAATCTTGTGTCTCTTGTGCTGTTCTGTTTAGTAGTTTAGGTCCCAGCGATTCGGGGAGGTGCGAGACGGTGGAAGGTTGGATCTCCGCGCGCACCCCAGTGTTCGAACCTCAAGGGTCTACCGGAACCCGAAATCCGACAGGTTAGACTCAAATGTGCTTGCCATGTGTTTCACGATGCTCTCTTTACGTTTCAATTCTTATCTTTTATGTGAGCATCATTGAAATCATCATGCCTAGCTAGGGGCGTTAAATGTTACCGCTTGTTGGGAGGCAACCCAATTTTATTTTCGTTCTTTGCTTTTTGTTCCTGTTTAGTAATAAATAATCTATCTAGCCTCTGGTTAGATGTGGTTTTATGTTTTAATTAGTGTTTGTGCCAAGTAGAACCAACAGGATCTTCTTGGATGATAGTTGTTTGATCTTGCTGAAAAAGACAGAAACTTTGTGCTCACGAGAATAATTGTTAAAATTCACCAGAACGTGATAAAATGGTAATTATTTTTGCAGTAGATCAATATAGAAATTATCCAGGATGTCCTAGTTCTTAAGAATTTTTGGAGTTCCATAAGTATTCGATCAAATCAGATTACTACAGACTGTTCTGTTTTTGACAGATTCTGTTTTGTATGTGTTGTTTGCTTATTTTGATGAATCTATGAGTAGTATCGGAGGGTATGAACCATAAAGAAGTTGGAATATAGTAGATATTACACAAATATAAATAAATAATGAGTTCACAACAGTACCTAAGTGGTGGTTTTATTTTCTTATACTAACGGAGCTTACGAGTTTTCTGTTGAGTTTTGTGTTGTGAAGTTTTCAAGTTTTGGGTAAAGATTCGATGGACTATGGAATAAGGAGTGGAAAGAGCCTAAGCTTGGGGATGCCCAAGGCACACCAAGGTAATATTCAAGGACAACCAAGAGCCTAAGCTTGGTGATGCCCCGGATGGCATCCCATCTTTCGTCTTCGCTCATCGGTAACTTTACTTGGAACTATATTTTTATTCACCACATGATATGTGTTTTGCTTGGAGTGTCATTTTATTTTATTTTGTTTCGCTTTCTGTTTGAATAAAATACCAAGATCTGAAATTCTTAAATGTTAGAGAGTCTTCACATAGTTACATAATTATTCAACTACTCATTGATCTTCACTTATATCTTTTGGAGTAGTTTGACGTTTGCTCAAGTGCCTCACTTATATCTTTTTAAAGCACGTTGGTGGTTTTATTTTATAGAAATAGATGAACTCTCATGCTTCACTTATATTATTTTGAGTCTTAAACAGCATGGTAATTTGCTTTGTTTATAAATTTAGTCCTAATATGATAGGCATCCAAGATGGGTACAATAAAAACTTCCATATAAAGCGCATTGAATACTATGAGAAGTTTGATACTTGGTGATCTTTTTGAGATATGAAGATGGTGATATTAGAGTTGTGCTAGTTGAGTAATTGTGAATTTGAGAAATACTTGTGTTGAAGTTTGCAAGTCCTGTAGCATGCACGTATGGTAAACGTTGTGTGACAAATTTGAAGCATGAGGTGTTCTTTGATTGCTTTCCTTATGATTGGCGGTCGGGGACGAGCGATGGTCTTTTCCTACCAATCTATCCCCCTAGGAGCATGCACGTAGTGCTTGGTTTTTGATGACTTGTAGATTTTTGCAATAAGTATGTGAGTTCTTTATGACTAATGTTGAGTCCATGGATTATACACACTCTCACCCTTCCATCATTGCTAGCCTCTTCGGTACTGTGCATTGCCTTTTCTCACCTTGAGAGTTGGTGCAAACTTCGCTGGTGCATCCAAATATGATACGCTCTATCACACATAAACCTCCTTATATCTTCCTCAAAACAGCCACCATACCTACCTATTATGGCATTTCCATAGCCATTCCGAGATATATTGCCATGCAACATTCCACCGTTCCGTTTATTATGGCACGCTTCATCATTGTCATATTGCCTTGCATGATCATGCAATTGACATCGTATTCGTGCCAAAGCCACCATGCATAATTTCATACATGTCACTCTTGTTTCATTGCCCATCCCGATACACCACCGGAGGCATTCATATAGAGTCATATCTTGTTCTAGTATCGAGTTGTAATCATTGAGTTGTAAATAAATAAAAGTGTGATGATCATCATTAATAGAGCATTGTCCCATGAAAAAAAGGGAAAGGCAAAAAAAGAAAGGCCAAGAAAAAGAGAAAGGCCAAAAAAAGGAAAGGCCCAAAAAAAGAGAAAGGAAATAAAAGGGACAATGCTACTATCTTTTTTTCCACACTTGTGCTTCAAAGTAGCACCATGATCTTCATGATAGAGAGTATCTTATTATCTCACTTTCATATACTAGTGGGAAATTTTCATTATAGAACTTGGCTTGTATATTCCAACAATGGGCTTCCTCAAATGCCCTAGGTTTTCGTGAGCAAGCAAGTTGGATGCACACCCACTTAGTTTCTTTTGTTGAGCTTTCATACATTTATAGCTCTAGTACATCTGTTGCATGGCAATCCCTACTCCTCGCATTGACATCAATTGATGGGCATCTCCATAGCCTGTTGGTTAGCCGCGTCGATGTGAGACTTTCTCCCTTTTTGTCTTCTCCACACAACCCCCATCATCATATTCTATTCCACCCATAGTGCTATGTCCATGGCTCACTCTCATGTATTGCGTGAAAGTAGAAAAAGTTTGAGAATACTAAAGTATGAAACAATTGCTTGCCTTGTCATCGGGGTTGTGCATGATGAGAGCATTATTGTGTGATGAAAATGAAGCATAGCCAAACTATATGATTTTGTAGGGATGAGCTTTCTTTGGCCATGTTATTTTGATAAGACATAATTGCTTGGTTAGTATGCTTGAAGTATTATTATTTTTATGTCAATATTAAACTTTTGTCTTGAATGTTATGGATATGAATATTCTTGCCACAATAAAGAAGATTACATTGATAAATATGTTAGGTAGAATTCCACATCAAAAATTCTATTTTTATCATTTACCTACTCGAGGACGAGCAGGAATTAAGCTTGGGGATGCTTGATACGTCTCCAATGTATCTATAATTTCTTATTGTTCCATGCTATTATATTATACATCCAGGATGTTTTATATGCATTTATATGCTATTTAATTTAATTTTTGGGACTAACCTATTAACCTAGAGCCCAGTGCCAGTTTCTGTTTTTTCATTGGTTTTGAGTTTTACAGAAAAGGAATACCAAACGGAGTCCAATGGACGTGCCAATTTTTGATGATCTTTTATGGACCAAAAGAAGACCCCAGAGTAAAAGAGTTGGGCCACAAGTGTCCCGGGCCGTCCACGAGGGTGGGGGGCGCACCCACCCCCCGTGCACGCCAACGTACCTCGTGGACGACTCGGGCACCTCCCTGACTTGTTCCCGACGCCAGAAATTCCTATAAATATTGAAACCTCCAGAACATAACCTAGATCGGGAGTTCCGCCGCCGCAACCTCTGTAGCCACCAAAAACCAATCGGGACCCTGTCCGGGCACCCTACCGGAGGGGGATCCATCACCGGTGGCCATCTTCATCATCCCGGCGTTCTCCATGATGAGGAGGGAGTAGTTCACCCTCGGGGCTCAGGGTATGTACCAGTAGCTATGTGTTTGATCTCTCTCTCTCTTTCTCCCGTGTTCTTGAGGTCGTACGATCTTGATGTATCACGAGCTTTGCTATTATAGTTGGATCTTATAATGTTTCTCCCCCTCTACTCTCTTGTAATGGATTGAGTTTTCCCTTTGAAGTTATCTTATCGGATTGAGTCTTTAAGGATTTGAGAACACTTGATGTATGTCTTGCGTGGGATACCCGTGCTGACAATGGGGTATTGTATTGAATCACTTGATGTATGTTTTCGTGATCAACTTGCGGGTTCCGTGACCTTGGGAATCTATGCATAGGGGTTGGCACACTTTTTCATCTTGACTCTGTAGAAACTTTGGGGCACTCTTTGAAGTACGTTGTGTTGGTTTGAATAGATGAAAATGAGATTGTGTGATGCATATCGTATAATCATACCCATGGATACTTGAGGTGACATTGGAGTATCTATGTGACATTAGGTTTTTGGCTGATTTGTGTCTTAAGGTGTTATTCTAGTACGAACTCTTGAATAGATCGATCAGAAATAATAACTTTGAGGTGGTTTCGTACCCTACCATAATCTCTTCGTTTGTTCTCCGCTATTAGTGACCTTGGAGTGACTCTTTGTTGCATGTTGAGGGATATTTATATGATCCAATTATGTTATTATTGTTGAGAGAACTTGCACTAGTGAAAGTATGAACCCTAGGCCTTGTTTCAACGCATTGCAATACCGTTTGTGCTCACTTTTATTACTTGTTACCTTGCTGTTTTTATATTTTCAGATTACAAAAACCTATATCTACCATCCATATTGCACTTGTATCACCATCTCTTCGCTGAACTAGTGCACCTATATACATTTTACCATTGTATTGGGTGTGTTCGTGACACAAGAGACCCTTTGTTATTTGGTTGCAGGGTTGCTTGAGAGAGACCATCTTCATCCTACACCTCCCACGGATTGATAAACCTTAGATCATCCACTTGAGGGAAATTTGCTACTGTCCTACAAACCTCTGCACTTGGAGGCCCAACAAAGTCTACAAGAAGAAGGTTGTGTAGTAGACATCACCGGGTTTCATGATGATTTTATTATTTGTCTGAGAATGCATGCCTCACCAACTTCCTCCACGACCAGTGCGAACAATATCTCCTACTCACTAATATTTTTGTGCAAAATTTTCATTTCCATGCTTGGAAATCACCGCCTTTAGTGGAGTTTCATTTATATGATGAATTTAAGGAGATGACCTTATATGATTTTTGTCGGGTATGCAAGATACCCTTTGAGGGCAGCATAGAGGAACCACACCGTAATGATGTGGAGAGATTTATTAATGAAATTGGTATAGGGGAAACGAGGAAAGTTTCTTGTGCAAGAATTACTAGCATACATATTCCTGTTCTACTTACTTTGCATTATTTTCTAGTAGATGCTTAATTGGTCGTGGGAACAGTGGAAACCTTAGCCCCTGCTATTGCTATTTTGCGCCATGCCTTGTTTCGTGATACTACCTTCAGTTTAGGTGCTATTGTTGCTAAACTGTTAAATCTGAACCGTACAAATGGTCCCATCTTTGGAGTCATCTTTGCTTCGCGCCTTGCTGCACACTTTAACATACCTATCAGGCATTATGAGAAAGCGGAAAAGTTGCTGCCTCCTATTTTTCTAGATTATAAGACTATGGTAGCACATGATTTTATTATTAAAGATAAGAAGAAGATGCTTAAGTATAAATTGATATTTGATAAAAATTATTGTGAGATTATTACCTTGCCTGCGCCCTCTTTGTTTAACATATTTTCAGGCACATACCTCATTTTGCCGGAGGCCATTCATGCATACTTGAGCATGACACCCGCTCCAGAGGCTGAATCGGAACTACCACTTGACCCTTATCGGCAGTCTGTATATCAGTGGGATCCAGAGGAGCTCGCCAACCAGTGGCACCCAGAGTATCCTCCTCAGTATACTGGAGAGAGTAGGTTTGATCCATGGGCATAGACCAACTTAGGCAAAAATCCTAAGCTTGGGGGAGTACGTATTTCTCACCGACATTACATTCGAGTTCACATACTCATTCTAGTTGTCAGTGCTCATACTTTTTCACTGTACTATCCATGCTAGTTTATTTTCCTTTTTCTCGCTTTCTTTTTGTGTGCTTGAATAACCTTGAGAATAAACCATAAAATTAGTTGTAGCTTTGTCACATCCCTAGTTCTGGTATGACCTAGACTAGCTGGTCATTTGTGCATCATGTTTAAATTTCATTTAAATTTGAAATGAGGATTTGTGAAACCCTCAGAATCATTTCTGGAAATGACCCAAATAAAAATTGCTTCAATTTGGCCCAAGAAAATGTTCCTGTTTCCTCTAAAAATATTGGTCAGAGGTAAAATTCCAACCAATATTTTTGGGAGCTCATAAGTATTTATTTTTGGCCATTTGAATTAATGCAGTAAATATTTGCCTTGGATATCTATATGTTATATATAAAATATATTTCCAAAAATTATGCTAGTTGTTGAGGAGCTCTGGAATAATACCACTAGCCCCTACAAAAATTGGCATAAGTTAATAAAATGGTTTAGTATTTTATTTAAATTTTATTTAAATCAAAACAAATGTCGAAAAATAGAAAAGAAAACAAAAGGGAAAACCTAACTGGGCCACTTACATGCAGCAGGCAGCCTTTGTCTTGGTTGGGCTCGCCCAGCAGGCGCCCACCCACCACCGCCGTCGTCCTCCTGGCGCCACGGCCAGGCATGTGGCGACGACGCAGCACCGCCAGCACAAGATGGGCGCCACGCCAAAGAGCCTGCACAGCATCCTCCTCGTCGCCTGGATGCCCCGGACATCGCCACGCCGCCCGGTCCTCCCCACTCTCTCGCTCTCCCTCCTTCCCTGGACCTCTCCCACTCCCCGCGCCCGAAGCGCTGCCGCCGCCGCAGCTCACCGCCGACGCGCTCCCCGCCGTCCCCTCGCCCCTCCGTGGAGTCCACGAGCTCTGCCACGACTCCCTCGTCCTCTCCGTCAAGGCACGTGCCTCAGGAGGCCTTGGAGCGCCTCCATCGACGCCGTCTTCATCTCCGGTCGCCGGAGATCGCCTTCGCCGCCTCGCTGGTTCCAGCCCCTCCCCGAGCTCGCCGACCGCCTCGTCCGAACCGCTGTGAGCTCTACTCCGTTTCCCCCCTCCTCCCCGGCTCGTTTGCCCCGTCTAGCTAGCTCAACCACCGCGCCCAAGCTCCTCCTCGCCACGGGCCATGGTGCCACCGTAGCCACAGCTGCCACAGCTACAACCGAGCTCACCGCCGTCCTCAAGTGCCCTCCAGCGTCGTTTGCACCCAACCGCAACCCCCTAGTGCCCGTAGCACCTAACCCGCAAGACGCACCGACTCCGCCGCCGCCCGAAGCCGCTCCGCGAGCTCCGGTTGCCCCTGCCTCTCCCACTTGCTCCAATCGGTGCGGACGAGCGCTGGCTCCTCGCCCGTGGTCTCCGCCGCCCAAATGGTCACCGGAGCGACGATCCCGAGCCCTCCACCGTGTTTGGCCTCGCCGGTGGCTAGACGCCGGCGGGATAGACCGGGTCAACCCCCGCTAACTAAGCCTCCCTTGTGACGCTGACATGTGGGGCCCGGCCCTGCTAATTTTTAGTTTAGGATTAGTTTAGCAACTAATTAACTCTGTTAACTAACTATGACACTGACGTGTGGACCCCACGTCGGGTTTGACCTCATCGGTCGCATTGACTTGTCGACGTCATGCTTACACAATCTTGACAAGATGAATGCAATTTTCTGGATTTAAATTAAATCAGGAAATTCCAGAAAATATTCAAACTTCAAAAATTCATATAAATTCAACCGCAGCTCAGATTGAAATAATTTATATATGAAAAATTATCAGAAAAATGCAATCTTTCCATCTGTACCAGTTTCATGCATGACAAACCAACCTAAACCTGCTGTATAGGTGAAAACATGTAAATGGCATTTATAAGAGCTTAATTTGGAGTTGCATTTTAACCCTTGGTTCAAATGGACTTCATTCAAATTGAATACTAGTTGCATTAGCTCAAACAGCATCACATCTACATGCCATGATCATGCATCATATTGTTGCATATGATTGTGTATTGATTGCCGCACTGTTCCTTCTCGATAGGTCCTGCTCGAGACGCGTTCAGTACATGTCGTGAAGCAATGCCCCCTTGTTGATTTACCGGGCAAGCAAATCCCTTGTTCATTCCGATACAATCCTACTCTCGCTCCTACTCTCGGTTATTGCATTAGGACAACAACGATTCATCTGCTACTTTGTGCTGCGGTAGTTGAACCCATTCCTCTGCATGACCTGTCATTGCCACAGTAAATAGTTGAAACCCACTAGCATGCGTAGGAGTCGATTGAGCCATGTTGTGTTCCTCCCATGCTATGCCTGCTATTGCTTAGAGTTGTGTCAGGTCTGATTCATTGGGAATGAATTGGAGTGTTACGGTATGTTCCGACGCTGAGAGTGAAGTGTGTGAACACGATTTGGTAAAGGTAGCGGTGAGAGGCCATGTAGGAGTACATGGTGGGTTGTCTCACTGGAACCGTCCTTAAGCACTGAGTTCTATGTATGTCGTCCAATGACTCGATACTACCACACATTGGGCTCCGGGCCCTCCAGGCTCTCTCGACTTATTAACCAACTTGATCTCTGTCCAGGAGTCGCAACTAGTTTCTGGTGTTTGTAGGTAGTGTTAGTAGTCTACCAAGTGGCACCCCGCCAGGTGGGCTTGGGATAGACTAGGAACAAGTGGCACGGTGTACCAAGCGTAGATCCATCCGGCGAGGTGGGCTTGGTAACCCTGCACACATCGTTTGGGGCCGTGAGCAACACCCCGGCCGGATCTCCTTGCGGATGGAGCCCGAATAGGCGATAAACCTTGGCTAGAGTCTTGTGTGGTTAGTCAGGTCGTGGCCGACACCCTCGCCAGGCTTCCGCTTGAAGGTTGCCGAGGTACATGACGTGTACATGGTGATAAGTGGTGAGAGCGTGTGTGAAGAAGTACACCCCTGCAGGGTTATCATGATCTATTCGAATAGCCGTGTCCTCGGTTATGGACTTCTTGGATGCTTACGTGGTACATAGACAACTTGAAGTGGATACTCTAAAATGCTCAAGACAAGTGTGAGTGCTATGGATGGCCTTCTCGTATGGAGACGGGGATGAATCCATAGTAGTGTATTGTGTGGTGACTAGTGGACTCGTGTGCGCCATATCACCTCAAAGAAGTTCTGGTAGTCGTAGAACAGGATAGCCACAGAGTCAAAGCTGGCTTGCTGCAACTAAACCCCACATTACCCTCTTGATACAAATGCATGTATGTTAGGATCTGATGTAAGTCTTGCTGAGTACCTTTGTACTCACGTTTGCTTTATTTATGTTTTGCAGATGAGACATCTGTCTCACTAGTAGTTCCGCTTGGACTTCGACGAGTAGCTTGTTACCTCAGCTACGATCTTGTACCCTTGGGAGGGTCTTGTAGATAGTCAGGCTTCTCAGCCTTTTTCTTTTGTAGTTATGCGTACTCGGACATGTAATGCTTCCGCTTGTTGCTTGTATGCTCAATGATGGGTCATGTGACCCTGTTTGTATTATTGCTATGTGGCTCTTGAGCCTTTATCTATATGAGTTTGCGTTATGTTGTGATGCCATGTTGTACATCACATACTTGCATGTTATCGTCGTGTAACTTGTATTGCTATGTGTGGGATCCGACAACCTAGTTGTTTATCCTTGGTAGCCTCTCTTATGGGGAAATGTAGTCTCGTGCTTCGGCGATAGTAGTCCGCTACAGCCGGTTCACGGAGTCCTGCTAGCCCAAAGACTACTGCTTGGACACTTGACTGGCGGCATGTGTTTCACTTCGTTCCTATGTCTCGTCCCTTCGTGAAATGTCACACGGTGATATTCGAGTCTGCCTAGCCTGCTACAGCCGGGATACGGAGTCCTCATTAGCCAGTGCTACAGCCCGAATTCATACGTTGATGACCGACATGCTCGATGTGATTCATGTATGCCTGTCCCCATAGGTTAGTGCCACTTTGGGTTCACGACTAGTCATGTCGGCCCGGGTTCTCTGTCATATGGATGCTAGCGACACTATCATATACGTGAGCCAAAAGGCGCAAGCGGTCCGGGCCATGGTAAGGCGACACCCGTGGGAATACCGTGCGTGTGGCCGCAAATTGATATGATGTGTTACATGCTAGATCGGTGTGACTTAGGATCGGGGTCCCGACAGCTTTGGTATCAGAGCCTGACTGCCTGTAGGATTTCCAAGCCAACCTGGTCGAAGTTGAGTCTAGAAATTCTTTAGTTATGTAAGGGAATTGATTGTGGAAGGGAACGTAAGGCTCTTTTTACTCCTTTACCTCATGGCCCTCTGATCTGAGTCGTCCTATCTTTCCTACTGGGTTAAGGAACTAGGCTTTCTCTTCTGTCTATCAAGATCACGTGTTACTACTCCGTAGCTCCATAGGGTTGGTTGATCAGAGTCATACCCCAGTTTTTGAGTACCTCCGGTGTAGTCTGTTTAGTAATATCTCAGAACCTTGAGTGGAGATGTTGAGTATGTTACTACCCCATTTTAGCAGGATGTCTCATTTTGAGCATTTTACTGCCGTTATGCTGCCGGAATTACCCTAGGAGTTCGAGAGTTACTAATTTCTTTGTCCTACATTTGACAGTCTGTAGTTGATGTTGATTCCGTCCTTGGTTTCGTTTCTCAGGATGTCATCAGTTAAGCGAAGTTCTGTAGCTCGTAGCCAGAACCACGGAGATGGTAGGGATGAGAATCCTCCCGACCAGCCTTCATTGGCAGAGTTCATGTTAGAGATGGAGAGGAACAAGCGTGAGTCTAACCGCTTGTTGGCACGTATCGAGGAGAACACCGCTGCGGTTCAAAGGGCGCAACCATTCATGACTTCATTCGCTTGCACCCACCTACCTTTCATCATTCCATCGAGCCACTCGATGCAGATGACTGGCTCCGTAGTATCACACGCAAGCTCCGTTCTGCGAACGTAGCTGAAAGTGACAAGGTCACCTATGCTGCATACCACCTGGAAGGTCATGCTAGTCTTTGGTGGCAGAACTACGAGGCTATGCTTCCAGCTGGCCAGATTCCTACCTGGAGAGATTTCACTGAGGCTTTTTGCGAGCATCACATTCCTGAAACCCTCATCGATCGCAAGAGAGAAGAATTCTGTAGTTTCACCCAGAGTAAGATGGCTGTTGATGCTTACAACAGAGAGTTTGAGAACCTTGCCCGCTATGCTTCAGAAGAGGTGTCCACGGACGACAAGAAGCAGGCTAGGTTCCGGAAGGGTCTCAACCCCAAGTTGCGTCGTGATCTCCACCTACATCATTGTGATACATTCCAGGCTCTTGTGAACAAGGCCATTAATGCAGAGACAGCTCAGCTCACTTACGAGGAGTCTCGTAAGCGCACCCGTGATTTGGGATCTTCTTCCGGTTCTAGTTCTCAGAAGCGCCGGATTTGGATTCCGAACTCCGCTCTTCCTCCTGGATATACACCAAGGCCATCTTATGTGGCACCTCATCCAGTTCAGCAGTATGCCCCACCCAGGCCTATTGGTGGACCACATGCCAATACGGGTCCACGTCCTACCTCCAAGATTTGCTACAAGTGTGGAGAGCCAGGCCACATTGCCCGTATTTGTACTCAGATCCGAGTTGCTCCACCCCAGCCCGAGAAGTCTGTTGGCCGTGGTAGTAAGCCATCACGCAAGATGATCAGTGTCAAGTCAGCTCCCACTGAACATGGACGTGTGCATCACGTCTCAGCTCTGACGCCATGATGATCCGATGTCGTTCTTGGTACACTCCTTGTCAACTGTCATCCAGCTTCGGTTCTATTCGATACTGGAGCATCTCATTCCTTCATTTCTGAAAGCTATGCCCGCTTGCACGACATGTCATTCTGTGATATGCCCTCCCCGCTACTCATTGAAACTCCTGGATCCAAATGGAAAACTTCTTGTGTAAGCCATGGTAACGAAATCCTTGTTGACAGACTTGTATTCCTTGCCTCACTTATAGCTCTCAAGTCTTCAGATATTAACATCATCTTGGGTATGGACTGGATGACAGCTCATCATGCCAAGATTGATTGTCACACCAGGTCTGTCCAGCTCACACACCCATCTGGCAAGATAGTCACTGTCTCCACTAGAGTTGCAAAGCGTCAACTCTATTCTCTTAATGCCAGCCCTCTTCCAGACCTTGAATATATCCCGATAGTCCGTGATTTTACGGATGTCTTTCCAGAGGAACTGCCAGGTATTCCACCTGACAGAGATGTAGAGTTCGTCATAGATCTTATCTAGGAGACCTTATAAGATGGCACCCTTAGAACTAGCCGAGCTTAAGAAACAACTTGACGAGTCCTTGCAAAAGGGTTTCATCCGTCCTAGTTCTTCTCCTTGGGCTTGCCCCGTCCTCTTCGTCAAGAAGAAGGATGGTACGGACCGGTTGGTTGTAGATTATCGTCCCGTTAATTTGGTCACGATAAAGAACAAGTATCCGCTCCCCAGGATCAACGACCTGTATGATCAGCTCGTTGGATCCTCAGTCTTTTCCAAGATGGATTTGAGGTTAGGCTACCACCAAATCAAGATCAGAAATGGGGACATCCCCAAGACAGCCTTTATCACTCGTTATGGCCAGTACGAGTACACCGTCATGTCCTTTGGTCTAACCAATGCTCCAGCTACATTCTCCCGCTTGATGAACTCGATCTTCATGGAGTACTTAGATAAATTTGTCGTGGTTTACCTCGATGATATTCTTATTTACTCGAAGAACGAGGAAGAGCATGCCGAACATCTTAGACTTGTGTTAGAAAAACTCAGAGAGCACCGCCTTTATGCCAAGTTCTCCAAGTGTGAATTTTGGTTGCCAGAAGTGACCTACCTAGGCCATGTAATCTCTGGTAAGGGCATTGCTGTCAATCCCGAGAGAGTTAAGGCTGTTCTCGATTGGACTCCACCTGAAACCGTTAAACAAGTTAGGAGCTTCCTTGGTCTAGCCAGCTATTGTCGCCGCTTTGTTGAAAACTTCTCCAAAGTAGCCAAACCCCTCACGGAACTTCTCAAGAAAGATAAAAAGTTTGAGTGGTCCCCACAGTGTGAGTACAGTTTTCAGGAACTGAAAAGATGCCTGACTTCTGCTCCCATACTTGTGTCACCGGATTTCACTAAAGACTTTGTTATCTACTGCGACGCCTCACGACAAGGACTAGGTTGCATTCTTATGCAGGATCGTCATGTGATTGCCTATGCATCTCGTCAGTTGCATCCACATGAGGAGAATTATCCTACACATGATCTAGAGCTTGCAGCCGTAGTCTATGCACTCAAGACCTGGTGACACTACCTTCTTGGTAAATGTTGCGAGATCTACACCGATCACCAGAGTGTCAAGTATATCTTCACCCAACCAGATTTGAACCTTAGGCAAAGACGATGCTTGGAGTTGATTTCAGATTATGATCTAGGGATTACCTACACCCCAGGCAAAGCCAATGTCATGGCTGATGCGCTAAGTCGCAAATCCTATTGCAACAATCTCATGTTGCAGCAGGGTCAACCACTTCTCTATGAGGAATTCTGTAAGCTTAACCTTCACATGGCTCCTCACGGATTCCTTTCTACCTTGGTGGCGAAACCTGATCTTGAGGATCGGATTGTCGCTGCTCAAAAGCAAGACACAGGAATTTATCGGATCAAGAGAAACATTAAGAAGGGAGTTAGTGGATGTTTCTCTATGGATGATCGTGGTGTTGTTTTCTTTGAGAATCGTTTGGTGGTTCCCAAGAATCAACATCTTCGACAATTGATTCTTAAGGAGGCGCATGAATCTCCTCTCACAATTCATCCCAGTAGTACTAAGATGTATCAGGACCTACGCCAGAGGTTCTGGTGGACTAGGATGAAGAGAGAAATTGCTGAGTTCATTGCTAACTGTGACGTTTGTCGTCGCGTTAAGGCAGAGCATCAGAGACCTGCTGGCACCCTTTAGCCTTTAGCTATTCCCGAGTGGAAATGGGATAAAGTTGGTATGGACTTCATCACCGGTTTTCCCAGGACCAAGAAAGGGAATAATGCTATCTTCGTAGTCATTGATCGTCTCTCCAAGGTGGCTCACTTCCTTCCTGTTCGAGAGAGTATCACCGCTAGTCAGCTCGCTGACTTATATATCTCTCGAATAGTTTCACTCCATGGTGTTCCACTAGAGATCAATTCAGACCGTGGTAGTCTTTTCACTTCTCATTTCCGGGAGAGTTTCCAAACTACCATGGGCACCCATCTTTCTTTTAGTACCGCTTTCCACCCTCAGTCAAGTGGTCAGGTGGAAAGGGTCAACCAAATTCTCGAAGACATGCTTAGAGCTTGCGTTATCTCATTCGGTATGGATTGGGAGAAATGTCTTCCTTTCGCCGAGTTTGCTTATAACAACAGCTATCAATCCAGTCTCAAGAAAGCTCCTTTTGAAATTCTCTATGGACAAAGATGTCGAACACCCTTGAACTGGTCAGAAACCGGTGAAAGACAATTCTTTGGACCGGACATGATCCAGGAGGCAGAAGAGCAAGTTCGCATCATTCGTGAGAATTTTAAAACAGCCCAATATCGTCAAAAGAGCCAGTATGACCGTCGTCATAAGGAAGTGGCTTATGAAATTGGCGACAAGGCTTACCTTCGGGTTACTCCTCTAAAGGGTACCCATCGTTTCGGTATCAAGGGCAAGTTGGCTCCTCGTTACATTGGTCCTTTTCGCATACTCGCTAAACGAGGAGAGGTTGCCTACCAGTTGGAACTACCCCCACATCTTTCTCGAGTTCATGAAGTCTTCCACGTCTCTCAACTCAGGCATTGCTTCTCGGATCCTATCCGCGGAGTGGACCACGAAACGCTTGATCTCCAAGATAACCTCACATACCGAGAGTACCCGGTTCGCATTCTTGATCAAGCAGAGTGTGTTACCCGACGTCAGAACATCAAGTTTCTCAAGGTTCAGTGGTCTCATCATTCCGAGAGAGAAGCTACTTGGGAGCGAGAAGATCGTCTTCGATTGGAGTACCCCGCCTTCTTTCCGTCAACCCCTGAATCTCGGGACGAGATTCTTTCAAGTGGGGGCGAGTTGTCACATCCCTAGTTCTGGTATGACCCAGACTAGCTGGTCATTTGTGCATCATGTTTAAATTTCATTTAAATTTGAAATGGGGATTTGTGAAACCCTCAGAATCATTTCTGGAAATGACCCAAATAAAAATTGCTTCAATTTGGCCCAAGAAAATGTTCCTGTTTCCTCTAAAAATATTGGTCAGAGGTAAAATTCCAACCAATATTTTTGGGAGCTCAAAAGTATTTATTTTTGGCCATTTGAATTAATGCAGTAAATATTTGCCTTGGATATATATATATGTTATATATATAATATATGTCCCAAGATTATGCTAGTTGTTGAGGAGCTCTGGAATAATACCACTAGCCCCTACAAAAATTGGCATAAGTTAATAAAATGGTTTAGTATTTTATTTAAATCAAAACAAATGTCAGAAAAATAGAAAAGAAAACAAAAGGGAAAACCTAATCTGGCCACTTACATGCAGCAGCTGGCATCAGGCGGCTTGCTTTGGCCAAAGAAGTCGGCCTAGCCCACCACCCGTCGTCCTCCTGGCGCCAATCGGCCAGGCGTGTGGCCGACGCCACAGCACCGCCAGCAGCACATGATGGGCGCCACGCCACCAGCCTGCTGGCGTCCTCCTCGTCGCCACGATGCCCCGGACATCGCCACGCGCCGCCCCGATCCTCCCCAACTCTCTCTCGCTCTCCCTCCTCCCTTGGACCTCTCCCTCTCCCAGCGCCCGGCGCCGCCCGCCAGCAGCTCACCGCCGACGCGCTCCCCGCCGTCCCCTCACCCCTCCGTGGAGTCCATGAGCTCCGCCACGACTCCCTCGTCCTCTCCGTCAAGCCACGCGCCTCGGGAGGCCTTGGAGTGCCTCCATCGACGCCGTCTTCATCTCCGGTCGCCGGAGATCGCCTTCGCCACCTCGCTGGTTCCTGCCCCTCCCCGAGCTCGCCGACCGCCTTGTCCGAACCGCCGTGAGCTCTACTCCGTTTCCCCCCTCCTCCCCGGCTCGTTTGCCCCGTCTAGCTAGCTCAACCACCGCGCCCGCAAGCTCCTCGCCGCCGGCCATTGTGCCACCGTGGCCATAGCTGCCACAGCTCGCAACCGAGCTCACCGCCGTCCTCAGTGCCCTCCCGCGCGTCGTTTGCACCCAACCGCAACCCCCCTAGTGCCCCGTAGCACCTAACTCCGACGCTTCGACTCGGCCGCCGCCCGCTCCGCGAGCTCGGTCGCCCGCCTCTCACTTGCTCCAATCGGTGCGGACGAGCGCTGGCTCGCCCGTGGTCTCCGCCGCCCAAATGGTCGCCGGAGCGACGATCCCGAGTCCTCCGCCACGTTCGGCCTCGCCGGCGGCTAGACGCCGGCGCGATTGACCGGGTCAACCCCCGCTAACTAAGCCTCCCTTGTGACGCTGACATGTGGGGCCCGGCCCTACTAATTTTTAGTTTAGGATTAGTTTAGCAACTAATTAACTCTGTTAACTAACTATGACACTGACGTGTGGACCCCACACGTCAGGTTTGACCCCAGTCAGACGCAGTTGACTTGCTGACGTCATGCTTACTCAATGCTGGCGCAGTAATGCAATTTTCTGGATTTCAATTAAATCAGGAAATTCCAGAAAATATTCAAACTTCAAAAATTCATATAAATTCAATCATAGCTCAGATTGAAATAATTTATATGTGAAAAATTATCAGAAAAATGCAATATTTCCATCTGTACCAGTTTCATGCATGACAAACCAACCTAAACCTGCTGTATAAGTGAAAACATGTAAATGGCATTTATAAGAGCTTAATTTGGAGTTGCATTTTAACCCTTGGTTCAAATGGACTTCATTCAAATTGAATACTAGTTGCATTAGCTCAAACAGCATCACATCTACATGCCATGATCATGCATCATATTGTTGCATATGATTGTGTATTGATTGCCGGCACCGTTCCTTCTCGATAGGTCCTGCTCCGAGACGCTCAGTACACATGCGTGAAGCAAGGCCCCCTTGTTGATTTACCGGCAAGCAAATCCCTTGTTCATTCTGATACAATCCTACTCTCTCGCTCCTGCTCTCAGTTATTGCATTAGGACAACAACGATTCATCTGCTACTTTGTGCTGCGGTAGTTGAACCCATTCCTCTGCATGACCTGTCATTGCCACAGTAAATAGTTGAAACCCACTAGCATGCGTAGGAGTTGATTGAGCCATGTTGTGTTCCTGCCATGCTATGCCTGCTATTGCTTAGAGTTGTGTCAGGTCTGATTCATTGGGAATAAATTGGAGTGTTACGATATGTACCGACGCTGAGAGTGAAGTGTGTGAACACGATTTGGTAAAGGTAGCGGTGAGAGGCCATTTAGGAGTAGATTGTGGGTTGTCTCACTGGAACCGTCCTTAAGCACTGAGTTCTATGTATGTCGTCCAATGACTCGATACTACCACACATTGGGCTCCGGGCGCTCCAAGCTCTCTCGACTTATTAACCAACTTGATCTCTGTCCAGGAGTCGCAACTAGTTTCTGGTGTTTGTAGGTAGTGTTAGTAGTCTACCAAGTGGCACTCGGCCAGGTGGGCTTGGGACAGACTAGGCACAAGTGGCACGGTGTACCAAGCGTAGATCCATCCGGCGAGGTGGGCTTGGGAACCCTGCACACATCGTTTGGGGCCGTGAGCGACACCCCGGCCGGATCTCCTTGCGGATGGAACCCGAATAGGCAATAAACCTGGGCTAGAGTCTTGTGTGGTTAGTCAGGTCGTGGCCGACACCCTCGCCAGGCTTCCGCTTGAAGGTTGCCGAGGTACATGACGTGTACATGGTGATAAGTGGTGAGAGCGTGTGTGAAGAAGTACACCCCTGCAGGGTTATCATGATCTATTCGAATAGCCGTGTCCTCGGTTATGGACTTCTTGGATGCTTACGTGGTACATAGACAACTTGAAGTGGATACTCTAAAATGCTCAAGACAAGTGTGAGTGCTATGGATGGCCTTCTCGTATGGAGACGGGGATGAATCCATAGTAGTGTATTGTGTGGTGACTAGTGGACTGCAGCGCCATACCACCTCAAAGAAGTTCGTAGTCGAGAACAGATAGCCACAGAGTCAAAGCTGGCTTGCTGCAACTAAACCCCACATTACCCTCTTGATAAAAATGCATGTATGTTAGGATCTGATGTAAGTCTTGCTGAGTACCTTTGTACTCAAGTTTGCTTTATTTATGTTTTGCAGATGAGACATCTGTCTCACTAGTAGTTCCGCTTGGACTTCGACGAGTAGCTTGTTACCTCAGCTACGATCTTGTACCCTTGGGAGGGTCTTTTAGATAGTCAGGCTTCTCAGCCTTTTTCTTTTGTAGTTGTCTGTACTCAGACATGTAATGCTTCCGCTTGTTGCTTGTATGTTTCAATGATGGGTCATGTGACCCTGTTTGTATTTATTGCTATGTGGCTCTTGAGCCTTTATCTATATGAGTTTGCGTTATGTTGTGATGCCATGTTGTACAACACATACTTGCATGTTATGCGTACGTGTAACTTGTATTGCTATGTGTGGGATCCGACAACCTAGTTGTTTATCCTTGGTAGCCTCTCTTATGGGGAAATGTAGTCTCATGCTTCTGAGCGATAGTAGTCCGCTACAGCCCGGTTCACCGGAGTCCTGCTAGCCCAGCACTACTACTTGGACACTTGACTGGCCGGCATGTGTTTCACTTCGTTCTATATGTCTGTCCTTCGGGAAATGTCATGCGGTGATATTCGGAGTCCTGCCTAGCCTGCTACAGCCCGGGATACCGGAGTCCTGTTAGCCCAGTGCTACAGCCCGAATTCATATGTTGATGACCGACATGCTCGATGTGATTCATGTATGCCTGTCCCCATAGGTTAGTGCCACTTTGGGTTCACGACTAGTCATGTCGGCCCGGGTTCTCTATCATATGGATGCTAGCGACACTATCATATACGTGAGCCAAAAGGCGCAAACGGTCCCGGGCCATGGTAATGCGACACCCGTGGGAATACCGTGCGTGAGGCCGCAAAGTGATATGATGTGTTACATGCTAGATGGGTGTGACTTAGGATCGGGGTCCCGACAAGCTTTTAGCTAGTTTACTTTCCATGCTTGTACTAGTAATAACTAAAAGAAAACCCAAAAGATCTCTCGTTCTTCTTTTAATTGTTGGGAGCTTTCCCTTGTAAATAGTTTATTTCTTTTCTTTGGGGGTCGAGAGGACAAGACCATGATGAAAATGTTGAAGTGGCTCTTATATGCATTATTGTTTATTTAACCAAGATCACATATTACCTTGTCTTCTCCCTTGAATTAAATGCTTGCAGATTCCAGCTTAGTCCAATGCATGTGCACTATTATTATTGTAGCGACCCGACCTCAAACGGTCAAGTCTCTGTGCTTCAGTGTCATCCCTGGATCGGTAATGCTGACACACACAATACACGAAGGATTTATAACAGAGTAGCAATCACACACTTATTACATCGAATGTCTCAAAAGAGAACTTAATACAATAAATAAGGCTTAAGGCCATCTAACATGATAACAGCAGAAGGCTTGGAAGATAAAGTGAGTCCATCAACTCCAACGGCATAGCTGAGTGCATGAAAATGACCTATCGCACCTTTACTCGTCGTCTGAAAAGTCTGCAATATAATATGTTGCAGCCAGAAACGGTCAAGACATGGAATATGCCGCAATATAACCCAAAGAGAGCAATAAATGATAAAGGCTATCACTACATGCATATATGGCTCGTGGAGGCTCTATGGTTATATGGTTTTTGCGAAAAGCCATTTTTTCCCTACAACAAAGGAATACATTCTATTTAACTATCATGGTAGTTGAAACATCATTGAGAAGGTACCTCCAACTCAATCCCAATTAAAAGTAATTATCAGACCAACAAATTAAATTAGAGTGATGAGATACAATAGGATAATCCAAGTACTAGATACTCAAGATGTCCATAACCGGGGACACGGCTATCCATGATTAGTTTGTACACTCTACAGAGGTGTGCGCACTTTCCCCCACAAGACTCGATCTCCTCCGTTGGATTTCTCACACTACATGGTGTTTGAGAAAAGGATGACCGAGACACAGTCTTTCAGAAGCATTAACTCTTTACTCTGGGTGGATAGTTACACCTAATTTCCCTCTACATCTGCTAGCCCACCACTGAAATAGGTCACACAACATACTCAACTATGCCAGAGCCCATAATGGCTTGTGGCTGCACACGGAAGTTTCTAGCATGAAATATGTCACGATCCCTTTGAGCCTGGGTGGCGGACCGTAGGAGGATCACACGGTATATCCCCGGGATCTCCTAGGACAACACTGGTATATCCCAGGTGCCCAAACAAGCAATCCACCCAGATGTGCATTAAAGTTGCCACCTTAAGTTGAACCATTAATTAACAAATCATATCTGTCATGGATACACTCAAACCCAAACCACGTCTACAAGCATAACATAGCAATATAAGAATAACGTAGAAGTAACTCCCAAGGGTTTGATATTAACAACAGGTAATAGGTTCTACCTCATCATCTACTTCCCAAACCCACAAGTTAAACACATCCTATTCACAATGTTTTGAGGATTGTAGCTAATGCATAAAAACTGGGTATGAAAGAGTATGATCAAAGTGTTACTTGCCTTGCTGACAATCCGCAAAACCTAGGGACTCGTAGTAGCACGCTTCGCACTCCGGTAATTCTATCGCAAACAAACAATATCATACATAAGCAACCAAGCAATGATGCACGGGTAAAACTCAAATAAAAATATCTAACCAGAAAGTTCAACTTAAGAACTCCGGTTTGCAAAAAGAATCAAATCAAACGGAGCAACGAAACTCAAACTGCGAAACAAACAAGATCTGATTACTAATCTGGACTAAAGTCAAATTTTGCAGTACCAAAATCTTGTTCAAGTTGTTTAAATAGAAAGAGGGCTTCGAGGCGAAGATCTAGGCGCTTGAATTGCCTGATTATGATAAACGAGCGAAAAGATAAACTAAAACGAAAATCGGGCCAGAAATCACGATCGAAAATAATCGCGAAAAACCCTGGAAAAGAAAAACCGACGGACAGGCTAACGAACGCACGTTCGCTGTCTGTGACTAACGGGTGAACGGAGTTTGTTAAAATGAACGAACGGACGAACGTCCGCTGTTTAACCAAACCGAGAAAAAAACCGAATTATTGAAAAAACAGATCTAGGGTTTTCGAAAATAAACCGAACGGTTTTCGAGAAAAAACCGACGAACGGCGCGGCGGCGGCTACCTCGGCGAGGACGGCAGTGGCGGCGATAGCGGGCGGCGGGGGCGGGCGGCGGTGGCGCGAGCGACTCGGCGGCGGCGACGAGCAACAGCGGTGGTGGCGGCCGGCGGCGGGGTCGGGCTAGGGTTTCGGGTGGGGTGGGCTGGCGGGCTGGCGGCTTATAAGAGGCCCGCCGAGCGAAGTCCTAGTCGGTTACGTCCCGACTACGTCGGTTGACTTTTAAAAAAAATATTTCGACGCGCAGAAAAAGAAAGAAAAGAAATACTAAACGGACTCCAAAAATCTGGAAATAAACTCCCGCCCTATAAAAATATGCCGGACAGAGTGAACATTTATTTGGTCCTATAATGCAATTTCAAAAAACGCGTTGTCGGGGGAGAGCTGGTCGTGCCCCACGAGCACCTACGGGACCTGGGCCCCTTGTGGTTCGGAGGGGGGCGGAGATTGCTCAAAGAGCGGATCGAGGCGATGCACACGAGCGGATTTACCCAGCTTCGGAGCTCTCCGGAGAGATAATACTCCTACTGCTGCTTTGTGGATTATCTTGTGTTCTTGCTAGGGAGCAATGAGAGCTACCAGACCTAGCCTGAGTGTGGCTTCGTATGTGATGAGCTAAGCCGGAGCTGGACCGAACTCAGCCGAACCTCCTCTACGTTGCCCTTGGGCCTCCTTTTATAGGCACAAGGGGTTACCACATGTGGCAAGTAGACAAGGTTACAATGGTAAAAACATAGGTTGGTACACCGCTTTACAAAGGTACAGAATCTATACCTAACTCGACGGCAAGGGACAAGGGTCATCAATGCCCGCCTCGATCGCCCGAACAGGTAACAGGACCATTAAGTGCGCCTCCGTTCGCCACGATGGTAGCTTGTCGGCCGCTTGTCGCTACTCCCCTGCTGGCTGCACAGCCCGGCCGACACGCGTGCTTGGGAGAGCCCGTGGTGACACGCTGGCGGGTGAGCTGGAGCGGAGATGAAGAGGTCGCCCGCCCGGCAAGCGCCTTGCAGCGGCAGAACCTTGTCGCTTGGGGGCTCGGCGCCCCCAGCCTTCCCGGCAAGCTCCTCTTGCCGGGCCTTGTTTTCCTTCGCATACTGAGTGGCCTTCCGGCAAGCTCCTCTTGCCGGGGTCTTGACTACTTTGTTCTTGAATGGCTCACCGGCAAGCTCCTTTTGCCGGGGCCTTATTTTTCTGAGGGCTGCAGAGGGTCTTGGCAGACGCCTTGGCGAGGCTTGCTGCTGACGCCTGCGACTGCCGTGCAGATGTGTTCGGGCACCGAGGTACCCCTACCTTAGTACACCGACAGAGCCCCGGCCTGGGCCATACTTGGTGCCGAGCGCTGTTGGGCCAGGCCCAAAACAGGGCACGGGCACGCGCGGCCTGGGTCCAAACCCAATCCACTCCGTATCCGCCGCGTTCTCCTGTAACGGCACGCGGCAACTGCGGTGTCATGGGGGAAGTGGGCGGCGTGCGAGGTCGCCTCATCTGTCGCCTCAGTTCTGCATCTCCGCCACATGGCTCCCATGCACTTGGGGTCACGGACGGTGGAAGTGGGAAACTGGGCCATTGCGAGCAGAGGCAGCAGGTCTGCCCCGATTCCCTGCTATTCCTGCGCTTTGATTCGCTGAGCGGGGCGGCCGAGCCCCCACCTTGCTTCTTTTTAAGAAGGGCGGAAGGGGAGCGCAGAAGCCCGCATTCTCCCATCTCTTCTTTTCCTCAGCTTCTGCTCCCCTCTCTCCCATTCGTCATGGAGAAAGGGAATCTTGGTTCTTCATCGGTGGCGGCGAGGGTCGCAGCTGGACAGCGCACCCCTCCCAATCCCACGCCCGGGGTGGCTGAGCCAGCCGCAAGGGGAAGAGGGAGGGGGCGAGGTCGTGGACGAGGTCGAGGTGATCGGGGAAGAGGCGGGCGGGGCTGCGCGCCGTCTCCGCCCCCGCTGGCGGTTCCCCTCCACGCGGCGGTCCATACAGGGGACTACCCTTGCGAGTTCTTCGTCAAGCTGCGCCGGGCGCCTCGTCGTCGCCTCCGGCTTCCAGCTCCATTCGCAAGCGCGATGGAGTCGGATCCGCCCGAGACATTGAGACTGCACATGAGGGGCTGTGGGATCAGCGGCACGCGAGTCCGCGTTGTATTCCCAACCCCTAATGTGATGTATCTTGATCGTGGGTGGAAGACGTTCGCCCGCATCCACAACCTGCTGGCGGGGTTTACCCTCCATTTTAAGTTAATGGAGGGTGATCTCCTCTCCGTCAAGGTGTTCGGGGATCTTGGCACTCGGGCGAGGTGCTGCGTGGATAGCTCCTCCGACAGCGAAGATTCCTCGTCGAGCGAGAGTGGCGAGGAGGAGAGCGACCGCGACGACGAGGGTAGCGGGCCCAACTAGTTGTCGGGCGCCGCTTCGCGCGTCACCGGCGACCCCATCATCCGTGTCGCCGGCTCCTTGAACTCCCCGGGGTCGTCTCGTTGGGCAACTGGCGTAGGGAGGCTGCGGAAGGGGAAGAGGGATAGCGACAAGGCCGTCAAGTCGGAGTACGAGGCGAGTGCCCTCGACAGCGTCTTGACGCCCTGCCGCCTGTTCGAGCCCGCCTTCGGCCCGTCGTCCCGTCAAGCCTTGGAGAGCCCGGCATGTTCCTTGGTGCCTTCGCACCTGTAGCTCGTGATAGGCTCCTTTGCCCTTCCCGCCTCCTTAACCTACCTCCTCAAGAGAGGGACAGAAAAGGATTACGGGCATCTTATCTTTTTAATTTGTAAGCCTTCGGGCCTTATCTGCATCTAAAAACTTGTAATCCTCTCTTTCATGTTTTTCATCCTCCACGGACTGTATCCGAGTAGAATGTTTTTAATGAAAGAGGGATGTTTGAGAAAGGACGAAAAGCTTATCTGACACCACAGCCCCCGGCAACTCTGGTTCGCCGCAGCCCCCGGCAACTCTGGCTTGCCGTAGCCCCCGGCAACTCTGGTTCGCCGCAGCCCCCAGCAACTCTGGCTTGCCGTAGCCCCCGGCAACTCTGGCCTGCCGGGGCTTGGATGCCGGCGCACCTTTCTTCTCTTCGCTGCTATTTCAGTTCCGAGAACGATTTAGCTAGTGCCGCGATAAGTTATTTTTGTAATATACACTATCTTAGGCAATCGAATGCACTGTTATTTCCTTCACTCGATTTCTTCCCTTGTATGTTACTGCCCTATGCTTTTAGGGGAACTTGTCGGTGCAGGCACCCTTGCCGCGGGCGCCGAGTGCGGAACTTCAGCAGCCTGCTGGCGGGGTCGCTACCGACAAGCAACCTTGTCACAGACTAGTTGCATCTCACTTAAGTTGTTGAGCGGACTCGAAACAAAGTAAGGACGCAAGCTAGTCGCGAGTCGGTTCCTCCGCGCACAGGTTTTCCATAGAAAGTACTATCGTTCGAGGAAGATAACTTAAAAATTTAAAACTGGTCGTTTAAACTTAGCAACTTAGCTTTTCTGTTCTCCATCTTCCGGCAAGGCGATAGCTCCTCGAGCGACGCTCGTTGGCCCACATCATTATCTCCTCCTCCCCCCCGGTTAACTTGTGGGTGGATGAACCTTCTTCTTGTTTGAGAAGAAAGAAGAGAAAAATAAAGTTATGGAGCCTAATGGCTCATTATCGCTTACCGGGTGCGGGTGCTGCACAAGATGTTAGTAAACACATGCATATATGATTATGAAAGCATGTACTGACAAAATGTGCGCAACCATAGGCTTTATTGATGCACGGGGTCTGCGCCCGGCTTTGTACAAAGGATTACATGCAACAGCGGCAAGACTTGTACAAAAGGGTGGTTGCCGGAACGGGTTACGGCAACCGCGCCTCATGGGTAAAACTTACGAAGATGCTCTATGTTCCAGGAGTTGCTCACCGGAAGGCCATCTTCGGTCTCAAGGCGGACAACGCCGGGCCTAGTGACTCGTTTCACCCGATAAGGGCCTTCCCACTTCGGCGTCAACTTGCTGGAATTCTTGGCGGATTGAACGCGCCGAAGAACAAGGTCGCCTTCCTCGAAGCTTCTGGCATTAACTTTGCGGCTATGGTAGCAACGCAAAGCTTGGTGGTAACGAGCAGCTCGTACAGCAGCCTGAAGACGATCTTCCTCGAGGAGCAGCGCGTCATCTTGTCGCAGCTGCTCTTGCTCAAGCTCATCATAAGCGAGCACTCGAGGTGACCCGTATACGAGTTCCGTGGGGAGAACTGTCTCTGCTCCGTAGACTAGAGAAAAGGGTGTCTGGCCAGTGGCTCGATTTGGCGTCGTCCTGATCGACCAAAGAACCACCGGCAGCTCCTCGATCCAGTTCCTTCCGCACTTGCGCAGCCTGTCGAAAGTTCTGGTCTTGAGTCCTCGCAGCACTTCAGCGTTTGCTCTCTCTGCTTGACCGTTGCTTCTCGGATGAGCAACAGAAGCAAAGCAGATCTTGGCGCCAAGATCTTGGGCGTACTGCATGAAGGTGCGACTCGTGAACTGTGTGCCGTTGTCGGTGATGATCCGGTTAGGAATCCCGAAACGGCAAACAATTGACCTAAAGAACTTGACGGCTGACTGTGCTGTCACCTTCCTCACTGGTTCCACTTCCGGCCACTTTGTGAACTTGTCGATTGCGACGTACAAGTATTCAAAGCCCCCGACAGCTCGGGGGAAGGGGCCGAGGATGTCCAGCCCCCAAACCGAAAAGGGCCAGGATAAAGTGATCGCCTGGAGAGCTTGAGCTGGTTGGTGTATCTGTTTTGAATGGAACTGGCACGCTTCACACTTGGTTACTTGTGCAGTTGCATCCTAGACGGCTTCTGGCCAGAAGAAACCTTGCCAGAAAGCCTTGCCGGCAAGTGCTCTTGCGCCAATGTGGTGACCACATATGCCTCCGTATCTCTCGCCAACAGTTCATCCATCTTCCCGCAAATACACTTCAATTTCACTCCGTTGAGTCTTCTTCTCGCATGTGATGTTGTCAACAAACTAGTACATACTTGACTGCCGGGCTACTTTTTCCGCTTCTTCTTGCTCTTCGGGAAGTTCTCCTGTCTGAAGGAAATGGACGATTTGCTGTGCCCATGTTGGAGCCTGTGGCTCGACAACAAGGACTAAAGGCTCATCTATCATTGCGGGAACATCAGCTTCTACGGCAAGGACCCGTGGGTCCGCCGGAGCTCGATGATCCCCGGCAAGCTTGCCGGAGCTAAACTTGTCGGGAGCGTTTGCTTCAACGATACAAACCACATGGTTTGTCGGAGCAGACTGCTCCTCAGTGATACTCGCATTGGTTTTAGGGACCTTCTTGGCGGCGGCTTCAGAGAGCTCTGCCGGAAAGTAGTCGCCGGAAACCAATTTTCTCTTCTTACTCTGTCCTGTTGATGGTGTTACGATTGGCTGAGTTAGCTTGAGCACAAAAATCCCTGGTTCCACAGGTAACTTAAGTGCAGCACATTTGGAGAGGCCATCAGCTGTATCATTCTGTGCTCTTGGAACGTGTTCCATTTGTAGGCCTTCAAAGTGCTCTTCCAGCTTCCTCACTTCATCGACGTACGCTTCCATCAACGGACTCTCATAATCTTTATTTACTTGGCGGACGACAACTTGCGAGTCCCCCCTGACAATGAGCTTCTTGATCCCAAGGTCTACCGCAATCCTGAGACCGGCAAGCAAACCTTCATACTCTGCAGTATTGTTTGTTGCTTGTTCCTTGGGAAAGTGCATCTGGACTATGTACTTGAGGTGCTCTCCGGTGGGTGCAATAAGCAGCACGCCGGCACCGGCGCCTTGCAGCGAGAAGGCACCATCAAAGTACATCAGCCACTCTTTGTTTGCCTCCTTGACGGGGATGCTTGTCTCTAGAATTTCTTCATCTTGCGTTGGCGTCCACTCTGCTATGAATTCTGCCAATGCCCTGCTCTGGATAGTTGAAGTGCTTTCGAACTTGAGACCAAAGCTTGACAGTTCCAGTGCCCACTCGACAATCCTGCCCGTTGCTTCTGGATTTTGCAAAATCCTCTTCATTGAAAGCGAGTGACAACTGTTATCTCATTTGCTTGGAAGTAGTGGCGCAGCTTTCTTGAGGCCATGAGGAGGCCGAAGCAGCTTCAGACACCGTAGTACCTTGATCTAGCCCCCGCAGAAGGGAACCGACAAAGTATACTTTGGCGCTGCAGCATCTTCTTCTGATCTTATCGCAACCCTCACGCTGATCTGTCGCCGTCGGGACCAGAGCTTGACGGCGAGGCCCTTTGCTTGTCGCTGGATGCTTTGCCTCGGTTGCGGATCATCATCTCGCCTCCCTCTCCGCTACTAACGCAGCACTAACCACTTGATTGGTCGCCGCTATATACAGAGCAACTTCTCTTGTGGTTTAGGTGCGACAAGTATTGAGCGGAGGACAAGTATCTCTTCAAGTCTGCCGCCACAGCCTCCGCTTCGAGTCCATTTCATTGACCTGCCTTTTCAAAATCTTGAAAACGGCAGGCGTTCAGCAGACTTAGAGATGAACCTGCTGAGAGCAGCCACGCAACCGGCAAGCCTCCTGACATCCTTGACGCGCTTTGGTTCTTCGATCTGCTCAATGGCCTTGATCTTATCGGGATTGGCCTCAATGCCCCGCTGAGATACAAAGAACCCGAGAATCTTGCCGGAAGGGACTCCAAACACGCACTTCTCGGGGTTGAGCTTGAGGTTGATCTTGCGCAGGTTCGCAAACGTCTCATCCAAATCCTGAACCAGAGTCGCTCTGTCTTTGCTCTTGACCACTATGTCATCCATGTAAGCTTCTACATTTCGGTGTATCTGAGGTCCAAAGGCATTATGGACTACCCTTGCAAAGGTTGAACCAGCATTCTTTAAACCGAAAGGCATCCGTATAAAGCAGTACGTGCCACATGGTGTAATGAATGCGGTTTTCTCTTCATCCTCTTCTGCCATGAAGATCTGATGATATCCCGAATATGCATCAAGAAACAAAAGCAGATCGCATCCAACCGTGGAGTCAACAATCTGGTCGATACGCGGCAAGGGAAATGGGTCCTTGGGACAAGCTTTATTAACATCAGTGAAGTCAATACAAAGTCTCCATTTCCCATTAGCCTTGCGTACCACTACCGGATTGGCCAACCACGTGGGGTGGAGGACTCCTCTGACAAGCCCTGCTGCTTCCAATTTCTTGATTTCTTCTGCTATGAACTCTTGGCGCTCCACTACCTGTTTCCTAACTCTTTGCTTGACGGGCCGCGCGTGAGGACAGACAGCTAGGTTGTGCTCAATTACTTTCCTGGGAACACCGGGGATGTCAGATGGTTGCCATGCAAACACGTCGACATTCGCCCGCAGGAAAGCAACGAGCTCGCCTTCCTATTTAGGATCAAGCGTGGCACTGACGGTGAAGGTACCTCCAGTGCCGTCCTCCTTGGCGGGCACCTTCTTGGTCTTTGGCGGAGCTGCCATCGTCTTGCTGCACTTGCCGGTGGAGCTCGATGGTGCGTCCTCAACGGTAGCGCAGCACCAAGAAGAGCGCTTGCGGAGTGGGCAACAGAGCTCTTGCCGACCTGGTGGTCTTCTTCCCCCAGGGAGCTTCAGCGGTAAGTGGTTTGCTATTTTTCGCTGCTGCTGCATCCCGGTAAATTCTGTCGGCGTAGATAAGTGCATCTTTCTTGTCGCCGTGGACAGAAATGACGCTTGTCGGGCCGGGCATCTTGAGTAGATTGTAAGCATAATGAGAGGCGGCCATGAACTTGGCGAGTCTTTGAATGACCAAGTATGCCATTGTAGGGCAATGGGAAATCGGCGACGTCGAACGTGACCTTCTCGGTTCTGAAATTGAGCTCGCGTGCAATGTTACCGCAACGTGATCTTCCCTTTGGGCTTGCTCCTCCTGGGTTGATTCCTTGAAAGTACCAGTTTCTTGAGCTCATTGTCGAGGATTTGAAGTTTCTGGAGCACTGCAGAGGAGATCAAATTCAGGCCGGCCCCGCCGTCAACCAACATCTTTGTAACCTTGAGGTTGCGGATGGTTGGTGAGACCAACATCGGCAAACACCCGACCGCAGTGATGCGATCGGGTGATCCTCAATGTCAAAGATGATGGGCGTCTTGGACCACTTCGAGGTTTGCGTGACTCTATGGATGGTTACGCTGCATTGACCTCACGCATCCATTGCTTGAGTTGGCGGTGCGAGGTATGCGAGACGCACCACCGTCGACGCAGAGGACCTCTGCTGCCTTTTGAAACTCATGCTCATCAGCTTCGCCGTCCTCATCGTCCTCGTCATCTTCATCTTCGCTCTTCTTCCTTGTCGCGCCACGGGAGGTTTGTCTCCTTGCCGCTGCTTGGCCTTGCTACAAGCGTCCTCCCGACCGGTCTCTTCTTACTTGCTGCACCTGCACCTTCTTGGGCCTTCTCCTTGTCTCGCCGCTCGATTCAGCTCTCTCAGAGCTCAACGAGCTGCTCGACTTTCTTGCAGCTTTGGAGATCGTGGCCTTTGGTGCGGTGGATTTTACAAGATCTTGCTTGTTGGAGCTGTCGGGCTTGTCGGCGGCCGCCACAGCTTAGGCGGTCGGCGCCGGCGGTAACCTCCTTGCCGGAGCCACCGGCCTTGGCTTTGTTGGCGCACCATCCTTACCGGACTGCTCGACAACTAGTACTTCAGGTTTTTCTTCCTCCTATTGTTCCGCCGCCGGCTATTTCTTGCCGGGGCGATCCCCTCACTGTCGGACTTTGCTCCCACATTCTCTCCTGGGAGTCTTCTTCCTTCTTCAGCGCGTGCACACTTGTCGGCCAGGGCATAGAGCTCACTGACGTCTTTCACTTTGCACATCGCCATCTCTTCCCTCATCCTGCGATTGCGTACATTCTGATGGAATGCACTGATCACTGCAGCAGGGTGAACGTCTGGGATGTTGTAGTGCACTCGATGAATCTCTGGATGAATTTGCGTGAGACTCCCCTCCTTCGGGCAAGCAGGTGGAGATCACTCTCTGGCCATGAGGTTTGTGGTCACTGTGAAGGCGCCAACAAACCGGTGGCACAAATCTGCCCAAGAAGAAATAGAGCCATCCGGCAAGTGCATGAGCCAAGATCTCGACGCTTTGGCTTGAGCACCAAGGGAAAGTAGTTGGCGAGGATCTTGTCGCCTCGCCCCCCGCAGCTTGCACCGCGATGGTGTAGATGCCGAGGAACTCCGATGGGTCTGTCCTGCCGCTCGCATTTCTCCGCACGCGTCTGGTTTGAAGTTTTTCTTGTCGGGCCACCGGACTTGCCGCAGCTCATGAGTGAACGCAGGGCATCCCACCGCAGACGGACAAGTCGCTGGTTCCCCGGGCGCATGCATATCGACAATGGGCCCGCGCTGGTCGATTGACGGCGCTTCTTCTTCGACGCCAATACGGGTTCGAAGCGTCTTCTTCTTGCCGTTCTCGGAGAACTTGGCGTTAGTCGTGACGAGCTCGCGGATCCGGCGACGCTGTGGAGTCGCTGCCGAGGTGGATCCGCGAGTCGGTGATCTTGGCCTTCGGGAAGGGAGTGCACGTGGGTGCACCCGCAAGTCTCGCCGCCATCTGCTCGCGCTTTGTCGCCCGCCGCGCTGCGGCACTCGGTTGTCAGCGGGACGTCGCCGTTGGCGGCCGATGAGACTCTGGTGTGGTTTCCATTCGTCGACCTTATCGGCCGTCGGAGGGTAATCTAGTAGTAACCGAGCTCGCCAAGGCTTCCGCTGGTGTGGTTGGCGGCAACGGCGACGGAGCGAAGAACGGATGTGCTCGACTCCTAACCGTTAGGAGGAGCAGCATCCCGCCTAATCGACCGCATTCCCCACTCGCACGGCATGCGGAGGTGCATGCGGGTCTCGAGGGCCTCGGGATCCTCCAGCTTGGCCTTGATCCAACGAGCGTATGGTGCCGCGAGTATCATGACACTGTCGGTCTCGCGCCTCCTACGAAGGACGTGGTGCAGATTCGGACGCCGATGCCTGCGTTGCCTTGTTCCTGGACCTGGCGGCATCGTGCGCTCTCTCGACGACGCCGGTCCCTCCGCCAGCATTTCCCCCACCCCCTGACGGCTCCGGTGGTGGTGGGTTCAACGCGGACGGTTCAGCTGCTGCCGAAGGCTTCTTCTTCGGCGCCATGTCGACGAAGATGTCGATGAAGTTGCTCGTGCGACCGCCGGATCGGTTTCACACAGCCTCGACGCCCCCTACCTGGCGCGCCAAAGATGTCGGGGGAGAGCTGGTCGTGCCCCACGAGCACCTACGGGACCTGGGCCCCTTGTGGTTCGGAGGGGGGCGGAGATTGCACAAAGAGCGGATCGAGGCGATGCACACGAGCGGATTTACCCAGCTTCGGAGCTCTCCGGAGAGATAATACTCCTACTGCTGCTTTGTGGATTATCTTGTGTTCTTGCTAGGGAGCAATGAGAGCTACTAGACCTAGCCTGAGTGTGGTTTCGTATGTGATGAGCTAAGCCGGAGCTGGACCGAACTCAGCCGAACCTCCTCTACGTTGCCCTTGGGCCTCCTTTTATAGGCACAAGGGGTTACCACATGTGGCAAGTAGACAAGGTTACAATGGTAAAAACATAGGTTGGTACACCGCTTTGTACAGTGTACAGTAATCTATACCTAACTCTGACGGCAAGGGACAAAGGTCATCAATGCCCGCCTCGATCGCCTTAACAAAGGTAACAGGACCGTTAAGTGCGCCTCCGTTCGCCACGATGGTAGCTTGTCAGCGCCGCTTGTCGCTACTCCCCGCTGGCTGCACAGCCCGTCGACACGCGTACTTGGGAGAGCCCCGTGGTGACACGTTGGCGGGTGAGCTGGAGCGGAGATGAAGAGGTCGTCCGCCCCGGCAAGCGCCTTGCCACGGCAGGAACCTTGTCGCGCTTGGGGACTCGGCGCCCGCCAAGCCTTCCCGGCAAGCTCCTCTTGCCGGGGCCTTGTTTTCCTTCGCGCCCTGAGTGGCCTTCCCGGCAAGCTCCTCTTGCCAGGTGTCTTGACTACTTTGTTCTTGAATGGCTCACCGGCAAGCTCCTCTTGACGGGGCCTTGTTTTTCTAAGGGCTGCAGAGGGTCTTGGCAGACCTTGGCGAGGCTTGCTGCTGGGGCGCTGCTGATGCCCTGCAGACAGGTTCGGGGTACTGAGGTACCCCTACCTTAGTACACCGACACGCGTATTTTTTCCTAATTCAAATAAAATTGCAATAAAATCGAAATAAAATCAAATATTTGATTTTAATATTTTTCCTCCAATATTCCACTTATTTTGGAGAAGTCATTTTATCTCCTCTCAAATATATTTTGATATGAAATATTTTCGAAGGGAAAAATAAAATAAAACCAAAATGATCCTTGGTTCAATACTTGATAAAATTCAAATATGACAAACGTGAAATCCCCAACTCTCTCCGTGGGTCCTCGAGTTGCTTAGGATTTAGAGGATCGCAAAATGAAAATGCAGAAAAATATGATATGCATGAATGACCTATGTATAACATTTCAAATTGAAAATTTGGGATGATACAAACCTACCCCCCTTAAGATGAATCTCGTCCTCGAGATTCGGGTTGGCTAGAAAATAGGTGTGGGTGGTCTTTGCGTAAATCATCCTCTCGTTCCCAGGTGGCTTCATCTTCGGTATGGTGGCTCCACTGAACTATGCAAAATTTGATAACCTTGCTGCGAGTAACTCAGCTGGCAAACTCTAGAATCTTGACAGGTTTCTCCTCATATGTCAAGTCACTATCCAATTGTATTGCTTCCAGGGGCACTGTATCTCTCAGAGGAATATCGGCCATCTCCGCATGGCATTTCTTCAACTGGGAAACGTGAAACACATCATGAACTCCTGACAGTCCTTCGGGTAACTCCAACTTGTGGGCAACTTCTCCCATGCGTTCCAAAACACGGTACGGTCCCACAAATCTCGGGGCTAACTTTCCCTTAACTCCAAAATGTTTAACACCGCGCAAGGGTGACACTCGCAGATATGCTCGGTCCCCGATTTCATAGACTACCTCCTTGCATCTTGAATCTGCATAACTCTTCTGTCGGGACTGAGCTATCTTCAGTCTATCTCGAATCAGCTTAACCTTCTCCTCGGACTCCTTATTCAATTCCGGACCAAACAACTAACGGTCTCCAACTTCATCCCACATCAACGGTGGTCGGCATCTCCTTCCATACAGGGCTTCGAACGGCGCCATCTTCAAACTGGCCTGGTAGCTGTTATTGTAAGAGAACTCTGCGTAGGGCAAGTTTTCATCCCAACTAGATCCATAATCTAGAGCACAAGCTCTCAACGTGTCCTCCAGAATCTGATTGACTCTCTCGGTCTGACCATCTATCTGCGGGTGAAAAGTTGTACTGAACTCCAGCCTAGTACCCAAAGTCTGGTGCAGCTGGTGCCAAAATTTTGAAGTAAAATGCGTTCATCTATCTGATACGATGGTCCTCGGAACTCCGTGCAGACATACGATCCTGGTCATATATATCTTGCCCACCATCGCACTTGTGTAAGTGGTTTTCACTGGGATAAAGTGGGGCTACTTTGGTCAAGCGATCCACTACTACCCAGATAGAATTATATCCTGATCGGGTCCTGGGCAAACCGATGATGAAATCCATGCCAAGCTTGTCCCACTTCCATTCAGGTATCGACATAGGCTGCAGTAATCCTGTTGGCTTCTGATGTTCTGCCTTCACTCTCTGACATACATCACATACGGCTACATACTGGGCAATATCCTTCTTCATACCAGTCCACCAGAAATGCTACTTCAAATCCAAATACATCTTGGTGTTTCCGGGGTGTATCGAGTATGGTGAGTCATGAGCTTCCTGAAGTATCAGCTTCCTGATCTCCGCATTATTGGGCACATATACACGGTCCTCAAACCATAAGGTGTCGTGCTCATCCTCACGAAAACCTTTGGATTTTCCTTCGCCCATTCTCTCCTTTATCTCAGCAATCTCTTTGTCATCCTTCCGAGCTTCTCGAATCTTTCCCAACAGTGTAGACTAAACTTCCATTACTGCAACAAAACCTCTAGGAACAATCTCCAAACGTAGATCCCTGAGATCCTCGTCTAACTCCTTTGGCATCCCTCCGCTTATAACGGTGTTAACATAACTCTTACGGCTCAAAGCGTCTGCTACGACATTGGCCTTTCCTGGATGATAATGCAGCTTCATGTCATAATCCTTTATGAGCTCCAACCATCTCCTCTGCCTCAGGTTCAACTCCTTCTGGGTAAAGATGTACTTCAAACTCTTGTGATCCGTGTATACATCACAACAGTTTCCGATGATAAAATGTCTCCAGGTCTTGAGCGCGTGCACCACAGCTGCTAACTCCAAATCATGCGTGGCATAATTCAATTCGTGCGGTTTAAGTTGTCGTGAGGCATACGAAACAACCAATCCAAGTCCTAAGCGAGAGGCGTTGCAATACACTTGGAAATCCTTGTGTATATCTGGCAGAATCAGCACTGGGGATGTAGTGAAACGTTTCTTCAACTCCTGGAAACTTGCTTCACATTCTTCAGTCCAATGGAACTTGGTGTCCTTCTAGGCGCATGCCTGGATACATACTTGATCCTTTTTCCCCCCAGGGTGGTGAGTAAAATTGACTTACTCGCGCAATCGATGTTTCCCCCATACATCGATAGCCAATCCATTCCTAGTATCACATCCAAACCTTGTAACTCCAAAATTATCAGGTCTGAGGGGAAAACATGGCTTCCAATGGTCAATGGCATCTAAAAACATCTTTGACTTGCCATATACTCGGCTCCTGGCGAACTTACTAACATGGGTGTCCTAAGTACCTTAGTGGGCAACTTATACTTATCTATGAATCCCCTTGATATGTATGAATGCGAAGCACCAGTATCAAAAAGACTGATTGCAGTAAAAGACTTAACCAAAAACTTACCGATAACTGCATCAGGCTGCTCCTCAACCTCCTCCACGTTCACGTGGTTCACTTGTCCCCTATTGAAAGGGTTGGGCTTCTTCCCAGCGCTTCCATTGCCATTGCCGTTCTTCAATTCCGGACAATCGTTGGTGTAGTGCCCAGTCTTCCCGCACTTGAAACAAGTAATGTGACTTTGATCCTTCTTGGTGGGTGTGGCTGGGTTAGAGCGGTTCGGATTGCTGCCTGCTCCATTCCTGTTCCCATTCTTGGGGCCATTGTGATTATGGGAACTTCCTCCATTGTGAGCGTGGCCTCCATGGTTATGGATAAGTCCTCCCGAGTTCGGGGTGAAACGAGGCTTCTGCTGAGCTCCAGAATTGTACTTCCCTTGTCCATACTTCCTCTTGTGGCTCTCAATCTGTTGCTGCTTCCCTTCCATCATAAGAGCCTTGTCTACCAACTCCTGGTAGTTGTTAAATGTTGCCACCATCAACTGCATGCTCATCTCATCGTCCAGGCCTTCCATAAACTTCTCCTGCTTCGCGGCATCTGTGGCCACATCATCAGGGGCATAATGAGACAGCTTCCTAAACTCATCTATGTACTGGGCCATAGTACGGTTCCCCTGGCGTAAGTTGCGAAACTCATGCTTCTTCAGGCTCATAGCTCCAGTTGAGACATGAGCTGTGCGGAATGCTTGCTGAAACTGATCCCAAGTGATATTAGCTATAGGGAAAGTGGCTGTGTAATTCTCTCACCATGATGCTGCTGGTCCATCGAATTGGTGTGTGGCAAAACGCACCTTCTCAGCATCAGTGCAACCTGCGGTGGTCAACTCCCTTCCAATCTTGCGTAACCAGTCATCCGCCACTATGGGCTCGGTGCTACTGGAAAACACCGGCGGCTGCAACCTCAGAAAGCGGGCTAAGTGGTCAACTGGAGGTGGTGGCGGTGGGTTGTTGTTGTTATTGTTGTTGTTGCCTTGGTTCTGGACTAATATCTGCATCAAGGAATTCTGCTGCTGAATCAACTGGGTGACCTCCGGTGGGAAGACAAATCCGGTGTCATGTCTCGGAGGCATCTGATGGGTTTAGAGGGGAGAGATTATAAGAAAAAAGGTTTGGTGAGAAAGCACTACCCATATGCACATGAGATAAACACAATCATATCACTCAATCAATCAAGCAAGGGCATACAATCGGTCTAGAACTATCGTTAAAAGTGCTCATACTGCTACTATGTACAGGGGGAAATACTACTAGTCATATGGTGGTCATCTAGAAATATTGATCGGTGGAAGACACCATGATATCCGCTCCAGCTTCGTCTTCATAATCATCATCACTATCGTCAGGGTCGGATTTGGTGTCGTCAATGATGATGTAGTCTTCGGAAGGAATCTCCTTGGGTTCGTCGTCTTCTCCTCCTGGTGCGGGATCTCCCATGAATACTCCTAGCTTCTTTGTCAGGTCATCATTCTTCTCCACCAGTATGATGATTTGCTCCTCATAATCGTTGCGTGTAGCCTTGAGTTCCTCTTCTAGCTCGGTGATCCTTGTCATCGCCTTCTTTAAATCTATCATGCTTGCCCTCATCTGGTTCCCCGGGCGTCGAATGTGCAGGTTTAGCTCCTGCATGAATGCTGCAATGGACCTGTCCCTCCTGGTGCTGACTATCTCCCACTGCTCATCTCGGTGCCCACATATCTGGTAGATAGTATCCTTGAGATCCTTGTGGTAAACTTCGCCGATGCGTCCCATGGTGATGTGGGCTGCCATGCTCTTTCTTAGACTCTAGGTGGGTGCATCAAAGGAAAACTCTATGGGCTCCGTAACTGGCGTGAATGTCCTTCCTGGAACTTGAAATTGAATCATCCAACGCTCCTCTTCTGGTAAAGTGGCGTTGTAGGTCCCGGTGAAGCTTGGTATTCCAATATTCAGGTATCTAGTGATTTCCTTCAAGTGTCGTCCAAAGGGGGTGTCTTCATCTGGTTGCGCAAACTTGTTCCTCGAGTCCGCCATCCTAAAGAGTAGAAAATGGAGAGAAGTGAGAAATGAGTAGAGAAGAGTGACCTATGGCTTTCTTAGTGGTCATGTCCTACATTCAGCGTGTGCTCTAATACCATCCTGTAGTGACCCGACCTCAAACGGTCAAGTCTCTGTGCTTCAGTGTCATCCCTGGATCGGTAATGCTGACACACATAGTACTCGAAGGATTTATTACAGAGTAGCAATCACACACTTATTACATCGAATGTCTCAAAAGAGAACTTAATACAATAAATAAGGCTTAAGGCCATCTACCACGATAACAGCGGAAGGCTTGGAAGATAAAGTGAGTCCATCAACTCCAACAGCATAGCTGAGTGCATGATAATGACCTATCACACCTTTACTCGTCATCTGAAAAGTCTGCAATATAATACGTTGCAGCCTGAAAACGGGTCAGCACATGGAATATGCTGGCAATATAACACAGTAGAGCAATGAATAGATAAAGGCTATCACTACATGCATATATGGCTGGTGGAGGCTCTATGGTTATATGGTTTTTGCAAAAAGCCAATTTTTCCCTACAACAAAGGAATAAATTTTATTTAATTATCATGGTAGTTGAAACATCATTGAGAAGGTACCTCCAACTCAATCCCAATTAAAAGTAATTATCAACCCAACAAATTATATTAGAGTGATGATATACAATAGGATAATCCAAGTACTAGATACTCAACATGTCCATACCCGGGGACACGGCTAACCATGATTAGATTGTACACTCTGTAGAGGTTTGCGCACTTTTCCCCACAAGACTCGATCTCCTCCGTTGGATTTCTCACACTACATGCTGTTTGAGAAATGGATGACCGAGACATAGTCTTTCAGAAGCATTAACTCTTTACTCCGGGTGGACAGTTACACCTACTTTCCCTCTACATCTGCTAGCCCACCACTGAAAGAGGTCACACAACATAATCAACTATGCCAGAGCCCATAATGGCTTGTGGCTGCACACGGAAGTTTCTAGCATGAAATATCTCATGATCCCTTTGAGCCTTGCTGGCGGACCGTAGGAGGATCACATGGTATATCCCGGGGATCTCCTAGGACAACACTGGTATATCCCAGGTGCCCAAACAAGCAATCCACCCAGATGTGTATTAAAGTTGGCACCTTAAGTTGAACCCTTAATTAACAACTCATATCTGTCATGGATACACTCAAACCCAAACCACGTCTACTAGCATAGCATAGCAATATAAGCATAACGTAGAAGTAACTCCCAAGGGTTTGATATTAACAAGTAATAGGTTCTACCTCATCATCTACTTCCCAAAACCACAAGTTAAACACATCCTATTCATGCAACATTTTGAGGATTGTAGCTAATGCATAAAAACTGGGTATGCAAGAGTATGATCAAAGTGTTACTTGCCTTGCTGACGATCCGCAAAACCTAGAGACTCATAGTAGCACGCTTCGCACTTCGGGAATTCTATCGCAAACAAACAATAGCATACATAAGCAATCAAGCAAAGATGCATGGGGAAAACTCAAATAAAAAGATCTAACCAGAAAGTTCAACTTAAGAACTCAGGTTTGGAAAAAGAATCAAATCAAACGGAGCAACAAAATTCAAACTGCGAAACAAACAAGATCCGATTACTAACTGGATCAAGTCAAATTTTCTGATACAAAATCTTGTTCAAGTTGTTTAAACAGAAAGAGGGCTTCGCGACGAAGATCTAGGTGCTTGAATTGCCTGATTCCAATAAACGAGCGAAACGATAAACCAAAACGAAAATCGGGCCAGAATTCACGATCGAAAATAATCACGAAAAACCCTGGAAAAAGAAAAACTGACGAACAGGCTAACGAATGAACGTTCGCTGTCTGTGACTAACGGGTGAACGGCGTTCATTAAAATGAATGAATGGATGAACGTCCGTTGTTTAACCGAACCGAGAAAAAAATGAACCGATCTATTAAAAAAACAGATCTAGGATTTTCGAAAATAAACCGAATAGTTTTCGAGAAAAAAAATCAACGAACGGCGTGGCGGCTACCTCGGCGAGGACGGTGGCGGCGACGGCTATCTCCGGCGGTGGCGTGTGGCTCGGCGATGGCGGGCGGCGGCGGCGGCAAGCGGCGGCGGCGGCGGCGCGAGTGGCTCGGCGGGTGGCGGCGGGTCGAACTAGGGTTTCTGGTGGGCTAGGCTGGCGGCGGTGTCGGGCTAGGGTTTCTGGTGGGGTGGGCTGGCGGGCTGGAGGCTGGCGGCTTATAAAAGGCCGGTCGGGCGAAGTCCTAGTCGGTTACGGCCCGACTAAGTCGGTTGACTTTAAAAAAAAAAATTCGACGCGCAGAAAAAGAAAGAAAAGAAATACTAAACGGACTCCAAAAATCCTGAATAAAATTTTCCCTGTCCTCTAAAAATATGGCGGAGAGATTGAACATTTATTTGGGCCTATAATGCAATTTTGAGAAACGCATATTTTTCCTAATTCAAATAAAATTGCAATAAAATCCAAATAAAATCAAATATTTGATTTTAATATTTTTCCTCCAATATTCCACTTATTTTGGAGAAGTCATTTTATCTCCTCTCATATATATTTTGATATGAAATATTTTCGAAGGGAAAAATAAATTAAAACCAAAATGATCCTTGTTTCAATATTTGATAAAATTCAAATATGACACACGTGAAATCCCCAACTCTCTCTATGGGTTCTTGAGGTTCTTAGGATTTCGAGGATCGCAAAATGAAAATGCAGTAAAATATGATATGCATGAATGACCTATGTATAACATTCCAAATTGAAAATTTGGGATGTTATAATTATTATCCACACCGTTCGGTCATGCAATAATGACGATATATGATGGACTGATTGAGATGAGAGAAGCTGGTATGAACTCGACCTCTCTTGTTTTTATAAATATGATTAGTTCATCGTTCCTGATTCGGCCTTTTATGAATGAAACATGTTTGCAATGACAATTAGAGATTATAGTTGCTCATGTCATGCTTAATTAGCTAGGAGTTTATAATGGTTTACCTTGCGTGCCAACATGCTATTAAAATGGTTGCGATGTGGTATGATAGGGTGGTATCCTCCTTTAAATGATTCAAGTGGCTCGACTTGGCACATGTTCACACATGAAGTTGAAACAAAATCAACATAGCCTCCATGATATTTATGTTCATGGTGGATTATATCCTACTCATGCTTGCACTCAATGTTTATTAATTTTAATGTATGTTCATGACTGTTGTCGCTCTCTAGTTGGTCGCTTCCCAGTCTTTTTCTAGCCTTCACTTGTACCAAGCGGGAATACTGCTTGTGCATCCACTTCCATATACCCCAAAGTTATTCCATATGAGTCCACCATACCTTCCTATATGTGGTATCTACCTGCCGTTTCAAGTAAATTTGTATGTGCCAAACTCTAAACCTTCAAATGAAATTCTGTTTTGTATGGTCGAATAGCTCATGTATCAACTAGGGCTGTCTGTATCTTCCATGCTAGGCGGGTTATTCTCAAGAGGAGTGGACTCCGCTCCTCACTCACGAGAAAATGGCTCGTCACTCGGATGCCCAGTCTCATGCTCAAACCAAATCAAAATAATTGCAAACAAAACTCCCCCAGGATTGTTGTTAGTTGGAGGCACCCGTTGTTTCGGGCAAGCCATGGATTGATGCTTGTTGGTGGTGGGTGAGTATAAACTTTACCATTCTGTTTGGGAACCGCCTATAATGTGTGTGGAATGGAAGATATCGAGATCCCTTTGTTGTTATGTTGACAATGAAAGTATGCCGCTCAAAATATTATTTATCTCTGTTTCAAAATCGAGCTCTGGCACCTCTACAAATCCCTGCTTCCCTCTGCGAAGGTCCTATCTATTTACTTTCATGTTGAGTCATCATCCTCTTATTTAAAAAGCACCAGTTGGAGAGCACCGCTGTCATTTGCATGCATTACTATTAGTTTGCATTGAGTATGACTATGACTGGATCTCTTTTACCATGAATTACAATGTTTAGTCAGTCCTTGATCTTCAGAGGTGCTCTGCATTTATGTTTTGCGGTCTCAGAAAGGGCTAGCGAGATACCATCTTGTTATATCATATTATGATTGTTTTGAGAAAGTGTTTTCATCCGAGATTTATTATTATTGCTCGCTAGTTGATTATGCCATTGATATGAGTAAACATGAGACCTAAGTGTTATTGTGAATATGGTTGGTTCATAATCTTTGCTGAAAACTTGAATGCTGGCTTTACATATTTACAACAACAAGAGCAAACAGAGTTTGCAAAAGTTTTTCTTTATCACTTTCAGTTTGTCAACTGAATTGCTTGAGGACAAGCAAAGGTTTAAGCTTGGGGGACTTGATACGTCTCCATCGTATCTACATTTCCAAACACTTTTGCCCTTGTTTTGGACTCTAACCTGCATAATTTGAATGGAATTAACCCGGACTCACGCTGTTTTCAGCAGAATAGCCATGGTGTTATTTTTGTGCAGAAATAAAAGTTCTCGGAATGACCTGAAACTTCACGGAGAATATTTTTGGAATATATAAAAAATACTGGCGAAAGAATCAAGACCAGGGGGCCCACACCCTGTCCACGAGGGTGGGGGGCGCGCCTACCCCCCTAGGTGCGCCCCCTGCCTCGTGGGCCCCCTGGTGCTCCATCGACCTCAACTCCAACTCTATATATTCACGTTTGGGGAGAAAAAAATCAAAGAGAAGGATTCATCGCGTTTTACGATACGGAGCCGCCGCCAAGCACTAATCTCTCTCGGGAGGGCTGATCTGGAGTCTGTTCGGGGCTCGGGAGAGGGGAATCTGTCGACGTCGTCATCATCAACCTTCCTCCATCACCAATTTCATGATGCTCGCCGCCGTGCATTAGTAATTCCATCGTAGGCTTGCTGCACGGTGATGGGTTGGATGAGATTTACCATGTAATTGAGTTAGTTTTGTTAGGGTTTGATCCCTAGTATCCACTATGTTCTGAGATTGATGTTGCTATGAGTTTGCTATGCTTAATGCTTGTCACTAGGGCCCGAGTGCCATGATTTCAGATCTGAACCTATTATGTTTTCATGAATATATGTGAGTTCTTGATCCTATCTTGCAAGTCATTAGTCACCTACTATGTGTTATGATCCGGTAACCCCGAAGTGACAATAATCGGAACCACTCCCGGTGGTGACCATAGTGTGAGGAATTCATGTATTCACTAAGTGTTAATGCTTTGGTCCGTTACTCTATTAAAAGGAGGCCTTAATATCCCCTAGTTTCCAATAGGACCCCACTGCGACTGGAGGGTAGGACAAAAGATGTCATGCAAGTTCTTTTCCATAAGCACGTATGACTATATTCGGAATACATGCCTATGTTACATTGATGAACTGGAGCTAGTTCCGTGTCACCCTATGTTATAACTGTTGCATGAGGAATCGCATCCGACATAATTATCCATCACTAATCCATTGCCTACAAGCTTTTCAAATATTGATCTTTGCTTAGTTACTTTTCCGTTGCCACTGTTACAATTACTATAAAACTGCTACTGTTACTTTTGCCACTGTTACCGTTACTTCCATACTACTTTAGTACTAAATACTTTGTTGCAAATATTAAGTTTTCCAGGTGTGGTACAATTGAAAACTCAATTGCTAATACTTGAGAATATTCTTTGTCTCCCCTTGTGTCGAATCAATAAATTTGGGTTGAATACTCTACCCTCAAAAACTGTTGCGATCCCCTATACTTGTGGGTTATCAGTCGCCGGTTGGCCTTCTCCCGCTATAAATGAGGAGGGGGCGGAGCCCCCGTCGCTCATCTCTTCCTGCTCCGCTCGCTTCTTCTCCCTTGCTTCATTGCTAACAGCGACACCCATGGCGCCTGCGAAGAGGTTCTTGGCCGCAGAGAAGGGGAAGGCCCGCCAGGAGGGGCCCGGCTCACTGCCGCCCAAGAGGGGGCGCGGCCGCCCCCGCAAGCACACGGCGACCCCCACCGTGCCCCTGCGGCCGCGGTGGCACCTCTTCGCGCGGTGGGAGTCGCCCAGGTCGTGGCAGCCCCGTCGATGAAGGGAGGCACGCCATGGTCGCACGGCCTTCCCGGCCGTGCTTCAAGTCGGCGGAGGTGCTGCCGGAGTTCGTCGTGTGGTCGGACAACCCGGCCGGCACCTGGCTTTAGCTCCCGCGCTTCTTGGCCGGTGAGCTGCCAGCCACGGGTCCAGGCGGTCTCTGGCTGCAGGCGGACGGCTGCTGTAGCAAGGATTCGTGGGTCGCAGTCGAGGTCTCTGTCGCGGGCAACGCATCCCTGGCCCGCGGCTGGCAGACGTTTACCTGCGCGCGTGGCCTGGGCCGGCGATGTACCCTCCACTTCAAGTACGATGGCAACGCGACCCTCTACATGAGGGTGTTCGGGGAAGATGGTCGCCACGTTGGGTGCTGCCCTGAGGACAACGATGGCGGTGAGGTGCTCAGCCTTTGCGATGGTCGCGGCGAGGGTGAAGGCGGGCTTGTCCTCAATGCTAGCCGCGGCTCGTCCAGCTACGGTGACTCTTCTTCCGGGGACTGCTCCTGCAGCGGCGGCTACGACCATCCGCCATGCCGCCGCACCCACTTCGAGGGAGGCAGCCGGTCATCTCGTCGCCGCGCCCTAGTGAAGCGCGAGGAGGGGTATGGCTGAGCCCAGGAGAGCGCCATGGGCCCACCCTCGCGAACTGCTACGGGGGCACGCGCCACTTTTGTTTCGTTCTTCCTTCTCTTCCTGCATTAAGAGAGACACAAGTATGGGGCCCCGCAGGGGCGTGCAACCAACCATGATTTCCAAGTTGCTATGTTATATTTATCGTTCCTATGTCGTGTTGCAGCATCGATGTTTTATGTAGGCGCGTAGAAATAACTTAGCTTGACACGCTCGAAGTAGTTTCCGCCTCGTGAGGCGCGCATTTCCCAGTACCTGGCGAGACCTCCTTGGCTTGGGGGCGTCTAGGAGCTGCAAAAATTCGTTAGGAAACTCTTATTCTTCCGAGCCCTGATCGCAGGCGCAGCCGGCCATGATCTAGCACTTCGCATCATGGTACACGAGGGGCACGGACTGAGAGAGGTGCGCCAGCTTGCGAGCTCGAGCAAGGGTGCCTCGCGAAGAACAGGAAAAACGCTTACGAGCGCGCCTGTCCAGCCCCCTCGCGAGGCATGCGAGGGAGAGTATGGGTCAAAACAAGGAACCGAGGGAAGAACAGAGGCAAAAGGCGATGGAACCAAGCCAGCAAGAAACACCAGAAAGCAAATTTTCATTAAAGAGGGGCAAGCGAACTACAGAAAGCAAATGAAAAGCCGTGTCCGGCACCTAGTCTAGTCTTCTCACCAGCGCGGAGCTAAGTGCTGCCACTAGGACGTGGGAGGGAGCCCCCGAGGCCCGAGGGCGGAACTCCTGAGACTCCGGGGCGTGTACCGCCACACTCATTATTACGTGAGAGTGTCACGAGCGGAGACCTTCACATGCACTGGGTCTTGCTTCACAGGCGCTGGGCCTTGCTTCATGGGTAGAACTTCCGGAGGTGCTGGATGTTCTAGGCGTTTTGGATGGGGACCCCATCGTGCATCCCCAGGCGCACGAGCCAGGCCTGGCCACTTGGGTGACCCTAAACGGGCCCTCCCAAATGGGTGAAAGCTTATGCAGCCCTTCCCTGGAGAGCACCCGCCTTAGGACGAGGTCACCCACCTCGAGCGTCCTGTAGCGGACGCTGCGACAGTGATATTGTCGCAGCGCCTGCTGGTATCTTGCCGCTCAAAGCGTGGCTTCGCGGTGGCGTTCCTCCCCCAACACGAGGTCCATCCCCCGCATGGCGTCCTGTTGCACCTCATCAAACGCCAGGACCCGCAAGGAGCGATACTTGACCTCATGAGGGAGAACCGCTTCTGCTCCGTAGCGAGGAAGAACGGGGTCTCGCCTATTGGCTTGGTGGCGGTGGTGCGAATGGACCACATCACAGACTGGAGCTCATCGTGCCAGCCCCTGCCGCATGCCTCGAGCTTCTTCTTGTAGGTCCTGGTCTTGAGGCCTCTCAGGACCTCCGTGTTGGCGCGTGCGGCCTGACCATTGCTCCTAGGGCGTGTAACGCCCCGGATCCGATGCTCCAGATGTCTTCCATTTATTTTAGTTGTTGCCGTGTGTTTTTTATGTTTGTTGCATTATCATAATTGTTTTGCATATTTAATTCCTATATGTTTATGCCATGATCTTGTTGAGTGGCTTGTCATATATCTTTGCTTCTTGCACCATGCTCATTTCGCTTGTTATGCCATGTGTTTGCATTGTGCCTCTTGCCATTATATTGCATTATGCCATTCCATGTTGTTGCCAAAATCATCTCATATGCATTGTGGTATTCATTTTGTTGTAGTTGCACTATGTTTGTCAATGCTGCTTGCCCTATGCATATGTCTCATGCATCATCACCTCCTTCCATCTTCTTTCTTTCATTTTGGCAAGTGACCTTTTCCCTTCCTCCATAAATGTTCATTCTTTCCCTATTAATCTTAGGCCATGCCAAGACCTACTCCTAAATGTTTCAGCTCATTTGGGATTGATTTGGTTGGGTTAAAAAATGGCTCAAGTTTGAATTTAATTCAAACTTGAATTGTTTTTCTATCTATAAAAATTGCCAAGTCCATTTCTTCAAATTGTGCATAATTCAGGGACTCCAGATATATTCTCATATCTCTCTCACGCCTTACCTTTATCTCTGAGCTTTTCTCTCTTATTTTCTGTTTGAGGAAATTGAGAAAAGGAAGAATAGGAGGGAGAGAGAGAGCCCAGCTCCAGCAGCAGCAATGCAGCCCAGCACCAGCAGCAGCAGCCCATCTCCGCAGCCATCCAGCCCAAGCCCTCCTCTGCTCCTTCTACCTATGTCACCTCTGTACGACCAATCAGTAGCCATCGGATCGCCATGGCACCGCTCGATGGGCTGCCGTACAGCTCCCTAGCGCCCTATATACCACCCCTCGACGTCTGTGCCCTACCCTAGCTTCTCGCCCTCCCTTCAACGCCGCCAGAACCCTCTCCTTCTGTAGTTATTCTTCTTCCTCAAGAAAAGAGCACCTGATAGAAGAAAACCGCCGGCATCCGTCATCGTCCTCGCGTCCGGTCTGCGCCAGGATCCTCTCCAGCATGCCGTCCTGCGCCCCGTCACCCTCCTTGATCGATCTCGGGAGTTAGTTGGGTGGGAGCCTCCCCCACGGCCTCCCTGCCGTCACCGTCGCCATGACCGTGGCTGGGCCGAGTAGATGCTCGAGCCCGGCGTAGAAGCCGACGTCCCCGACCTTCTTCCTCCGCGGCAAGTCCCACGACTCCGGCAACACTTTCCCGCACCTCTCCGAGCCCCGGATCGCCAAGTCCAGCTTCTTCCCCGTCGTCCTCTTCCTCCCCTGCTTCCTCTGCTTCAGCGCGCCTTCTCGCCGTCTCCGGTCTCCGACGACCTCATAAACTCCAGCAGCACCCCCTCGGTGAGCAGTCGCTCCTCCCAACCCCTCTCTTGTTCAATACCGCCGCTGTAGTTGTCTTCTCGAGCCGCCAACTCCATATCCACCATGGATGAGTTCCTGGAACTCACCTCGCTGCTAATGCACACTCCCGCCCGCGCTCGACCCTCTCTGCTCGCGCACGCCTACAATCCCAACGCGCTGGACGCGCAGTAGCCGCAGTGCTTCAACCCGCAGACCCGGTCGTAGTCTTCTCCATGACCGGGACGAGCGCCTGCTCGTGCACGAGTACCTGCACGCACACCACCACCCCGCAAGAAGCAACTGCTCACTCACGCTCCCCCCGCATGTTTCCGCACCCCCGCCATTGGTCGGTGGTCCCTACGTTCCCTGCCTGGCTTGCCGGCGCCGTCTCAGAGTTCCACCGTGCGCCACCGAAAAGAAGGCCTAGCCTTTGGTTAGGTTCAACTAGAGCCACGACCATGTCATGCACAAACACAGTAGCAGCGCAGTAGCAAAAATCGCTCCCTTTGATCCAGGAGATCCTGGGTCCAAAACCCAGCACTCCCCCTTTTGTCCTGTGTTGTTATTTTTCTTTTGCATGCACACACACTCAGCCGCTTGGGTCAATTCCACTTCTGGGCTTGCACCGTGCGTTGAATCCGGCCCGTGTATATTTTTTCCCTATCCCATGTGTTTTAGCATTTATTCATTTTCTGCATATTCACATCAATGCCATCATTTTAAAATGCTCATAACTAAATTTCCATGAATCCAAATAAAACATGTTATATATGTAAAATGCTCAGATTTTCATGTACTTTCACAATCTGCATCTTTCATCCATGTTTGAAATGTTTAAAATGGACGTTTTCATTTAATTTGTATAATGACATGTTAAAATGGTTTATTTCATAACTAAATAACTGTAGCTCGGTTTTAAATGTTCTTTATATGTAAATGGGCTAGAAAAATGCATAGTTTAACATGGTAGCATTATTTGGCATATTTAATAACTCTAAAATTGTGTATAGGGCGGAACAGTACTAAATTCGAAATATGCATATGGGGATTTTCCGGAATTATTGTTTGTTGTTCCGGCCTCATTTAAACTTGCCTAGATAGGTAGTTTTCATATGCTTCACCTCTTGCCATGTTAATCAACATTTAATATTGTTTGGTAGATTAAACGAGATTAAACTAAATATGTCAATGTGGTGTTTTGTCAATATGCAACTCGTTGCATATTGAGCTCCACTTAACTTGTAGTATTGTTTGTTGCACTTTTCCATGCCATGCCTCATTAAACCGGACATGCATCATATTTGATTGTGCATCATGCCATGATTATGCTTTTGTGTTTACCATGTTGTTTGCTTCTTTCCGGTTTGCTTCTCTCGTTAGCTTCGGTTTCGTTCCGGAGTTGTGAGGATTCGTTCGACTACATCCGTTTGTCTTCTTCATGGACTCGTTCTTCTTCCTAGCGGGATTTCAGGCAAGATGACCGTCACCTTGGATCTCATTACTATCATTGCTATGCTAGTTGCTTCGTTCTGTCGCTTTGCCGCGTTACCTACTACTTGCTTATCAAGCCTCTCAAATTGCTATGAACCTCTAACCTTTGTCACCCTTCCTAGCAAACTGTTGTTTGGCTATGTTACCGCTTTTGCTCAGCCCCTCTTATAGCGTTGTTAGTTGCAGGTGAAGATGAAGATTGCTCCATGTTGGATTATGTTTATGTTGGGATATCACAATATCTCTTATCTTATTAATGCATCTATATACTTGGTAAAGGGTGGAAGGCTCGGCCTTATGCCTGGTGTTTTGTTCCACTCTTGCCGCCTTAGTTTCCGTCATATCGGTATTATGTTCTTGGATTTTGCGTCCCTAATGTGGTTGGGTGATTTATGGGACCCCCTTGACAGTTCGCTTTGAATAAAACTCTTCCAGCAAGGCCCAACCTTGGATTTACCATTTGCCTCAGCCTATTACCTTTTTCCCTTGGGGGTCGCGCATCCTGAGGGTCATCTTTATTTTAAACCCCTGGGCCAATGCTTGTCTAGGTGTTGGTCCAAACTAGAGCACCGTGCGGGATGTCCCTTGGCAACTTGGGATATGTTGGTACTTGGACGCTTAGCTTATCCGGTCGTGGCCTGAAAGGAGATACACGCGGCTACTATCAGGGTGTCGGCACGCCGGGAGGTCTTGCTGGTCTTGTTTTACCATTGTCGAAATGTCTTGTAACCGAGATTCCGAGACTGATCGGGTCTTCTCGGGAGAAGGAATATCCTTCGTTGATCGCGAGAGCTTATCATGGGCTAAGTTGGGACACCCCTGCAGGGTTTGAACTTTCGAAAGCCGTGCCCGCGGTTATGTGGCAGATGGGAATTTGTTAATATCCAGTTGTAGTAAACTTGAAGTAAACTCTTCTAAAATACACCAACCGTGTGTGTAATCGTGATTGTCTCTTTTCGGGGTTGTTCGAGAGGAGAACACGGTTTTTGAGTAATGGTTGACGTAAGTAGGAGTTCAGGATCACTTCTTGATCATTACTAGTTGACGACCGCTTGCTTTGCTTCTCTCCTCGCTCTTATTTGGGTAAGGTAGCCACCATACATTGCTTAGTCGCTGCTGCAACCTCACCACTTTACCTCTTCCTTACCATTAAGCTTTGCTAGTCTTGATACCCATGGTAATGGGATTGCTGAGTCCTTGTGGCTCACAGATTACTACACCAACAGTTGCAGGTACAGGTTATGCGATGATCTTGACGTGAGAGCGATGTTTACTTGTTTTGGAGTTATTCTTCTGCTTCTTCGCTCAGGGGATAGGTTCCAGGTCGGCAGCCTGGGCTAGCAGGGTGGATGTCGTTTGAGTTCCTGTTTGTGTTTCATCCGTAGTCGGATGTTGATCTTGTGTATGATGCATTGATGTATTCTTGCGGCATTTGTATGCCTTGTATGTATCCCCATCTATTATGTAATGTTGATGTAATGATATCCACCTTGCAAAAGCGTCTTCAAGATGCGCTTCTATCCTTGGTGGGACCTTCGAGTTCCTTTAGGATAGGTTCGCATCTTGGGCGTGATAGGGCGTGCCACCGAAGCATAGCAGATCTGCGTTCCAAGGTTAGCACAATATGTCTTGAAGTGATTGCTAGTGAACTGCGTGCCGTTGTCGGTGATGATGCGATTAGGGACCCCGAACCGGCTCACGAGACTCTTGATGAACTTGACCGCAGATCCGGCCGGGATGGTGCAGACAACTTCTACCTCCGCCCATTTGGTGAACTTGTCGAAGGCGACATAGAGGTAGCGGTAGCCCCCAGGCGCTCGAGGGAACGGGCCTAAGATATCCAGCCCCGAGACTGCGGATGGCCACGAGAGCGAGATGGTCTGGAGGCCCTGAGCTGGCTGATGGATCTGCTTGGCATGGAATTGACATGCCTCGCAGGACTTCACCAGCTCAGTCGCGCCGTTGAGCGCCGCAGGCCAGTAGAACCCGCTGCGGAATGCCTTGCCAACGAGGGTCAATGACGACGAGTGGCGCCCGCAGTCCCCTCCGTGTATGTCAGCTAACAACTCGTTCCCCTGTTCCCTTGTAGGATCGGAAGTATGTCTAGAGGGGGGATGATTAGACTACTTGACCAAATAAAAGCTTATCCTTTTCCCAATTTTAGTCTTTGGCAGATTTTAGCTATCTTAGCACAAGTCAAGCAATCTTAACACAATTCAAGCAAGCATGCAAAGAGTATATGAGCAGTGGAAAGTAAAGCATGCAACTTGCAAGAATGTAAAGGGAAGGGTTTGGAGAATTCAAACGCAATTGGAGACACAGATGTTTTGTCGTGGTTCCGATATGTGGTGCTATCGTACATCCACGTTGATGGAGACTTCAACCCACGAAGGGTAGCAGTTCTTGCGAGTCCACGGAGGGCTCCACCCACGAAGGGTCCACGAAGAAGCAACCTTGTCTATCCCACCATGGCCGTCGCCCACGAAGGACTTGCCTCACTAGTGGTAGATCTTCACGAAGTAGGCGATCTCCTTGCTCTTACAAACTCCTTGGTTCAACTCCACAATCTTGTCGGAGGCTCCCAAGTGACATCTAGCCAATCTAGGAGACACCACTCTCCAAGAAGTGACAAATGGTGTGTTGATTATGAACTCCTTGCTCTTGTGCTTCAAATGATAGTCTCCCCAACACTCAACTCTCTCTCACAGGATTTGGATTTGGTGGAAAGAAGATTTAGTGGAAAGCAACTTGAGGAAGACTAGAGATCAAGATTCATTAGGAATGGAATATATTGGTCTCAACACAAGGGTAGGTGGTTCTCTCTCAGAAAATGTGTATTGGAAGTGTAGGTTCATTCTGATGGCTCTCTCCACGAATGAAGAGTGGGTGGAGGGGTATTTATAGCCTCCACACAAAAACTAACCGTTAGACACAACTTACCAATCTCGGTGGGACCGAATTGAAAACCTCGGTCGGACCGATTCAGCAAATCTAGTGACCGTTAGGATTTTCGGTGGGACTGACATGCAACTCGGTAGGACCGATATGGTTAGGGTTAGGGCATAACGTAATCTCGGTGAGACCGATTACACAAACTCGGTGGGACCAATTTTGGTAATAAGCTAACCAGAGAGTTGGTCAGGTAAACTCGGTGGGACCGGTTCGCTCATTTCGGTGGGACCGAAATGTTACGAAAAGGAAACAGAGAGTTTACATTGCAATCTCGGTGAGACCGATCGCTCATCTCGGTGGGACCGAAACATTACGAAGGGAAACAGAGAGATTACAATCCCATCTCGGTGAGACCGAGATCCCCATCGGTGAGACCGATTTGCCTAGGGTTTGTGACAGTGGCTATGACATCTGAACTCGGTGGTGCCGGATAGAAAGAATCAGTTGGGCCGAGTTTGACTTTTGGTTTAGGTCATATGTGGATGTGAGAAAGTAGTTGACGGTTTTGGAGCATATCACTAAGCACTATGAAGCAAGAACCTCATTAAGCAACACCTCATCCCTCCTTGATAGTATTGGCTTTTCCTATAGAATCACTGTGATCATGGATCACTAAAATATAAAATGTAGAGTCTTGAGCTTTGAGCTTGAGCCAATCCTTTTATCCTTAGTATTTTGAGGGGTCCACCTTTCTCATCCATGCCGTGCCATTCATTAAGCCTTTCCTGAAATATTTATCTTGGAATAATGTTAGCTCAATGAGCTATATGTTGTTAGGAATTACCAAAACCTCCTAGGGATAGTTGCCCTTTCAATGTCCCCCTTTTTGGTAATTGATGACAACATATAGATCAAAGCTTCGACAAATTATAATAAGAGTGAAAAACATTGTCGCTTTGAGAAGTATGTGAAAAGCAAGAGCTCCCCCTAAATTTGTGCATAGTTTAAGATTTTCTTTGGACTGCAAATGCACAAAGAGTTAGGTCATGGTTTACTCTTCCATGTCACATACATCTTGGTGGAGCGCTCAAAATGATAACAATAGAATACATGCACTCATCACCAAGCAAAGTGAATGATCATATAGAGATAAAAGGATAATGTCATCCAATAAGCGATAATGTAGCATATGATCAAACACATGATCATCCAAGTATCACACAGACAGAAAGTATCTCAATAAAGCAAATAAAGTTCAACCACCAAAGCAAGAGAGAATAAAAAGCAACGCTCTCTCTCGAAGCCTATGATCTATACATTTTTCTCCCCCTTTGGCAACAAGTTACCAAAAAGTTCATAGAAAATGCATAGCACTAAATCGTCTCTCAGGCTTGATCTTCAGGTGGTGGTGTAGACAGAACGCCAAGGACGAAGGCATCAGTTGATGTAGATGGAGCTGGTGGAGTAGGTGCTGGAGCTAGTGGCACTGAAGCTGTAGTTGGTGCAGATGAAGTGGCTCTGGTGTCTGTCACTGGCACTGCAGCTGACTTCTGAGCTCTAGGCATTCTGGAAAATGCCTTAGTGGTAGTATTTCCCTTCCTCTCCTGCGTATCATCCTGAAGTTGCTCAACAACAGACTAGATCTCAGTTACCTTCACATCCATGTCATAGAACTTCTTCTCCATGATCCTCTGCAGGCTTTCCTGGTTTTGAGTCAAGGTGGCCAGCCCCTTCTCAATCCTCAGAGTGGATGCAATCAAGTAGCCAAGTTGATCATATTTGCTCTTCAAGAAGTACTGAGATGCCTCTTCCATTGTTGGCATCTTGGCAGCCTTCTCAGTCCTTGCCTTCTCCTTCTTCTCTTGTGCTTGCACAGAAGATGGTTCATCTTCATTCATAACCACTTGGTTGTCCTCAAAGTCTGGATAGATAGGCATGTGCTCCTTGTCCAACAAGTATGTGCCGGTGCCCATCTTGGAGTTAATCAACTCCTGGATCTATGGGGCATACCCACAACTTCTCTTTTGGTCGTGAAATGTCCTCTTGATAGTTTCAACTATAAGACTCATGATCTTGAACTTTGTGGCACATCAAATAAGTGTAGCAGATTTATTGCATGGCCTCTGATCATGTTGTGATCACTGACTTGGGCAAGAGAGTGTGCCTCGGGATCCGATTAATGGTTGGCAGTCTGACGAAAGGTAATGTCTTGATCCAAACTTGTGTGATTCTATAGCAGCATCTGGGATCTCCTTGTACATATGTGCCATAGTGTTGTGATCCATCTTCTTCTTGGCATAGACATCCAAGTCATCCTCTTCCTCCTTAGGTGCATTGATCAGATTAGCCCATTCTTCAATTGATGATTGGTACCTAGTACCTTCAGACATCCATACTATCCTGCCATCTGGATAGAAGTGTGCTGTGGAGTAGAATTGCATTATTAGCTCATCATTCCATTTTGTGAGCTTCTACCCAACAAAGTCTACCAATCAACAAGCACTGAAGCTGTCATACACACCAGGATAGTGTTCTTCATTCTCCTTGATGTATTACCAGTTCACCATCTCATGTCACACACTATTGGCCTCTTGTCCAGCAGAATTGTCTCATAGAAGTCCTGTTGTTCCTTTGTGTGGAACCTGTAGTCTACAGCAGTTCTCCTTCTGGTGGCATATGAATCTGACTCTCTCCATAGCTTCAATCCTGAGTTCTTCCTGATCTTCATGTTCTCAGCTACAGGATGGGCATCATTATGATCTGGAATTTGAGGCTTCAATTTTCTCAAGACATGTGACTCGTCATCTTCTTCTTCAGCAATAGTTTCAGGCACTGGAGCCTTGTTCTTCTCAGCAGCTGGGATGTTCGTGGTACTCCTATTAGGTGCAGTCTTGGGTTTGGAGGCAGCCTTGAGTGCTACTTTGGGCTTTGATGAAGCAGCCCCTGACCTAATGGCATCACCCATAAGCTTCTGAGCTTTGGGTGCTGGTGCAACATCCTCTTCTTCTTCCTCCTCTTCCATCATGGAAGGCTTTCCAATTACTCTGGCCATGGTCTTCTTGACCCTTTCCTTCCTCTTCTTCCCTTCTACAGCAGTCTCTTTGGGTTCAGCTTCCAAAGATGCTTGAGTGGAGGCTCTGGCTTTAGACATAGGTTGTCTTCCTGCTGGCCTTTTTGTCTTCACACCTCGCTTAGTTGCTGCAGCTGAGCATATTCTTTCTTGAGCACCTTCTTCTTGGAAGTGGCCTCATCCTCAATAGCCACATAGTCTTCATCCTCATATTCTGAGGTTTTCTTCTTTCTGGTCTGGTGGCAGCTTTGGGTAGGTTGCTTGGGGTGCTCCTGTTGCCCTCATCATAGCTGCTAGAGGGACTAGTGCCCTCACTCATATGAACCTGCTCCTCTTCCCTGTTCTGGCTATCACTTTGATCAGACATATTGCAAACACTAACAACTGACCCTGTGAGTAGATATAGATGAGATAGAGTGGATGAGCATCACAAAATACAGAGGTTTTTGCAAAACAATGAGTCAAAAACTTAGATTTAGTTTTCCACAGAAAGCATTTTGGATCTACCGATTTGTAAACTTGGTGATACCGAAGCAGCTTTTGGAATCTAAACTAGTGAACTCGGTCAGACCGAGTCACAGTTCGGTGGCACCGAGACTGCTAGGGTTTCACAAAGTCCTGAACTCGATCACACCGATTTGCAATTCTTGGTCAGACAGAGAATTACATGTGCAATGGCCTTAGCCAAATCGGTGGTACCGAGTTCTACAACTCGGTTGGTCCGAGATTGTTTCGGCGGAAACCTAACCCTAAATTTTCAATTCATCTCTAATCTATGGAGTGTTTTGACTGGATAAGATAGTTTCATTCGTGGCAAGATTCATGGAAAACACAATGTGCTAGGAATCAGATGGGGATAGCACAATGATCGAGTTCATACCCTAGTTCGGCGATGAACTCGCTACGGCGGCAACGGCGGGATGATTCCTGTTGACGGCGGCGGAGACCAGCGGCAGGAGGCAGCTGGCGATGAGGAGGACGATCCGGAGACCCTGGAGGCAGAGCGGGCTGAGCGCGGGCGAAAGAGTTCGGAGAAAATTTCCAAAATTTTGCCCGTGGGTATATATAGCCTGACCCTGTTGGTGTGACCGAGTGGAACAACTCGGTGGCACCGAGATGCATAACTGCAAGAAGTTACAGCAACTCGGTGTGACCGAAAAGTTCAAATCGGTTGCATCGAGATTGAAAACCTAGATCGACTTAGTGATCTCGGTATGACCGAAATGGATGAATCGGTCAGACCGAAATGTAGAAACAAGTTTTGGAAGTTTAAGTCTATGACGAATTGGGGACTCCGACTGCTCCTCACACAGAGTGGTTCGAATCTGACTTGATCAAATTTTGTGATGTAGCATGAGTAGAGTTTGAGATGAGAAAAGCATAGATAGCTACAGAAGGTTCTTAGGCATTCTTGTCCATCCACTTGGCAAAAGAAAAAGAAAACAATCAATCAAAACAACAAGTGGATGTCCTCGAATGAGTAAAATATGCAACCAACATACGCACACAATAAAATGGCAAATGAAATATGTGGCGAAGCATGCACAACCAATTCTAGCATCTATCAAGCAATTGGCGATGACTAGGTCGTCTATATATGAGTATATTGACTTAGGAGTCAAATGAGAACATTTGATCATAGGTCATACTCATCGTTTAAGCTCAAGTGGGGTTACCACTTTTACATAATGCATTGTTGTGTTCACACCATTAGAGTTGCTTTAGCTCAATTCTTAGAGTAAAGCTCCCCCTAGATGTGAGATCCCCCCTTAGAGGGATGAACTAACCTTGGGTTTTTTCGATGATGACTTCATGTAGGTGTTGAAGATGTGGATGCTTTATGTTGATGTAGATCATTTGGAGCAATCCTTTGGAGTGAGTTGCACTTTCAATACCTACACGGGTTAGTCCCACAAGGAACACACAAGGATATCCATAGACATAGAGTGATGCACACACAAGATAATGTCTATGAGAGCATTAGGTTACCTTGTCCCTTGTCTTACCAACAAGAGGGTTTGTGACTCCTTGAACTAGTGCAAGATGTGGAAGTTGATTGCACTTGTTATTGCCAAAATGATATGAGTGAAATATGTTGGCGGAGTCACCCTCAAGAACTCTCTAGTTCTTCTTCTTCGGGATCCACATCATCTTGATGGGAATCCTAGGAGTTGTAGTCGTACTTGATGAAGTGGAACTTGATGTAATCTTGGGAACCCACTTGACCAAGGCCTTAGGAGCTTCTTCAAATGCATCAATTTCTTCTTGAAGCTTGTCCTTGGCTTTTTGCTTGTGGTCTTTTGGTGGAAGATCATCTTGGGCTTGTGTCCCCTTGAAGGAATTAGGATCATACTTCTCTTGTTGAGGAACAAACTTCGTCTTGGGGTATTGATCTTCTTCCCACTCAACTCCTTTGGCATTGAACTTTCGTTCAAGAACAACACCTTGATTCTTCCGGTGCCTTCCTTGCTTGTGTACAATTTCCTCAAATTGCTTACTCCCGGCAAGGCTCTTGTAAACACCTTTCTCTATAATTCCCTTCAATAAGCTATTTTATTGCTCAAGTGTAACTTGGCTAAGAGAATCATTAGTGGAATCAAGAGAACTACTAGAAGCAACAACATTGGATTTAGCATGATTCTTGTTACTACTAGAGGAAGAATCCTTCTTGTTCTTGTTACTAGACTTGACTTGAGGCATGTAAGTAGATATGAGTAAACGCTTGGAAATGTAAGAAGAACTTTTCTTGCGAAGATCATCATTGATTGCCTTTAAGAACTCATGCTCTTGCGCAAGGTTGAGCTTTTCAAATCGTAACTTCTCATGAGTCCTTAAAAGTTCTCGATGATCTCCTAAGATAGTTTCATGAGCTAACTTAAGAGTGTTTAGTTCTTTAGTTAGAAGCTCAATCTTCTCCTTATCATTGTCATTCGTTTTATCTTGATTAGCATGATTAATTGACGTTTCATCATAGTATTCATCACTCGAGTTGTCAACAAGTAAATCATCATCACCTAATAAGTCATCTTCATCACTATTGAAATCAACATACTCGAGGTGTGTTACCTTTGGACCTTTGGCCATGAAGCATCTTCCAATTCCTTCATTTGGTGAATCAAATATGTCGTAGGAGTTGGTTGACACAAGTGCTAGACCGGCAACATCTTCATCTTGAGTATATTCGGAGTTGGAGTGATAACTTCTCTCGGAGTGATTTTCGGAGCCGGAGTCGGATACCCATTCACCAACATGAGCTTGATGTCTTCATTTTGTGTAGCTCCTTGATGACTTGTCCTTATTTTCCGAATCCTTGCTTCTCCGTGAGGGTCTTCGTTCATAACGATCATATCTACTCCTTCTCTCTCTTGGTGGTGATTCTTCTCTTCTACTTCTTCTTTTTGGAGAATCTTATCTTCTTTTGTAGGGTGCCGTACACTCATTGGAATAGTGTCCGGGTCTTCCACAATTGTAGCAATTACGCTGTCGACTGGAAGATCTTTTGTCATTGTAGGACCTTGGCTTGGAGCTTCTCTCTTTGCTTCTACTCTTGTAGAATTTGTTGAAGTTCTTCACCATTAAGCTCAATTCTTCATTGAAGGTTTGTTTCTCACTTGATGATGTGGGGGCTTCACATGAGGCTTTGTAAGCACCACTTGATTTGTTGTGAAGTTCCTCCTTATCTTTGAGTGACATCTCATGAGCAACAATTTTTCCAATGACTTCCGTTGGCTTGAGGTCTTTGTAATCGGGCATCATTTGGATCAATGTGCAGACGGTATCATATTTTCCATCCAAGGCTCTTAGGATCTTCTTGATGATGAATCTGTCGGTCATCTCTTCACTTCCTAAGCTGGCAATCTCATTTGTGATAAGAGCAAGCCTAGAGTACATTTCAGCGACACCTTCACCATCCTTCATTTTGAAATTGTCAAGTTGACTTTGAAGCAAATCCAACTTGGATTCCTTGATGGAGTCGGTACCTTCATGCATATCAATCAAAGTATCCCAAATTTCCTTTGCATTCTCAAGGCGGCTGATTTTGTTGAATTCTTCTGGGCACAATCCGTTGAAGAGGATATCACAAGCTTGAGCGTTGTATTGCAACATCTTCAACTCTTCCGTGGTAGCTTCCCGGTTCGGTTCTCTCCCATCAAAGAATTCAAGTTGCAAGCCAATACACACAATAGCCCAAACGGCGGGGTTATGTCCATGAATATGGATTTTCATCTTATGCTTCCAACTAGCAAAATTAGTACCATCAAAGTAAGGTCCTCTACGATGATAATTTCCCTCGCTAGATGCCATACTCTCCTAGGTTGTGAAACCAAGGCCATGACTACCAAAAGCTATGGAAATCAAAGCAAATGGAGATCAAAGCTCTGATACCACTTCTAGGATCAAAAGTATGTCTAGAGAGGGGGTGATTAGACTACTTGACCAAATAAAATCTTATCCTTTTCCCAATTTTAGTCTTTGGCAGATTTTAGCTATCTTAGCACAAGTCAAGAAATCTTAACACAATTCAAGCAAGCATGCAAAGAGTATATGAGCAGCGGAAAGTAAAGCATGCAACTTGCAATAATGTAAAGGGAAGGGTTTGGAGAATTCAAACGCAATTGGAGACACGGATGTTTTTGTCGTGGTTCCGATAGGTGGTGCTATCGTACATCCACGTTGATGGAGACTCCAACCCACGAAGGGTAACGGTTGCGCGAGTCCACGAAGGGCTCCACCCACGAAGGGTCCACGAAGAAGCAACCTTGTCTATCCCACCATGGCCGTCGCCCACGAAGGACTTGCCTCACTAGCGGTAGATCTTCACGAAGTAGGCGATATCCTTGCCCTTACAAACTCCTTGGTTCAACTCCACAATCTTGTCGGAGGCTCCCAAGTGACACCTAGCCAATCTAGGAGACACCACTCTCCAAGAAGTAATAAATGGTGTGTAGATGATGAACTCCTTGCTCTTGTGCTTCAAATGATAGTCTCCCCAACACTCAACTCTCTATCAAAGGATTTGGATTTGGTGGAAAGAAGATTTGAGTGGAAAGAAACTTGAGGAAGGCTAGAGACCAAGATTCATATGATAGGAATGGAATATCTTGGTCTCAACACAAGGGTAGGTGGTTCTCTCTCAGAAAATGTGTATTGGAAGTGTAGGTTCGTTCTGATGGCTCTCTCCATGAATGAAGAGTGGGTGGAGGGGTATATATAGCCTCCACACAAAAACTAACCGTTACACACAACTTACCAATCTCGGTGGGACCGAATTGAAAAACTCGGTCGGACCGATTCAGCAAATCTAGTGACCGTTAGGATTTTCGGTGGGACTGACATGCAACTCGGTAGGACCGATATGGTTAGGGTTAGGGCATAACGTAATCTCGATGAGACCGATTACACAAACTCGGTGGGACTGATTTTGGTAATAAGCTAAACAAAGAGTTGGTCAGGTAAACTCGGTGGGACCGGTTCGCTCAGTTTGGTGGGACCTAAATGTTATGAAAAGGAAACAGAGAGTAGCTTGAGCTGATGAAGCTGGGCCGCGCTGGGCCCCCACTTGAGACATGCCGCAGGCCGCAGGCAGGCAAGTCTGGGGACCCCCGTTCCCAGAACACCGACAGTAGCCCCCGGACCCAAGGCGCGCCCGGACTTTGCTTAGCAGGGAAGCAAATGGGCAAGTGCGAAGCGCCGCAGGCCCCATCAGCCTGCGGCCTTGGGTGTCGTGTGGCGATTGATTGGTCGTGGGCATCTCCGCTCCCCATGATGCCTCGGCAACCGTCCTTCTGACAAAAGGGAGGCCCGGGCCAGACTTGGTGCTCGTCCTTGCTTGCCTTGCTCCAGATCCCCTTTCTCGCCTTTCTCCTCCTTGCTTCCGAAATCCTCCAGATCTGTCTCAATCCTCCCATCCTGCAAGCTATGGCGCCTCGCAAGACCCCACCTGAGGCCTGGTACCTTCCGGCTCTGGATCCTCCGACTGTGTCGGGGAAGAATCTAGTCCTTGTGCGCCAGAGGACGGTGGCGCAGGACAACAAGGGAGCGACTGTGCTAAAGGCCGGCTCCGACCAGCCTGAAGGCTAGGGGAGCACCTTCTACCCGTTCTTCGTGAGCGCCATTATCGCTGGTCTGGTCCCTCCTTTTTCTGAGTTCTTCTTTGATGTTCTCCGCCAATACAAGTTGCAAGCTCTGCATCTCCACCCCAACTCTGTTCTTCTCCTGGCGATTTTCGCCTACTATTGTGAGGCTCATGTTGGGATAAAGCCCTCGGTGGCTTTGCTGCGCCATTACTTTTACCTCCGGATCTCCCATGGCTCCATTACTGCATGCGCGAGCTTTGTCGCATATTCCAGCTCCAACTCCATCTCCAAACCCGGGAAGAGGATCGAAGGCTTCAGGAGCAAGTGGGTCATGATGGATGTCGGGCGCATCCACCCCCGGCTGGCGCTGCCGTCGGGGCAGCCCATGCCCGTTGATGCGTCATCTCGCGCAGAGCTCGACGACTCTCGTGCGAAGATGATGCTGGAGAGGGTAGACGCGGACTGGCGAGGCAGCTTGGGGCGGCGGCTGACCGGGCCACGCTCTGAGGAGTTCTGGAACACCGGGTGGCTCCGCTCCTGGAGCATTTGCTCCCGTTGTGGAGGATTGGAGAGGCAGGTGACGCCCTTCGCCTGAGCTCCGAGGCCCTCTCTGACGAAGATCTGGCCACGGCTCTCCATTCCTTGGTCGAGGGAGACGTGGCGAAGCCGGAGGGCGCTCCTATCCCCCTGTTCCTTCGCGACGACTGGGAGCAAGTGGTGAGCGCCATGCCCACCTTCAATGGTGAGGGGCTGTTGCCTGCCCGGGCTCCCGAGGATCTGACAATGTTGGCGACGGTGAACGTCTCCTCCAGCAACTCCAGCGGGAGTGAGGAGGAAGAAGAGGAGGTGGAGAAAGAAGAGTCTGACTTCGACGCGACTGGCGAGGAGCCGGGGGATTCCTTCCCTCGGGGCAGGTCCCGCGCCCTTCGCTCCATGTCGGACGATGACGAGGCCGGCGCCAGGCGAGGAGGGGAGGATTATCCCTGGTTCCAAGGAAGGGCAGGTCGGGGAGCCCCGGGGTCCGCTCTGGCTCCGGGGCGGTCTGAGGCCAGCTCCGGCCTCCCCGACGCGCCTACTGCTTCCGGGCTTCCCAAGGCTGACCCTAGCTGCAGGCTTTCAGGCTTCAAGTTTGGCCGGAGGCGGCTCGGGTCCGGGGATGACGATCAGTAAGTGTTCAATCCGTGTTTGCTTTGCTTCTGCCGCTGGGGCTTGATGTCTGTATTCTCTTGACCAGGTCGGCACCCGCAGCGAAAAGGCCGAAGGGGGATCCTGCGGCCCTGCTTGAGGCGGGTTCGCCTGCCGTGGTTGCGGCTCCGTCTGCGGGGAAAGGAGGCAGCGAAGCTCGCGCCTCCCCTACCCGGTCATCCTCGCGAGCCCAGCAGGGGCACTCTGGCGACGAGTCAGCCCCCGTGGCCCCGCTGACTCTGGAGGTGCCTGCGCTTGACGTTGTCGCTGAGGTGCCCAAGGCCCAGGGGGCTCCTCCTTCCTAGGCCGTGATCACGCTGCCGTCTTCTACACCTGCTCCACCGGCTCCAGTCCCTTCTGATCCCTCGGCCATCCTGGACCAGGCTGCCAGCAAGCTGAGCCGGCTGCAAGAGGATCTCTGAATGCTGATCCCCGTCTGGTGGCCGGGCGCCTGGAGCTGGCTTCTGGTTGGGCCCGCTCTGCTGCCTTCGTCCGAGCGGCGCTGAGCCAAGCCGCGTCGGCCTCCGATTGGGAGAAGCAAGCCGCCTGCCAGAGCCAGGGCGCTTCGCGATGCTGCCAGGCGACGCCTTGGACGCCGGGACCGCTGCAAAGGCGCTGGAGGTCGAGCTGCAAGGCTTGCGCGACGAGCTCGCCAAGGAGGTCCGCGGCCACCAGGAGAAGGAGAAGGAGATGGAGGCTCAAAGGCTATCGTCAGGGACCGGGACACCGAGCTTGATGGCTGTCGTGGCCGGTTGGAGACGCTGGAACAGTCGCTGAAAGCAGAGAGGATCGAGCTCGACATGAAGGCAAAGATCCTGGCTGAGGATCGGGTGGCCTTTGCCAGGTTGGAGGAGAAGGCTCGCGCCACGTTGAAGACGCTCTACGAGGGTGGCCTGGAGAAGCCGTTGGCTGGTGCAGAGGACGGCCCCGCCGAGCTGCTTCCTTTCTTGGTCCGAGCACTTGAAGACGTCGTGGACGGCCTTGGTCCCACGACCGAGGCCGAGGCGCATGCCCTGTCTTCTGCAGCGCTGACGCGCGTCCTCAGCCACGTCTACCCTCGCGACCCCAGCGTCGACCTTGACGGTGTCAGGACCCCGATTCCAAGTCACATCGACCTAACCGGTAACACCTCATATCACTTTGCGGCCTCACGCACGGTATTCCCACGGGTGTCGCCTTACCATGGCCCGGGACCGTTTGCGCCTTTTGGCTCACATATATGATAGTGTTGCTAGCATCCACATGACAGAGAACCCGGGCCGACATGGCTAGTCGTGAACCCAAAGCGGCACTAACCCATGGGGACAGGCATACATGAATCACATCGAGCATGTCGGTCATCAACGTATGAATCCGGGCTGTAGCACTGGGCTAACAGGACTCCGGTAACCCGGGCTGTAGCGGGCTAGGCAGGACTCCGGATATCACCGCGTGACATTTGCCCGAAGGGACAGACATAGGAACAAAATGAAACACATGCCGGCCAGTCAAGTGTCCAAAGCAGTAGTGCTGGGCTAGCAGGACTCCGGTGAACCGGGCTGTAGCGGACTACTATCGCTCAGGAAGCACTAGACTACATTTCCCCATATGAGACGCTTCCAAGGATAAACAACTAGATTGTCGGATCCCACACATACCAAGCATTTCAAACATACACACAATATGCTCAATATGTGTAAATACAACATGGCATCACAACATAACTCTACGACTCAAATATTTATTCATTAGGCTCCGAGGAGCGAGATATTACAACCATGGGTCTCATGACCCAACACTCGAAACATACAAGTCAAAGCACAAGCGGAAGCTTAACATGTCCGAGTACTGAGACATCTACAAATGAAAAAGGCTGAGAAGCGACTATCTACCACATCTGCTGAGGGCACAAGATCGTAGCTGAGGTAACAAGCTAAGCGTCGAAGTCCAAGCGGAACTACTAGCGAGGCCGACGTCTCTCGCAAAACATAAAATAAGCAAGCGTGAGTACAAGCGTACTCAGCAAGACTTACATCAGATCTATCTACATGCATCATTATCAACAAAGGGGTGGTGGAGTTTGACCGCAGCAAGCCAGCTTTGACTCGGTGGCTATCCTGAACTACATTGCAAGTAATTCTTTTGAGGTGGCGCACGAGTCCACATATTCACCATATCAATACACCACTATGGATTCGCTTCCGTCTCCCTACGAACGCCATCCATAGCACTCACGCTATCTTGCGCATTTTAGAGTATCCACTTTCACTTGTCTATGAACTGATATAGGCAACCCAAAGTCCTTTTCATGCGGACACGGCTATTGAATAGATCATATTAACCTGCGGGGTGTACTTCTTCACACACGCTCTCACCACTTACGCCGTTTAGGCGACATGTACTCGGCAACCTTCAAGCGGAAGCCCAACGTGGGTGTCGGCCATGGCCTACCTAAACACTCAAGTCCCTAGTCCAGGTTTATCGCCTATTCGGGTTCCATCCGAGGAGTCCGGCGAGGTTTCCACTAACGGCCCCGAGCGATGTGTGCAGGGTTCCCGAGATACCAAGCAGGCATTCGTACACCGGCCACGGTGTATCTACCGCATCATAGCCCACCCCTAGGGTCAGCGCTCGCACAGCCTCAACACATATCCTACAAACACCGAAACTAGTTGCAACTCACGGACAGAGGACAAGGGTGGTTAAGAAGCCGAGAGAGTCAATTAAGGATCCCAATGTGTGGTAGTAACTGTTTCATGGATCACAAACACGAACTCAGTTCTGAGGGCGGCTTCAATGAGACAACCCACCATGTACTCCTACATGGCCTCTCACCGCTACCTTTACCAAATCGTGTTCACACACTTAGCTCACACACAATGAGGACATGTTCACACACCTCCGATTCATCCCGATGAATCAGACCGACTCAACTCTAAGCGATGCAGGCATGACAAACAAGCATGAATGAGTAGGCACAACAGGCTCAAACAACTCTTACTCATGCTAGTGGGTTTCATCTAATTCTTGTGGAATGACAGTCATCACGAGAGGATAAAGGGTTCAGCTACCACAGACAAATGTAACAGATGAATCGTTGTTGTCCTAAAGCAGTAAAAGAGAGCAGGAGCGAGAGAGTGGGATTATATCGGAATGAACAAGGGGGTTTTGCTTGCACAGCACTTCGAAGATATTATAGTTCTTCATCGGTGTCATCAAACAATCGCCGGAACCACGTCTATCGAGAGGGACAATTACCGGAAACAAAGAGGAACACAATCAATGCAATGCAACAATTATGATGCATGATAATGTCATGGCAATATCTTGTTGATTTAGCTAATGCAATCGCAAGCGTATTAAATGAAGCTGGTTTGAACAAAGGTTCAAATTCAAACTCCATATGTATTTATTTAAATGTCAACTATGCAAATTGCCCTGTACAGCAACCCTAGGTTTGTCAAACATGCATGAAAATGCCATAAACAGATTCCTTGAATTTTTCTGATAATTTTCATATATAATTTATTTCATGTGGAGTTACGGTTGAATTTATATGAATTTTAGAAGTTTATACTATTTTCTGGAATTTCCTATAACAGAATAATTCCAGTAATTCATTTACTGCATCAGCAATGCGTCAAGGAGACGTCAGAGGTCAACGGGGAAGTCCAGGTCAAACTGACCAGTGGGTCCCGCATGTTAGCACTTAATTTAACTAATTAGAATTAGTTTAAACTAACTAAGTTAATTAGCAGGGGGCCCCACCTGTCATAGACTCTGGAGAGTCAACGAGGCTCGCATACAGTCAAAGTCGAGTCAACTACGCCGGCGTCTAGCCGCCGGCGAGCCAGACGCGGCGGCGAGAGTGGTTTTGAGCATTCCTGCAACCAAATGAGCTGCGGAGGGCGTCTACGTGTGGCTGGGAGCAAGCCGCAACTCTTGGTGGCGTTGGCTGGGCTCGGGCTGGCCGGAAACGGCGCCGACGACGACCTTGGCAGTCGCTGGAGTTCGGGTGATGACGAACTTCGTGGCTCTGAAGTACGGCGAGGTGCGTGAAGTAGTGGGTTAGACTCTCACGCGACGCAGTGAGCACGTTAGACACCATGGGGTGTCCGGTGGATGGCCGGCTGCGTCGGCGACGAGCTCCATGGAGGCGCGCTTGGGTGAGCTTCGTGCACTAACGAGGCTCGGGGCGAGAAAGGAAGGAGGGGAGGTAGCTGGGCTCACAGCGATCTCGAGGAAGCAAGCAGTGCGGTCGGGGGCGAGCTGGTGCGGCGGTGGCGTCGAAGGGATCTCCGGCGGCGGAGTCGGGCGAGTCGGTGCAAAGGCCTCGGGCCACGCGGCCTTCGGGGCTCGGCTAGCTCGAAGAAGAGGAGGCGGCGGAGCTCCTAGACCTGACGGAGGCGCGACTCTGGCGACAGTGCGGCTGCAGTGGCGTCGGCCATGGCGTGGGAGAGCGAGGGAGGAGCTGGGAGGAGGAAAGGTGTCTGCGGGCTCGGGGAAGAGAGAGAGCGTTCAGCGTCGACAGCTCGGCGAGGAAGCGGCGGCGGCCAGCTGCGTGCACGCATCTTTGTGCTCGCCGTCGAGCACCTACCTACTACTGGCCAAGCCAAGCAGCTCATTGGCCCGGCCCAGGCTGGGCGGGGCCGCAGGTGGGCCGTTAGGTGGCGCCAGTACAAGTTTTCATTTCAGTTTCTTTTTTCTATTTTCTGTAACTTTGTTGCATTTCTAAAAATACCTAGATAACTCCAGAATTCACCAAACTGCACCTGGTCCTTAGTTGGAATATATCCAACATAGAACATTTTAGTTTGGGATTATTTGAGCATTTGAAATATTTTATATAATTTAAATGCCCAAATTCAAATAGCTAGAGATTTAATCCAGTGACCTTAGAGTGACCTAGAAATCTGTGCATCACTTCTGACAGTGGTTTAGGACCAAAGCAAAGGTGATGAACATTTTAGAAGGGCATTTCAGGTTCATTGAAGATATTTTTATTTGAACCTAGTTGAATTCTTTCTGATGCTAGGGTTTGGTCAATCCCCATTTCAACTTAAATAGAATTTAAACATGATGCAACAAGATGCAAAACACCAGGCAGTACCAGAAGCTAGGGATGTGACAACTCACACCCACTAAACAAGAATCTCGTCCCGAGATTCAGGACGTGAGGTAAGAAGATAGAGGGGCACAAAACTATCACAATCTTCTCGATCCAATTGCCCTTCTCGAAGATGTTGATTCATTCCATCATCTTGGTCTTGACGTCTTTGCTTTCGAGATCTTCACTCGACACGACAACGAAAGAGAGGAAACCCTACAGGATTTAATCTTCTTGAAGATCGAGCAACTCAAGATCAGTTCATGGAGTGAGACGTAAGAACATCTCTTGAGTTGAGACACCAAACACACATTAGGAATGATGGAATAGAAACGGATGACGAAGGTTCAAATTGGTAGGCAACCATTCCACGCTTAAGTAAAATGGTGCACGGTTTCAAAGTAGCAAGGAGATGATTGCCATGATTCCATAACGGGACACCTTAGGAAAGGTGACTCGTAGAGTTATTCCCTTAAGTGGCAAAAAGAGTTAATTTTGATTTAGAGATCATTGACACTCTTTATACCAGCCTAAGGCAATTCACAACAATCGTTTGGCGGAGTGCAAAGGAATGGTACACCCGGACTAGAATGGATGATGTGGGCTACCTTGTTGAAGACAACGCAATGGATGATTTTTGCTTATCATCGGAGGTGGAGGGGACCCATGGTAGGACCACTTTTGAGGATGATCCTAGACATCAATTACTGAGAGGGGCAGCCCATTGAAATTGGCACAATGGGGTGCAAGCTGGGAACAAAATGCAACTATTGGGAATGTTCCAACCATCATATCTGCCTGAGATTCAGATCCGATTGGTAATAGGATACTCGGACTCAAAGCATGTCCGAAAGGGAAGGTGCAACACAAATCGACGAGATGATGTTGCGAGATTCTCGGGAGATGGACTATGGTAGTGAGCTCCAAAACATGAGCGGGTTCTGCTACAAACATGTGAACACGCTGTCCCAGACAAGCATGGCCACGTAGTAGTCTTATATTAAACACTACCAAGTTCAGGTGGGGGAACCATCATCGAGGATATTGAAATCTCTTCATAAGTCCGGATTAGGTCTTCTGAAGGAACTCCTTCTCCTTGAACAAATCAGTCAGTGGCTTGGTTTGCCAGGGATACATATAGGATGAAGGTTGCAAGTCTCCAGACTACAGAATACTTCGCACGTATGCATGACTGATTTGGGATGATTCCAAAGGGAACAAAACAAACCTTTCTCATATTCATGGCGGCAACTTACACCTAACGCACATGAATTCGAGGAAGTCACTTCTTCCATCCAAGCATAGGCTTCATGAACGGCACACGAAGGCATTGCTTACAAAGTTTCCAACACTAGGTTGATGTTCAACATTAATCATGGGGGAGAAAAAATGCTGCTGATGGGCTCAACAACAACTCATCGGAATTTCCATATCACTGGACTTCCACCATCATGTGAACACGGTGATAGCATTGATCAGACCAAAAGATGTAATGGTATATGCTCGAGGGATCAACCACGAGTAAGACAACATTACGAGCATCGTTGGTACTGATTTGATTTGACGATAGCCCACACTCAAATCAAAGGATTGATAAGACAATAGGTCCACAAGCTGATCACGAGGACCAATCAATGAAGATATCATCTTTCTTCAACACACACTACACAAGAATATCCCTTTGGAACGAACTAAGTTAGGCAAGCTTTTATCTTCCAACTCTCCAAGTTGTTGTCTAGCTTAACCAACTAGCTCAGGGATATCCAACACAGATTCTTGGAGAAAGGGTGGTTCACAAGAAACCAACTTGATCACGAGCTCAACATAGCGGTCAGGTGACAACCTGGTAACCCTTCCGAGAAGATTTTCGGAACATCACGAACCACCGGTATGTTACTAAGCTCGAGAACAACCTTGCTTTTCAGGGCAAGATGATATGATCAAGGGAGCGAGGGATTGCCGCAATCCTAACTCATTGATCGAAGAGTGCACCAGAAATAAGGACTAGGTAGCACAATCAGTCTTAGAATGATGATTTAATAACCAACACACTAAGAATGAGAATATTGCCCATCTACTACCAAGCAAGGGGGTTGCTAGGCGTATCGATTTCACATACCACAATTCACTTGTCGGCATTCCGGTTACAACAACACGGGACCGAGGAACGAATAATAATGGTGAGAAGTATCACTGCGTTAATAATTCATAAGAGGTGGTGCAATTCTCATGACATTCTTGACATAAAGATGGTAACACTCCAGGTGGAACAGACTCAAAAGCTGGGTTGGCATTTTGATCTGCGGAATACAACTACTTTGACCCAATCCTAGATATGGATGAGGTACTGGAGTTTGTTTCTCCTAGTCATTCCAAAATAGAATGGCTTGACGGACCACAAGGATAATAGGCATCGATAAACACGATCGCACACATACCCTTGACTATCAATTGATAGACGGGGGTCAGAATACAACTAAAGAGGAACAACTCGAGGAACATATAGCTTTCTTGGTTGTGGATGCATAGGTTAGTAAGTCGAATCAAGTTCAACAGGTTTCTTCCGGTTAACCCATACAGAAAAGGAAGGGCTGGCAGAGTCACAATATGAATGGAGTACTCCTCAAGAGTACTCTGATTGTGAGCTTTTGGTTCAAAGAACTTCTGCCTTAATGGTTCATGGTATTTGGAAGAAGGAAATACCACGGACCTCGAGGACTATTGCAAGGTTACTAATAACCTAAGGAACTAGCAAACACTATCAACATGAAGTAGGTAGGGTGAATTTTGGGCTCAAACCCCAGGAGTAGAATACCTACTACTAAGTGGCATCACGGGATGCTATCGAGAATGATGGCCAGAATCATCACACTGGGAACACAAAGCCTGGCTGGATTACTAGGTGATACTCTAGACACCTAGGGTCATAATAATAGTTCCAACATATATGTCGAGGCATTAGAGTACCTCAACTCACCGATTAGTGTGCTTAATCTGGCCCAAAAGGACATCAGGAACGGGAGGAAGGGATTTGCAAATGCATCAGATAGTGTAGAAACCTGGGATGACTCGAACAGCATAACGGCTGTAAATGCTCAAAAAGATTTGAGACATCATGCCAAAAGGTGGCATAACTACTCAGTAACATCATATCAAGGTTCCGAGATCAACAGATAACATACTAAAAATAGTAGAAACTGAACTGAGGCTTATAATCAACAATCTTAAAGGTCTAAGGATTAGTACCACGTCATCCTAATAGATAGATGAGAAGCCTAGTTCTTAAACCCCGTAGAAGAGAAGAGGATGACTCAGATCAGAAGGGCATAAGATATAAGGAGTAAAAAGAGCCTTACGTACCCATCCACAATCAATTCCCTTACATAACTAAAGCATTTCTAGACACAACTTCGACCAGTTTGGCTTGGTAATCCTGACAGTCAACAGCTCGATACCAATCTTGTCGGGACCCGATTCCAAGTCACATCGACCTAGCCAAGAACACCTCATATCACTTTGCGCCCTCACGCACGGTATTCCCACAGGTGTCGCCTTACCATGGCCGGGACCGTTTAAGCCTTTTGGCTCACGTATATTATAGTGTCGCTAGCATCCACATGACAGAGAACCGGGCCGACATGGCTAGTCGTGAACCCAAAGCGGCACTAACCCATGGGGACAGGCATACATGAATCACATCGAGCATGTCGGTCATCAACGTATGAATCTAGGCTGTAGCATTTGGGCTAACAGGACTCCGGTAACCCGGGCAGTAGCGGGCTAGGCAGGACTCGGATATCACCGCGTGACATTTCCCGAAGGAGACAGTACATAGGAACGGCGTGAAACACATGCCGCCAGTCAAGTGTCCAGCAGTAGTCTTGGGCTAGCGAGGACTCCGTGAACCGGCAGTAGCGGACTACCATCGCTCGGAAGCACTAGACTACATTTGCCCATATGAGAGGCTGCCAAGGATAAACAACTAGATTGTCTGATCCCACACATACCAAGCATTTCAAACATACACACAATATGCTCAATATGTGTAAATACAACATGGCATCACAACATAACTCTACGACTCAAACATTTATTCATTAGGCTCCGAGGAGCGAGATATTACAACCATGGGTCTCATGACCCAACACTCAGAGCATACAAGTCAAAGCACAAGCGGAAGCTTAACATGTCTGAGTACAGACATCTACAAATGAAAAAGGCTGAGAAGCCTGACTATCTACCACATCCTGCTGAGGGCACAAGATCGTAGCTGAGGTAACAAGCTAAACGTCGAAGTCCAAGCGGAACTACTAGCGAGACTGACGTCTCTCTGCAAAACATAAAATAAGAAAACGTGAGTACAAACGTACTCAGCAAGACTTACATCAGATCTATCTACACATGCATCATTATCAACAAAGGGGGTGGTGGAGTTTGACTGCAGCAAGCCAGCTTTGACTCGGTGGCTATCCTGAACTACGACTGCAAGTAATTCTTTTGAGGTGGCGCACACGAGTCCACATATTCACCATATCAATACACCACTATGGATTCGCTTCCGTCTCCCTACGAGAACGCCATCCATAGCACTCACGCTTATCTTGCGCATTTTAGAGTATCCACTTTCACTTGTCTATGAACTGATATAGGCAACCCAGAAGTCCTTTTCCGCGGACACGGCTATTCGAATAGATCATATTAACCTGCGGGGTGTACTTCTTCACACGCTCTCACCACTTACCCGTTTACACGACATGTACTCGGCAACCTTCAAGCGGAAGCCCAGCGTGGGTGTCGGCCATGGCCTACCTAAACACTCAAGTCCCTAGTCCAGGTTTGTCGCCTATTCGGGTTCCATCCATGAGTCCGCCGAGGTTTCCTGTGGCCCCGAGCGATGTGTGCAGGGTTCCCGAGATACCAAGCGGGCATTGATTACACGGGACACGGTGTATCTACCGCATCATAGCCCACCCCTAGGGTCAGCCTTCGCACAGCCTCCAACACATATCCTACAAACACGAAACTAGTTGCAACTCACGGACAGAGGACAAGGGTGGTTAAGAAGCCGAGAGAGTCAATTAAGGATCCCAATGTGTGGTAGTAACTGTTTCATTGATCACAAACACAGAACTCAGTTCTGAGGGCGGCTTCAATGAGACAACCCACCATGTACTCCTACATGGCCTCTCACCGCTACCTTTACCAAATCGTGTTCACACACTTAGCTCACACACAGAGGACATGTTCACACACCTCCGATTCATCCCGATGAATCATACCCGACTCAACTCTAAGCAGTAGCAGGCATGACAAACAAGCATGAATGAGTAGGCACAACAGGGCTCAAACAACTCCTACTCATGCTAGTGGGTTTCATCTAATTCTTGTGGAATGACGAGTCATCACGAGAGGATAAAGGGGTTCAGCTACCACAGCAAGTAACAGATGAATCGTTGTTGTCCTAAAGCAGTAAAAGAGAGCAGGAGCGAGAGAGTGGGATTATATCGGAATGAACAAGGGGGGTTTTGCTTGCCTGGCACTTCTGAAGATATTATAGTTCTTCATCGGTGTCATCAAACAATCGCCGGAACCACGTCTATCGAGAGGGACAATTACCGGCAAACAAAGAGAACACAATCAATGCAATGCAACAATTATGATGCATGATAATGTCATGGCAATATCTTTGTTGATTTAGCTCTGCAATCGACAAGCGTATTAAATGAAGCTGGTTTGAACCAAGGTTCAAATTCAAACTCCATATGTATTTATTTAAATGTCAACTATGCAAATTTCCTGTCAAACAACCCTATGTTGTCCAAACATGCATGAAAATGCCATAAACAGATTCCTTGAATATTTATGATAATTTTCATATATAATTTATTTCATTTGGAGTTACGTTGAATTTATATGAATTTTAGAAGTTTATACTATTTTCTGGAATTTCCTATAACAGAATAATTCCATAATTCATTCTATCGTCGACAATCGTCGAGGTGACGCGTCGAGAGGTCAGCAGGACATCGAGGTCAAACCGACCATGGGTCCCGCATTTCAGCACTTAATTTAACTAATTAGAATTAGTTTAAACTAACTAAGTTAATTAGCGGGGGGCCCACCTGTCATAGACTCGGGAGAGTCAACCAGGGGCTCGCCTCAGTCAAAGTCAGGTCAACTTCGCGCGTTTAGCCGCCGCGAGCCGAGACGTGGCGTGGCGAGAGTGGTTTTGAGCGTTCGGCAACCAAATGAGCCGCGGAGGGCGTCTCGTGTGGTGGGAGCAAGCCGCAGCTCTTGGTGGTGTTGGCTGGGCTCGGGGTGGCGGAAGCAGGCGCCAGCGACGACTTTGGCGGTCGCCGGAGTTCGGTGATGACGAACTCGTGGCTCTGAGTACAGCGAGGTCACGAGAAGTAGTGGGTTAGAATCTCTGCGACGCAGTGAGCACGTTAGACACCATGGGGTGACGGTGGATGGCGGAAGCTGCGTCGGCGACGAGCTCCATGGCGGCGTCTTGGGTGAGCTTCGTCAGGATCGCTCTGAGGCTCGGGAGCGAAAAGGGAAGGAGGGGAGGTAGCTGGGCTCACAGCGATCTCGAGGAAGCAAGCAGTGCGGTTGGGGACGAGCTGGTGCAGTGATGGCGTCGAAGGGATCTCCGGCGGCGGAGTCGGGCGAGTCGGTCAGAGAGGCCTCGGGCCTGCGGCCTTCGGGGCTCGGCTAGCTCGAAGAAGAGGAGGGCAGCGGAGCTCCTAGACACGACGGAATGGCGCAAGGACGACGGAGAGCGCGACTACGGCGACGGTGCGGCTGCGGTGGCGTCGGCCATGGCGTGGGAGAGCGAGGGGGAGGAGCTGGGGAGGAGGAAAGGTGTCTGCGGGCTCGGGGGGAAGAGAGAGAGCGTTCCGTGTCGACAGCTCGGCGAGGCAGCGGCCAGCTGCGTGGCACGCATGCTGTGCTCGCCGTCGAGCACCTGCCTGCCTGCCTGGCCAAGCCAAGCAGCTGCGTGGCGCGGCGGCTGGGCTGGGCCGGCAGGTGGGCCGTTGGGTGGCGCCAGGTCAAAGTTTTTCATTTCTGTTTCTTTTTTCTATTTTCTGTAACTTTGTTGCATTTCTAAAAATACCTAGACAACTCCAAATTTCACCAAACTGCACCTGGTCCTTAGTTGGAATATATCCAGCATAGAACATTTTAGTTTGGGATTATTTGAGCATTTGAAATATTTTATATAATTTAAATGCCCAAATTCAAATAGCTAGAGATTTAATCCAGTGACCTTAGAGTGGCCTAGAAATCTGTGCATCACTTCTGACAGTGGTTTAGGACCAAAGCAAAGGCGATGAACATTTTAGAAGGGCATTTCAGGTTCATTGAAGATATTTTTATTTGAACCTAGTTGAATTCTTTCTGATGCTAGGGTTTGGTCAATCCCCATTTCAATTTAAATAGAATTTAAACATGATGCAACAAGATGCAAAACACCAGGCAGTACCAGAAGCTAGGGATGTGACAGACGGCCTGCTGGAGCCTGTGAGCGGTGACCTTGCCGCTGCCGCTGCTGAGGCCATGAAAGGCCGAGCCGAGGCCCTCTTTGGGAAGTTCGCGCCTTGACACCTTGCACAGGCGTGGTGCCGCCAGCTCCGCGGCCTCGGGAGGTGAGCGCGCCACAGGAGAGTGATCCCTTCGCAGCTTCCGCTCGCTCTGTTTTAATTCCTGCAACATGCATCATGCCTCGTGGAGGCGTTTAAACTTGTGTTTGGCGTTGTAAAACGACTTATGGCTTGTAATATTTGCTTTGAATTCGCATTCTTCCCTCCTACTTGCGCGTGTTCTACGTCGGCAGGGCCCGACCCCACGCATACCTCAACCGCCGTTAGCCCCGACCGGAGACCTAGGACGGGACCAAGGAGTGAGGGGCTACTTGGCAAGTTAGGCTCCTGAGTCGCGATGCTCAGGAGTCCCCCTTGACGCGCGAACAACAATTAGGGACAGGAGGCATAGGAGTCGATTGGTCGCTCTAGGTCGGCAGGGCCGGGCCCCGCGCATACCTCAACCGCCGTTAGCCCCGACCGGAGACCTAGGACGGGACTAAGGAGTGAGGGGCTACGTGACCAGTTAAGCTCCTGAGTCGCGATGCTCAGGAGTCCCTCTTGACATTCAAATGAATTTTCATACCTTGGCTCCCCTCGGGGAGGCGCGCGACGACCAGGTCCCAGGGACCTGGCTAGGTGGCGTACGTTCGGGCGTGGCCCGGGCGCAGCCCCCGTGTCCAGCCCCCTTGTGCGGCACTCCCGAGGGGAGGCGTTGCGATGGAGCCAGACACTGAGATCTGGGCTCCCTCAGGTTGATACGGTTGTGAGCCGCCCTCAGTTGTTTATCACCAGCACAGAGCATAGCGCTTCCGTATGTGTACGGGCATAGCCGCTCCTTGGCAGTGTCGTCAGCCAGCGCGGAGCATGGTGCTTCCACTGGTTCGTGGGAGGGGGCTCCCCTCCGGGAGGAGCCCCAGGCGTGTCAGCCCCCATACGACACATAGTCGGCATGGTAGGGCTAGGAGAGGTGTATCTGGGCACCCGTGAGCCAGCGCGGGACTCACGAGGCCCTACCTCGAGGCGGGTTGTGCCTGGCTCTGGGCCTTTATCATTGGTGTGTTCCTGCAGGGTTAGAATGCAAATGCTCTACGTCCTCAGGTCCCGGCCCTCGAGCGAGCTCAGCCGCCGCTGGTATGACAGGTGGCGATGCCGTGGGTCAAGGCCAGGGGGTGAGGGCTGGAGAGCCAGTAAGAGCCCATGAGTCGCGATGCTCAGGTACCCCCCTTTTAATGTGCAAGCGCATTGCATTAGGGCAGAGAGGCCCGCGACAGGTAATAGGCAATAATTGCGTGAATCAGGTTAAGCGTGAAGGAGCAAATCCATCTAGATAGGTGCAGAGAAAGCATACGCCACTGGGTCTGGTCCGAGCAGCTTGGGGATAATGCAGCCGAGGCGCCCCCAACAAGGTAAGTAAAGAACATAAGCAAAAGCGGATACATGGCGCGAGGATGGACCCACGCAACACAGGAATGATGCAGCCGAGGCTCGCCCAGCTAAAACGGAACTTGGAAAGGTGTCACCTGATATGATCGGAGATGGCGGGATGTTGAGGTAGCGGATGACGCGCGATAAGGACGCCGACCCTCACGAGCCCTCTGGACCTGGAGCCTCGGGAGGATCCAGGGGCACGCGGGGGGGTTCCTCGAGCCATCTCCATCTCTGCCAGGATCGCGCGCTTCTTGACCTCCTGAGCCTCCAGAGCGCACCCCAGCAGGGATGATGGGCGGAAACCGCGTTCGGCAGGCCGAAAGGAATGCGAACATAGTTGTGAGGTGGACCGTCGCAGCGCCCCACACGTGAGGGCCAGAGGCGCTCCTGAGACGCAGCCCGGTTGAGCCCTGGTATGTCGATGCAGATTCGCAGCCCAGCATCCTCGCCTGGATGCGGGGCCACGGTGGGCAAGCGGCGACAAACGCGCATGGCTCTTGACTCCTGTAGCTCCTGGGTGCTCCTCGTGATGAACTCCTGAGGGTTTGGCCCTCCTTGCCTCATACCTTCCTGAGGGAAACGTGCCTTGAAGCATGCCTCCAAGTGCTGCCCGAGCGCCTCCCTCGTTACCCCGGCTAGGTCGGTGGCTCGCCATGAGAGAGCCCCCGAGCCCTGCCTGAGGAGGGCACCGGGCGCGCCTTCCTATCTGACAGAGGTGGCGCCCCTTGAGCAGGCGCGGGTCCTGTTGCCACGCCTCGGAGGTGCCTACCCGTGAGGGCTTGGACTGGCGAAGCCTTCTTCTTTAGGGATCGCCTCGGAAGTCTCCGCTCCCTGTGATCTGGGTCTTGATTGCTGCGGCTTGGAAGGCACGCTCAAGGGAGCACACTGCATCCCTTTCCTCACAAGGCCTTTGTGATGACTCCTCCGCTTCTGGCATCTTGAGGACATTGTAGCCATGGTGAGTCACGCCATAAACTTGGCCAAGGCTGGGTACCCGAGGATGGCATTGTATGGCAGGCGAATGTGGGCGACGTCGAAGTCGATGAGCTCGGTGCGGTAGTTGTTGTGCTATCCAAAGGTGACGGGAAGGCGAACTTGCCCTATTTGGACGGTGGAGCCATCATGACTCCCGAGAAGGGCCTGGTCGGCTGAAGATGATCATATGGCTCTTGGAGATCGTTGAATGTCTCGACAGATAGGACGTTGAGTCCTGCTCCGCCGTCGATGAGGTTCCTGGTGACTTGCACGGTACTGATGACTGGTGAGCAAAGCATGGGGAGGACTCCGGCCGTTGCCGCGCACTTGAGCTGATCCGCTGAGCTGAATGTCATAGCATATGACGACCTGAGGGAGTGTGGCCTCAGGCTTGTGGAGGACTGCATTCACCTCGCGAGCAAACTGCTTGAAGATGCGCTGAGTGTTGGAAATATGCCCTAGAGGCAATAATAAAAGAATTATTATTATATTTCCTTGTTCATGATAATTGTCTTTTATTCATGCTATAACTCTATTATCAGGAAATCGTAATACATGTGTGAATACATAGACTACAATACGTCCCTAGTAAGCCTCTAGTAGACTAGCTCGTTGGTCAACAGATAGTCGTGGTTTCCTGACTATGGACATCGGATGTCATTGACAAGCGGGATCACGTCATTAGGAGAATGGCGTGATGGACAAGACAATCCTAAGCATAGCACAAAGATCGTGTAGTTCGTTTTGCTAGAGCTTTTCCAATGTCAAGTATCTCTTCCTTACACCGTGAGATCGTGTAACTCCGGATACCGTAGGAGTGCTTTGGGTGTACCAAGCGTCCTGGCGTAATCGGGTGACTATAAAGGTGCATTACGGTATCTCCGAAAGTGTCATTGGGTTGACACGGATCGAGACGAGGATTTGTCACTCCGTATGGCGGAGAGGTATCACTGGGCCCACTCGGTAGTGCATCATCATAATGAGCTCAAAGTGATCAAGTGTCGGTCACGGGATCATGCATTACGATGCGAGTAAAGTGACTTGCGGTAACAAGACTGAGCGAGGTATTGGGATACCGACGATCGAGTCTCGGGCAAGTAACATACCGTCGACAAAGGGAGTAGTATCTGGGGTTGCTTGAATCCTCGACATCGTGGTTCATCCGATGACATCATCGAGGAGCATGTAGGAGCCAACATGGGTATCCAGATCCGCTGTTGGTTATTGACTGAGAGCGTCTCGGTCATATTCGCATGTCTCCCGAACCCGTAGGGTCTACACATAAGGTTGATGGCGCTAGGGTTATTAGGAAGACTTGTATGTGATTACGAATGTTGTTGAGTCCGGATGAGATCCCGAACATCACGAGGAGTTCGGAATGGTCGGAGGTAAAGATTTATATATGGGAAGTTTTCAAGCGGACACGGAAAAGTTTGGTCATATCGGTATTATGGAGGGGCCACCGAAGGTTCGGAGGACCACGGGAGGGGCCACCCCTCTCGGGGCCACTTGGGCTGCGTGGGAGGCAGCCAGCCCCTGGTGGGCTGGGCGCACCCTCCTTGGGCCCATGCGCCTAGGGTTGAGGGGGAACCCTAAGGGGCCCCCATTGCTTGGGGCAAGCCCCCTCCCTTAACCTCCGCCCCCCCTCTAGATGCATCTAGAGGGGCCGCCCTCCTCCTTCCCTATAAATAGAGGGGTGAGGGAGGCTGCATATACAACAGGAAGCAGCCCTCCCTCCCAACACCTCTCCTCCTCCACGTGCGCTTGGCGAAGCCTGCCGAGAATGTCACTCCATCATCATCACGCCGTCGTGCTGCTGTTGGAGCCCTCTTCCTCAACCTCTCCTTCCTCCTTGCTGGATCAAGACGGAGGGGACGTTGCCCGTACCGTACGTGTGTTGAACATGGAGGTGCTGTCCATTCAGCACTTGGTCATCGGTGATCGGAATCACGTTGAGAAACGACTCCATCATCACCACTCCCTCGGACGCTTCCGTACTCGATCTACAAGTGGTATGTAGATGCAAACTCACTCCCTTGACTCGTTGCTTAGATGAACTCATAGATGGATCTTGGTGAAACCGTAGGAAAAATTTTAATTTTCTGCAACGTTCCCCAACAGTGGCATCATGAGCTAGGTCTATGCGTAGTTCTCTATTGCACGAGTAGAACACAATTTGTTGTGGGCGTGGATTTTGTCAACTTACTTGCCCTACTAGTCTTATCTTGCTTCCGCGGTATTGTGGGATGAAGCGGCCCGGAACAACCTTACACGTACGCTTACGTGAGACCGGTTCCACCGACTAACATGCACTAGTTGCATAAGGTGGCTAGCGGGTGTCTGTCTCTCCCACTTTAGTTGGAGCGGATTCGATGAAAAGGGTCCTTATGAAGGGTAAATAGAAGTTGATAAAATCACGTTGTGGTTATTCGTAGGTAAGAAAACGTTCTTGCTAGAACCCAATTGCAGCCACGTAAAAGATGCAACAACAATTAGAAGACGTCTAACTTGTTTTTGTAGCAATTGTCATGTGATGTGATATGGCCAAGTTGTGATGAATGATGAATGACATATTGTGATGTATGAGATCATGTTCTTGTAGTAGGAATCATGACTTGCATGTCGATGAGTATGACAACGGCAGGAGCCATAGGAGTTGTCTTTATTTTTGTATGACCTGCGTGTCATTGAAGAGCATCATGTAACTTACTTTACTTTATTGCTAAACGCGTTAGCCATAGAAGTAGAAGTAGTCATTGGCGTGACAACTTCATGGAACACGATGATGGAGATCATGATGATGGAGATCATGGTGTCATGCGGTGACAAGATGATCATGGAGCCCGAAGATGGAGATCAATGGAGCTTTGTGATATTGGCCATATCATGTCACTACTATATAATTGCATGTGATGTTTATTATGTTTATACATCTTGTTTACTTAGAATGACGGTAGTAAATAAGATGATCCTTACAACAATTTCAAGAAGTGTTCTCCCTAAGCGTGCACCGTTGCTAAAGTTAAGTAGCTTCTAAGCACCACATGATGATCGGGTGTGATGGATTCTAACGTTCACATACAACGGGTGTAAGACAGATTTACACACGCAAAACACTTAGCGTTAACTTGATGAGCCTAGCATGTACAGACATGGCCTCGGAACACGGAGTCCGAAAGGTCGAACACGAGTCGTATGGAAGATACGATCAACATGAGAATGTTCACCGACGATGACTAGTCCGTCTCACGTGATGATCGGACAGGGCCTAGTCGACTCGGATCGTGTAACACTTAGATGACTAGAGGGATGTCTAATCTGAGTGGGAGTTCATTTAAATAATTTGATTATATGAACTTAACTATCATGAACTTAGTCTAAAACTTTTGCATAATATGTCTTGTAGATCAAATGCCCAACGCTCATGTCAACTTGAACTTCAACGCTCCTAGAAAACCAAGCTGAAAGATGGCGGAAGCAACTATCTGGACTGGGTCCGAACTTGAGATCATCCTCATAGCTGCCAGAAACAATATTTCCTAGAAGGACCGCTAGGTGGCGCTCCCATCGAGAACCAAGACATTATGAATGCTTGGCAGTCTCGTCTTGATGATTACTCCCTCGTTCAAGGCGGCATGCTTTACAGCTTAGAACCGGGCTCCAAAAGCGTTTTGAGCATCACGGAGCATATGAGATGTTCGAGGAGCTGAAACTGGTTTTCCAAGCTCACTCCGGGTCGAGAGATATGACATCTCCGACAAGTTCTATAGTTGTAAGATGGAGGAAAATAGTTACGTCGGTGAGCACATACTCAAGATATGCAGGTTGCACAACCGTATGACCCAAATGAATATTAACCTCCACGATGAGGCGGTCATTGATAGAATCCTCGATCGCTCCCACCAAGCTACAAGAGCTTTGTGATGAACTACAATATGCGGGGATGGTAAAGACCATTCTGAAGTATTCTCTATCTTTGAAGTCAGCCGAGGTTGAAATCAAGAAAGAACATCAAGTGTTGATGGTCAATAAGACCACTAAGTTCAAGAAGGGCAAGGGCAAGAAGAACTTCAAGAAGGGCGGCAAGGAGGTTGCCGCGCCGCAAGCAAGTTGCGGGAAGAAGTCAAAGAATGGACCCAAGCACGAGGCCGAGTGCTTTTATTGCAAGGGAAGGGTCCTTTGAAGCGGAACTGCCCCAAATACTTAGCGGACAAGAAGGCCGGCAACACCAAAGGTATATTTGATATACATGTAATTGATGTGTACCTTACCAATACTCATAGTAACTCACAGGTATTTGATACGGTGCCGTTGCTCATATTTGTAACTCACAGCAGGAGCTGTGGAATAAGCGGAGACTGGCGAAGGACGAGGTGACGATGCGCGTCGGTAATGGTTCCAGAGTCGATGTGATCGCCGTCGGCACGCTACCTCTTCATTTACCTACGGGATTAGTTTTGAACCATATTAATTGTTATTTGGTGCCAAGTTTGAGCATGAACATTGTATCTGGATCTCGTTTAATGCAAGATGGCTACTCATTTAAATCCGAGAATAATGGTTGTTCTATTTATATGAGAGATATGTTTTATGGTCATGCTCCGATGGTCAATGGTTTATTCTTAATGAATCTCGAGCGTAGTATTACACATGTTCATAGCGTGAATACCAAAAGATGTAAAGTTGATAACGATAGTCCCACATACTTGTGGCTTGCCGCCTTGGTCACATTGGTGTCAAGCGGATGAAGAAGCTCCATCTGATGGACTTTTGGAGTCTCTAGATTATGAATCATTTGACACATGCGAACCATGCCTCATGGGCAAGATGACCAAGACTCCGTTCTCGGGACAATGGGCGAGCAACCAACTTGTTGGAAATCATACATACCGATGTATGCGGTCCAATGAGTGTTGAGGCTCATGGAGGATATCGTTATGTTCTCACTCTCACAGATGACTTGAGTAGATATGGGTATGTCTACTTGATGAAACACAAGTCTGAGACCTTTGAAAAGTTCAAGGAATTTCAGAATGAAGTAGAGAATCAACGTGACCGAAAGATAAAATTCTTACGATCGGATCGTGGAGGAGAATATTTAAGTCACGAATTTGGTACACACTTAAGAAAATGTGGAATCGTTTCACAACTAACGCCCCTTGAACACCTCAGGTAACGGTGTGTCCGAACGTCGTGTCGAAATCTATTGGATATGGTGCGTCTATGATGTCTCTTACCGATTTACCGCTATCATTTGGGGATACGCTCTAGAGACAGCTACATTCACTTTAAATAGGGCACCGTCTAAATCCGTTGAGGCGACACCGTATGAATTATGGTTTGGGAAGAAACCTAAGCTGTCGTTTCTAAAAGTTTGGGGATGCGATGCTTATGTCAAGAAACTTCAACCCGAGAAGCTCGAACCCAAGTCGGAAAAATCGTCTTCATAGGATACCCTAAGGAAACCATAGGGTATACCTTCTACTTAAGATCCGAGGGCAAGATCTTTGTTGCCAAGAACGGATCCTTTACGGAAAAGAGTTTCTCTCGAAAGAAGTAAGTGGGAGGAAAGCGAACTCGATGAAGTACTACCTCTTGAGCGGGAAAGTAGTGCAGCTCAGAAAATGTTCTGTGATGCCTACACCAACCAAGAGGAAAATAATGATGATGATCAGGGTACTTCGGATCAAGTTGCTACTGAACTTCGTAGGTCCACTAGGACACGTTCCGCGCCAGAGTGGTACGGCAACCCTGTCCTGGAAATCATGTTGTTAGACAACGGTGAACTTCGAACTATGAAGAAGCGATGGTGGGCCCAGATTCCAACAAATGGCTAGAAGCCATGAAGTCCGAGATAGAATCCATGTATGAAAACAAAGTGTGGACTTTGACTGACTTGCCCGATGATTGGCGAGCGATAGAAAACAAATGGATCTTTAAGAAGAAGACGGACGCGGATGGTAATGTCACCATCTATAAAGCTCGACTTGTCACTAAGGGTTATCGGCAAGTTCAAGGGATTGACTACGATGAGACTTTCTCTCCCGTAGCGAAGCTTAAGTCCGTCTGAATCATGTTAGCAATTGTCGCATACTATGATTATGAGATATGGCAGATGGACGTCAAAACAACGTTCCTTAACGGTTATCTTAAGGAAGAGCTGTATATGATGCAGCCGGAAGGTTTTGTCGATCCTAAGAATGCCGACAAAGTATGCAAGCTAAGCGATCCATTTATGGGCTGGTGCAAGCATCTCGGAGTTGGAACATTCGCTTTGATGAGATGATCAAAGCGTTTGGGTTTATCTGAGACTTATGGAGAAGCCTGCGTTTACATGAAAGTGAGTGGGAGCTCAGTAGCATTTCTCATATTATATGTAGATGACATACTTTTGATGGGAAATGATATAGAATTCTTGGACAGCATTAAGGCCTACTTGAATAAGTGTTTTTCAATGAAGGACCTTGGAGAAGCTGCTTATATATTAGGCATCAAGATCTATAGAGATAGATCGAGGCGCCTCATAGGTCTTTCACAAAGCACATACCTTGATAAGATTTTGAAGAAGTTCAAAATGGATCAGTCCAAGAAGGGTTCTTGCTCATTGCAAGGTGTGAGATTGAGCTCAGCTCAATGCCCGACCACGACAAAAGATAAAGAAGAGATGAGTGTCATCCCTATGCTTCAGCCATAGGATCTATTATGTATGCCATGCTGTGTACGGACCTGATGTAAACCTTGCCGTAAGTTTGGTAGGAAGGTACCAAAGTAATCCCGCAAGGAACACCGGACAGCGGTCAAGAATATCTGAAGTACCGAAAAGGACAAAGGACATGTTTCTCGTTTATGGAGGTGACGAAGAGCTCGTCGTAAGGGTTACGTCGGCGCTAGCTTCGACACAGATCTGATGACTCTAAGTCACAAACCGGATCGTGTATATGTTGAATGGTGGAGCGATGGCTGGTGCAGCTGCAAGCGAGCGTCGTGGCGGGATCTACATGTGAAGCGGAGTACATGGCAGCCTCGGAGGCAGCGGCATGAAGCAATTTGGGTGAAGGAGTTCATCACCGACCTAGGAGTCATACCAAATGCGTCGGGGCCGATCAAACTCTTCTGTGACAACGCTGGAGCTATTGCACTTGCCAAGGAGCCCAGGTTTCACAAGAAGACCAGGCACATCAAGCGTCGCTTCAACTCCATCCGTGAAAATGTTCAGGATGGAGACATAGAAATTTGTAAAGTGCATACGGATCTGAATGTCGCAGATCCGTTGACTAAACCTCTCTTCATGGGCAAAACATGATCAACACCGAACTCTATGGGTGTTCGATTCATCACAATGTAACTAGATTATTGACTCTAGTGCAAGTGGGAGACTGTTGGAAATATGCCCTAGAGGCAATAATAAAAGCATTATTATTATATTTCCTTGTTCATGATAATTGTCTTTTATTCATGCTATAACTGTATTATCCGGAAATCGTAATACACGTGTGAATACATAGACTACAATCGTCCTAGTAAGCCTCTAGTAGACTAGCTCGTTGGTCAACAGATAGTCATGGTTTCTGACTATGGACATCGGATGTCATTGACAACGGGATCACGTCATTAGGAGAATGGCGTGATGGACAAGACAATCCTAAGCATAGCACAAAGATCGTGTAGTTCGTTTTGCTAGAGCTTTTCCAATGTCAAGTATCTCTTCCTTAGACCGTGAGATCGTGTAACTCCCGGATACCGTAGGAGTGCTTTGGGTGTACCAAGCGTCACAACGTAACTAGGTGACTATAAAGGTGCATTACGGTATCTCCGAAAGTGTCATTGGGTTGACACGGATCGAGACAGGATTTGTCACTCCGTATGACGGAGAGGTATCACTTGGGCCCACTCGGTAGTGCATCATCATAATGAGCTCAAAGTGATCAAGTGTCCGTCACGGGATCATGCATTCGGCACGAGTAAAGTGACTTGCGGTAACAAGACTGAGCGAGGTATTGGGATACCGACGATCGAGTCTCGGGCAAGTAACATACCGTCGACAAAGGGAATAGTATCTGGGTTGCTTGAATCCTCGACATCGTGGTTCATCCGATGAAATCATCGAGGAGCATGTGGGAACCAACATGGGTATCCAGATCCGCTGTTGGTTATTGACTGAGCGTCTCGGTCATGTTCGCATGTCTCCCGAACCCGTAGGGTCTACACATAAGGTTCGATGGCGCTAGGGTTATTAGGAAGACTTGTATGTGATTACGAATGTTGTTGAGTCCCTGATGAGATCCCGGACGTCACGAGGAGTTCGGAATGGTCGGGAGGTAAAGATTTATATATGGGAAGTTGTCAAGCGGACACGGAAAAGTTTGGTCATATCGGTATTATGGAGGGCCACGGAAAGGTTCCGAGGACCACGGGAGGGCCACCCTCTCGGGGGCCACTTGGGCTGCGTGGGAGGCAGCCAGCCCCTGGTGGGCTGGGCGGACCCCTCCCCTTGGGCCCATGCGCCTAGGGTTGAGGGGGAACCCTAAGGGGGGCGCCCCCCTTGCTTGGGGGGCAAGCCCCCCTCCCCTTGGCCGCCGCCCCCCCACTCTAGATTCATCTAGAGGGGGCCGGCCCCCCTCCTCCCTTCCCCTATAAATAGAGGGGTGAGGGGAGGGCTGCATATACAACTTGAAGGCGCAGCCCCTCCCCTCCACAACACCTCTCCTCCTCCGCGTGCGCTTGGTGAAGCCCTGCCGGAGAATTGTCACTCCATCATCATCACGCCGTCGTGCTGCTGTTGGAGCCCTCTTCCTCAACCTCTCCTTCCTCCTTGCTGGATCAAGACGGAGGGGACGTTGCCCGTACCGTACGTGTGTTGAACGCGGAGGTGCTATCCGTTCAGCACTTGGTCATCGGTGATCGGAATCACGTTGAGAAACGACTCCATCATCACCACTCCCTCGAACGCTTCCGTACTCGATCTACAAGTGGTATGTAGATGCAAACTCACTCCCTTGACTCGTTGCTTAGATGAACTCATAGATGGATCTTGGTGAAACCGTAGGAAAAAAATTAATTTTCTGCAACGTTCCCCAACACTGAGAGGCTGGGGCCTGAGCGCTACTCAAGATGCAAGCGATCGCGCACGGCTCCTGGAAGCCCCTAGCCCCCTCGTCCTGATGATTGTCTTCGTACCTCCTTGGCGGCTGCGGTAGAGGTGGGAGCCCTGCGTTGCCTTGAGGGCGGTCCTCACGAGACTGGTCTCTCCAACTTCCCTCGCGAGGCTGGTCCTGCCAGTTGTCCTCACGAGGTCTGTCGCGCCATCCTTGGCGGGGGCCGCGGTCTTCCCAGCGTCCTGCGCCTCTTCCTCCTCCTCGGCCGTAGCCCCGATCATTGCGCTCGGGGCGTCAGTCGATACGCCCTTCTCGCACGGCCCTGGGCTCCTGGCATTCGTTGGTGTTGTGGGTGTGGAGATCGTGGTACACCCAGTACCGGCTACCCTTGGATGACTCGGGCTGATCCCTGGCTCGCTTGGTGTCTGGTTCGGCCGCGAGCACGGCAGCCCCCTTGCGCTTCACGTCCTTGGCCTTGGGCTTCTTCTCTTTTGGATCGGCATCCGGGAGCTCGAGGAGGGAGAGGCGCCCTTCCTCAGCCCCGTCGCATTTGGTCGCCAAGCTGAACAGCTCCAGGGATGTGCATAGGTCTTCATGCATTGCTAGCTCCTCCTTCATCTTGATGTCACGCACGCCATCGGAGAAGGCTGAGATGATGGCTTCCTCAGTCACCTTGGGGATTTTGAGGCGGGCGTTGTTGAAGCGCTGGATGTACTTCTGCAGGGTCTCTCCTGGCTGCTGCTTGATGCGACGCATGTCGCTCAAGGCCGAGGGCCGATCGCGAGTGCCTTGGAAGTTGGCGATGAAGCAAGTGCGCATTTCGTCCCAGGAGGAGATCGTGCCGGGAGCTAGGTTCGGGAGCCAGGTTCGAGCTCCGTCCTTCAGCGCCATGGGGAACCAATTCACCATGACCTTTTCGTCCCCGTTGGCGGCTTCGATGCCCAGCTCGTAGAGCTAAAGGAACTCCGCGGGGTCGGTGGTGTCGTCGTAGCGAGGAGGCAGGTCCGACTTGAACTTGCCGGGCCATGCGACGTTGCGTAGCTCGGCGGTGAAGGCGTGGCAGCCTGCAGTGGCCACAGGGGCTCTCTGCTGATGCGGAGCTTACTCTTATAGATTCCAGCACCGCTGCACAGGAGCAGCGAGTCTTGACGCTGTGGCGCTGGGCGTGGTCGCAGTGCTCGGTGTCTTTGAGCACGCGAGCACCTTCTCGGGGCGAGGATCTCCCGGCAGCTCCTTTCTTGTTGCGCGGGCACCGGACGGAGGGTCTCGGCCGGGGCCACGGGCCTTGGAGCAGGCGCCTTCTTGGGGAGGAGGTGGCGGGGCACCTCGGCTCCCTGCCTCCCAGCGGGTGAAGGGCGAGACAGAGAGAGGACGGTGCGGGGAGCCCCTGCTTGCCTGACGAGGCTCGGCGATGCGGTCGAGCCACTCCTCATAGTCGTCGTCGACAGGGCGGTAGCACAGGAGCTTGTTTGCCGCGATGAGCACGGCTCGAGCCTCCATGGGAGCACGGTGCGCGCGGGAGGAAGAACCGGCAGGGGCGAGCGAAGGAGTAGCGGTGCGGCCTTCTCGCCTCACCGACGGATGCAGGGACGAGGCCTGTTGCTCATTCCCCGCCGGGCCGGTGGCGGCGTTGGCGGCAGGCGACGGGGAACAACGGGGGTGTCCGCCGACGGGAGCCGTCTGGGTGACTCGAGCAGCGCGAGCAGCCCGGCGCTCGGCACGAGCTCGGCGAGCGTCAGCCATGGACACGATGGAAGATCACACATGACCAGCGGAAGAAAGATTCCGGCGCACCCCTACCTGGCGCGCCAAATGTCGGATTTCGGGTTCCGGCAGACCCTTGAGGTTCGAACACTTGGGTGCGTGAGGAGATCTTTCCCCTACCAGCTTATGCGCGAATGGTTAGCGAGGGATCTAAACTACGAACGATGAACAACACAAGGGACGCAAGGTTTATACTGGTTCGGGCCACCGATGCGGTGTAATACCCTACTCCAGTGTGTGGTGTGGTGGATTGCCTCAGGGGTGATGATGAACAATACAAAGGAAGAATAGCCTCGCGAGGGGCTGTTCTTGAGCTGGTGCGATGAACTGCTTGGGCGAGTTCAGTCGCTTCTCTCTCTCTCTCTCTCTTGTGAATATCCCTCTCTGGTCTCCCTCGTTCCTCTTTGTTTTCCTCTTTTTGTCGGTTCCCCCCTCGTTTGGTGGCTAGTCCTATATATAGAAGGAGGCCCTGGGCCTCTTCCCAAATAATGAGCGGGAAGGGCGTCAACAATCGGCCATTTTGAAGGGGAACATCTAGTACACTTATCCTGACTAAAGTTGGTCTTCGACTGCCAAAGGCTCTAATGGTGACGCCGTCCTGGGCTCCATGATGACCTCCTTCCTGCCGCTCTGCTGGTCTTGGTCTTGTTGCACCGAAGTGGTAACCTTTGCCTGATGCCTTGGCCTGTGCTTGCCCCCTTTGCACCAAAGGGGAAACGAGGACACTCCGTGGGCCGGTGCCCGCCTGGCGCCTGCCTGGTCTCGATCGTCATGGCTTGCGTCACGGGGCTCCCTCGTGAGGTACCCTACCTTGATCTCTCTGCCTCCTCATGATCCTGCCAGACTAGGCTGCTCCTGAGGAAGGTTCCTGTCGTCCGCCCCGCGAGGCTTGGCCCCACGCGAGGGTCTTGAGCTTGAGCTGATGCAGCTGGGCCGCGCTGGGCCCCCACTTGATCCACGCCGCAGGCCGCAGGCAGGCAAGTCTGGGGACCCCCGTTCCCAGAACACCGACAACTTATGGTGAAGGTGGCTCCAGAGGACCCATCTTTCCTCGACCGGCACCTGCTTGGTTTCTGCTCGATCTTGGGTGAACAACTGCTTCTTCTTAGCTGGTGCGGCCTCCTTTGCTCCAGAGGTGACCTCGTCGGCCGGTCGCGCTGCCGTGATGGTTTTGAGGGAAAGCTTGAGCGCTACCAGATCTTCCTTGGTATCTCCAACTACAGTGAGGATGTCCTTGCTCTCGGGCATCTTCATGAGGTTGTAGGCCAGATCGTTGCCGCCATACACTGAGCCAGGGCCGGGTACCCGAGGATGGCATTGTACGGGAGGCCAATACGGGCGATGTCGAAGTCGATCAGCTCAGCGCGATAGTTGTGGCGGGTGCCGAAGGTCACGGGAAGATGGATCTGCCCCAAGGGGCTGGCGGAGCCGCCGCCGACCCCGGAGAAGGGCTTGCTGGGGTGGAGCCGCTCGAGCGGTACGTGAAGGAGGCTAAAAGATTCCACATAGAGCACGTTGAGGACGGTATCACCGTCGATGAGGGTTTTGGTGACAGCTACGCTGCATATTGTGGGCATGCAAAGCACTGGGAGCATGCCCGAGCCGACGGTGGTGACAGGGTGATCCCCCGAGTAGAAGGCCAGGTCGGCCTTGGGCGCCGCCCAACCCAGGGGAGCTCCCTGCCACGCGGAAGCGGCACCGATCTGGAGAAAGAACGGCTTGGTGTGACGGTCCTAGGGCGGCGCTTGCGAGCCGCCGAGGAGGGCCGCTACAGCAAGGGGCGCCGGTGCCGCGAAGAGCGCAGCGAAGAGGCCGTGCAGCTCCTCCCAAGACGCCACCATGGATCCTAGGAGGTTGAGCAGCCAGGCGCGCGGTGCACCAGTGAGGGCTATGGGAAGCCAGTTGGCCATGACCTTGTCGTCGCCCCCAGCCTTCAGGACGACCTCTTCATACCCCATCAGGAAGGCCGACGGGTCCGTCGCGCCGTCGTAACGCGGCGGCATCTCTGGCTTGAACTTGGGCAGCCATTGCACCCACCGCAAGGTGGCGACAAAGGCTCTGAGCCCCCTGGCCCCGCCATGCGCATCTGTCATCGTAGCCGGAAGAGCAACGCCGCCCATGGGAGAAAAGAGCGGTGGTGGCGGAGTGTGTATCGATGGAAGGAAAGCTTCGGCGCACCCCTACCTGGCGCGCCAAATGTATGATTGCGGGTTCCGGCAAAACCCTTGAGGTTCGAACTATGGGGTGCGCATGAAGATCTCTCCTCCCCCTAGCTCACACCCTCACCGCGATCTCAAAGCTCAGCGCGTCGAACTCACGAAACAAGAGACACGAGGTTTATACTGGTTCGGGCCACCGATGTGGGGTAATACCCTACTCCAGTGTGGTGTGGTGGATTGCCTCTCGGGCCGAGGATGAACAGTTGCAAGGGAAGAACAGCCTCCTAAGGAGAGGTGCTCTTGTGCTTGGTGAGCTTGTGTGGATGAGGATGATCTGAATGGCTCAAGATCTGTTGCCTCCTACTGTGGTGGCTAGTCCTATTTATAGAGGCCCTGGTCCTCTTCCCAAAATGTAGGCGGGAAGGGATCCAACAGCGGCCAAATTTGAAGGGAGACAACTAGTACATATTATCCTGACTAAAGGTGGTCTTCGCCTGCCAAAGGCTGTGGTGGTAACGCCGTCTTGGGCTTCACGGTGACCTTCGTCCTGCCATCCTGCTGGTCTTGGTCTCGTTGCACCGATATGGAAAGCTTTGCCTGATGCCTCATGACTCCTCGCCTGCGCTTGCCTCTTTAGCACCAAAGAGGAAATGAGTATGCTGCACGCTCTGGCGCCTGCCTGGCGCCCGCCTAGCCTTGGTCGTCATGGCTTGCATCATAGAAACCTCGCAAGGTGCCCCTCGCCTTGATCTCTCTGCCCCTCGCGAGCTAGCCTAGTGAGGCTGCGCCCGAGGAGGTCTTGCATCGTCCGCCTCACGAGGCTTGGCCCCTCACGAGGGCCGCTGGTGGAGCCACGCCGTGGGCCGCTGGCAGGCAGGTCTGGGGACCCCCGTTCCCAGGACGCCGACACAAATCATGGTGAAGTGTCATGTAGTCGACGTTCACACAACAACACTAGACGAAAGACAACATACATCTCATCAAAATATCGAATGAATACCAAACCACATGATTACTTATAAAAAGACTTCCCCATGTCCTTAGGAACAAACGTAACTACTCAAAAAGCATGTTCATGTTCAAGATCAGAGGGGTATTGAATATCATTAAGGATCTAAACCTATGATCTTCCACCAAATAAACCAACTAGCATCAACTACAAGGAGTAATCAACACTACTAGCAACCCAGAGGTACCAATATGACGTTTTGAGACAAAGATCGGATACAAGAGATGAACTAGGGTTTGAGAGGAGATGGTGCTGGTGAAGATGTTGATGGAGATTGACTCCCTCTCGATGAGAGGATCGTTGGTGATGACGATGGCTTCGATTCCCCCTCTGGGAGGGAAGTTTCCCTGGCAGAACAGCTCCGCTGGAGCCCTAGATTGCTTCTGCCCAGGTTCCGCCTCGAGACGGCGGTGCTTTGTCCCAAAAGTTTCCTTATGATTTTTTCTAGGTAAAAACCCTTCATATAGCAGAAGATGGACACCGAGGACCTACCAGGGGGGCCACAAGCCCTAGGGGTGTGCCTATGGGGTAGGGCGCGCCCCCAGGCTTATGGCCACCTGGTGGGTCCCCCTCTAGTATTTCTTCGCCCTATATTTTGATATATTCCAAAATAATTCTCTATAAAGTTTTAGGACTTTTGGAGTTGTGCAGAATAGCTCTCTCGGATTTGCTCCTTTCCGGTCCAGAATTTGAGCTATCAGCATTCTCCCTCTTCATGTAAATCTTGTAAAATAAGAGAGAAAAGGCATATGTATTGTACCATGATGTGTAATAACAGCCCATAATGCAATAAATATCAATATAAAAGCATGATGCAAAATATAAGTATCAACTCCTCCAAGCTTAGACCTCGCTTGTCCTTAAGTGAAAGCCGAAATCAATAAATATGTCCACATGTTTAGAGATAGAGGTGTCGATAAAATAAAATACGGACATGAGGGCATCATGATCATCTTTAGAACATCAACATATATTGTCATATAATTCCTTATACTAGAGTAAAAATTCATTCCTATGGTAAAGTATGAATCGGAAACTTTATTGAAAGCTAACAAATTATGATCTCAGTCACTGAAGCAATTGCAATTTATCATAACATCGGAAAGAGTCAATGTAAGAGCATTTGTATAGCAAGTACACATACTCAACCATCTTTTAGTCTTGCACAATTGCTAACATTCGCACGATATTTATGAGATCAAAGCCTCAATCAGAAACTGAGAAAGATAGGGGATTATAGCTTCACCTCCCAACCTTTTACCTTAAGGGTAATGTCAACAATAATACTTTATAATAACCTACATCCGACTGCATACATATGTTTGTATCTTTCCCAACACATAGTGCTTGCCAAAAAAAAATTGTAAAAAGGAAAGGTGAATATCACCATGACTCTTGTATGGAGGTAGAAGGTAATACTAAAGGATAGGCCCTTCGCAGAGGGAAGCAGAGGGTGTCATGCGCTTTTATGGTTGGATGCAAAAAAAATTAATGCAAAAGAATGTCACTTTATATTGCCACTTGTGATAGAGAACTTTATTATGCAGTCTATCGCTTTTATTTCTTCCACATCACAAGTTCGCATAAAGATTATTTTCTTCACACTAAAATATCCTACATATTTAAAGAGCAATTTTTTATTGCTTGCACCGACGACAACTTACTTGAAGGATCTTGCTCAATCCATAGGTAGGTATGGTGGACTCTCATGGAAAAACTAGTTTAAGGGATGTTTGGATGCACAAGTAGTATCTCTACTTGATGTAAAAGATCTGGCTAACATGGGATGAGAAACAAGCACAACATGTTGGAGGATGCATGAAAATATAACTTCTATTCCGATATAAGAAAACATAACCCATTATGTTGTCTTCCTTGTCCAACATCAACTTTTTAGCATGTAATATTTTAATGAGTGCTCACAATAACAAAAGATGTCCAAGATAGTATATTTATATGTGAAACCTCTCTATCTTTATTACTTCCTATTAATTGCAATAATGACCAAAACTATGTTTTTCAACTCTCAAAAAAATTTATTCATCATACTCTTTATATGTGAAGTCATCACTCTCAATAAGATCATTATATAATGTTTTTACTTATTTTATTCTTTTTCTTTTTCTTAAGATCATAGCAAGGAAGCAAAGCCCTCAACTCCAAACTACTCTTTATTATATAACTCACGGACTCGATTACATAGATGGATCACAAAGCAAAACTCAAAGACTAGATCATACTAAAAACTTTTATTCTACTAGATTAGGATATTACCAAAAGGATTGAAAGTGTGTTATATCGACTAGAGGGGGGTGAATAGGCAATTTTTATGAATTCTTCACGGAGGAAATACAACTTGAGGAAATTGCTAAGTGACGAACTACTAGCAGCAGAATAAGTACTCAGGTGCAAGCATAACGTGGCAGTAACACAGTCATCATGATGATATGCAACAAGCACAAAGTACAGGTAGCATGTAAACAGGATAAGCAGGCTGAAGATAATATGACTGAAGAATTAGAATTGAGGAAATAGATAAAGTCTTCAGTCAAAGTCTTCAAATGGTAACAATCAAGTTCATCAATACATGAATGAGGAAATGAAAGGGTTGAGGAAATAGAACCAGTAGCTTGGTGAAGACAGTGATTTGGTAGACCAGTTCCAACTGCTGTGACGGCTGTATGTCTGGTTGGAGCGGCTAGGTATTCAAACCTGAGGACATACAGTCCCAGATACATACAGTCCTCAGCGTATTCTCCTTGAGCAAAAGTCACACAAACCTTTCCCAATAACTCATGCTAGGTCTTCAGGTGACTTCCAAACCGTCACAGACTTGGTCACTCGGTGATCCCCAATTCCTCTTGGACGCTCTAGACCATGACGCCTAACCGTCTGGAGGATCCACAATCCTCAAAGGTAACAAGTGTCGGTTCCACACATGAAAAATTTCTTCAGTGATGCTCAATAACTTTGGGTTTTATGTGTTTGGGTTTGAGTTTTCCTCACTGATGATTTTTGCTCAAAGTCCTCGGAGGATGGGATGCTCTCAATGACAAGTGTTAGTTTCTCTCAGAGCAGCCAACCAGCTAGTGGTTGTAGGTGGCGGCTATTTATAGCTGGGGAACAGCCCGACATGATAAGAAATAAATGCCCTTCAATAATATGATCATTAGGTGGATAAGATATTTTGGGACAACTGGTGCGTAGCACAGCAACGGTCAGAAATTTGTGATCTAAAATTTCTCAGGGCTATCATGATCCTCACTTCTAGGCAATCCGCACTGGTGAATTCCTAACTCCTCAGTCAGAACAAATTCCTGAGAGAACAGAAGATCTTTGTCTCCGTCATTGAAGAAATTGTTTGAACTATATGTGATTTCCAATGGCTTCACTCGAAAGGATTGGGGATGTGTAGGATTTTGAGATGTCATCACTTGGAAAGTGTTTCCTTAGTTTTACCTCGACCCCTTTTAACAATACAGTGTTTCCTATGTCTCCAGAAAGATAAAATCAAACTATGAACACAAAAGTCTTCACGCCTCATAATCCTCGCATCAATATCGAAGTCTTCAAGGTCACACCAATTTCCTCATTTTCAAAGTTTCCAAGAAAACCAAAGTCTTCAAATGAAGATATTCATTTTTAGGGGTCGACTTTCTTCGTAAATATCGGACTCCTTATAGACTTATAGAACCTGTGTACACTCACAAACACATTAGTCCCTTAACCTATAAGTCTTCAATACACCAATATCACTAAGGGGCACTAGATGCACTTACAATCTCCCCCTTTTTCGGTGATTGATGACAAATAGGTTAAGTTTTAAATGGGGCTAAACATATGAAGTGTAAATACTGATATTGAGGAATTTGATTTCAAGATATAGAAGAACTCCCCCTAAAGATGTGCATATTTGAGGAATTTGCTTTGGATTGCAGATGCACATTGTAGAGTAATATCATGGAGATCTCCCCATATATCTTGTAATTCATACATGCATTTAACATATGATATGAAGAATTTGAAATGCATGATGAAATATGGCGTCTGACGAAATTCAACATGCGTGCATTAAAGTACTTGAGGAAATAAGCATGCAGAAAGCCCTTCAAAAGTATCAGAGCACCATAGGTCTTAAGTTTACAACTCATCAAAGCAAACACCTCAGAAGAGCAAGAGTTGTAACTTAAAAAGCAGCCTATATATAAGACCCGCTTGAAGACTAACTCAAATTTCTCCCCCTTTATTATCGAATAACCAAAAGGATGAAAAATGAAGACTAACGCCCCTGAAGAATATCATCAAGATGTAGATGGAGGAGCGCCATCGTTGTTGGGGTCGTCCGTTGAAGTAGGGCCTGCCACAGTGTCGTTCAAATCTACAGCTTCATCCATCTCACGTGATGAATAATATGAACTTGTAACCAGCTGAGGAACTTTAACCTTCTTGAATTTTTTTGAAGGTGGCTGAAACCAGTCGAAGTCCTGTTGAAATCCCATCTGCTTGAGGTCTTCATCACCGTAGATGTGAGACAATATTGGCCAAGTGCGATCGAAGATTTCATGCGCGTAGTAATGATTCTCATCACCGTGTTTGGCTTGACTTTCATGTTCTGAAGAATTGAGCCAAACTGACGCTTGACCCACTTGTGATTATGATCGACCTTCTGATGAAGACTTAGAAGAAGCTCACGATCTGTCATCACTCGTGGAGCAGTGACTTGAGGAGTTGTCTTTGAAGCTTCTGCAACAGAGTCTTGAGTTGCAGAGTCATCATTGGTGGAGTAAGATGCAGCTTTGTGAAACTGACCATCCAATGGACGAGTGCCTTCATCAATAACAACAACTTTGACTTTTCCATCAACTGAAGAAATAGGCCTTGGCACATAGAGCAAATCCTTCACTAGGAAGGTGGTTCTTGGAGCTAGGCCAGCCTTCAAAGGCTTCACCTGTACTTGCATTAGATGATTTTGAAGCTCAGGTTCCTCATACATGAGTCTTGCGCCTTCAACAGGTGGACTAACTGGTATGGCATGAAGTAATTTAGAGGACGGGGCTTTGTAGTGAGTGTTCTCAGTCATCCAGTCAAGCACCCATGAATTCACATCAACCACATTTCCAGTTAGGTGCAGAGCAGCATAGAATTGAAGAATTAGATCTTCATTCCAATCACAGATGCTAGCATAGAAATTCCGTAGCCCAGCTTCATGAAGAAAATTCAAGACTGGCAGGAAGCAAGGAATGGACTCCATGTCAACATGAGGAATTTGACGGTGCTTAAATACCTTGTCCTTGTCAAATAGGAGTGAAGAATAGAAGTTCATCTGGCTTGCAGTCCAGAAGCACTTGCGTTGAAGTCTTCCTTAGTCATATGGATTGAAATGTATGAATAAATAGTGCTCAACGAATAAATCATCGGCCTTGAACTTTGGCCTTTTAGCATGAGGATTTTGCTCCTTGGGCTGAAGATTAGTAGTTGATGGCTTCACTACCTCTTGGGTCAGAATGTCTGGAGCTGCTGACTGAGGAATTGAAGGTTCAGGTTCTTTAGCAGCAATGTGTGTCTCCATTTCTTCAGCTATAGCAGCTGGAATTTCCTATGGAATGGAAAGGAGAGATGTTTGACGTCCTTCAGATCCCGTTTGGATTTCTTCAGTTTGCACAGGGGACTGAGGAATTGGATGTAGAGGTGTGCTGAACGGTGAATTGGGGTGAAGTATTTCCAAATAGTCATCATTCAGCACTAGAGTTGTTGAACCAATATCCACGTCTTCTTCCATTTCTTCAACACCCGCCTCTTCCGCTGTGAACTGAGGCATAGCCAGTGATACCGGTGGTGTGGAGATGACATCTTCCACTTCAGTTTCTTCATCCAACTGCTCTGAAGAAGCAGCTGAAGGATTTTCCTCATATATGTCATCTGGAATGACATAATCTTCACCAAATGGGACAATTTCCTTTGATGGCACTATCAAAATTGGAATAACATCAATTGGTTTGTTGAAAGAGCTCATTAATGTCCTCACTTTCTTGGGAGCTGAGGACTCTGCAGAGGTTGATGCCTTCCTCTTGTTTACACCTGCCTTCTCTGCAACCTTGGTTTTCTTCACTTCTGATACAGAATGAAGGTTGATATTCTTTATCTTTGAAGACTTTGCAGGAGAAGCAGATGGAGTTGATTCAGTTTCTTCAGGAGTGACTGATGCAGCTGTCCTGGCATTCTCAGATTCTCCAGGCACAATAGATTCTTCAGATGGCCTTGGTTGATCTTCAGGCGCAACATTGGAGGTTGCCCTGTTAATTTCTTCAGGAGCTGGAATTTCTTCATCAGCCCTGGTATTCTCAGTTTCATCAGCAACCTGATTTTCATTTATTACGCTAGCAGTTTCTTCAACGGACCGAACAGAAGCATCAGCCTGAGGAATTTGTTGTTGCGATGGTACTGCAACATTCAGCTTGAGGGTCTTGGAGAGTTTGACGAATCTGACTTTGGCACCGAGCCAATTTGCATGATAAGTGTCAAATTCATCACTGAGATCTTTGATCTCCTTTTGCATATTCATAAGTTCTTTAGAGACATATTCAAAACATTGTTCTTCAGAAAGCGCTCGTTCTTGTACTGAGCATTCTTGACCTGTCTGGCCTTTTCAAATTTCCATTTTCCTCACTTATGAATGCCGTCAACATTTGACTTTGACCAGGAGTGAGGTTTATGTCAGGTAGAGGAGTATTTGGATCCTTGTGCCAGAGGTCAATGAAGTCGAGGATCTTCTTTGGATCCAGCATGAGAGGCACAGAACTGCCTTTGGCTCTAGCGACCCAATTTTGCCTATCTATGATGATTTCAGCAAGTTCTTCATCATCAGCTTCGTCGTCAAAAGATGGAACTTGGAAAGCAACTTGTTTCTTATGAGGACTTGGCCTCGATCCACGTCCAGCAGTGGTTTTGACCTTCAACAAGGTTGGACCTGTTGAGGACTGTGGTGGAGCTGAGGAACTTGCATATGCTCCTGAAGCAATGGAAAATCCTACAGTCCATTGACACATTGCAAGATGCACAGGTGCTGAGGACTCTGCAACAGCCCTTGAAGAAGTTGCCTAAGGAATTTGCCTTGAGGGCTTTGATGTTGAAGTACTTGGCCATGAGGGCATTGTTGTTGAGGAACTCGGCTTCACAACATATTTCTTTGGCATAACCTTCTTGGGCTTACTTGCAGAGGCTTCAACAGAAGCAGCAACAGAATCTTCATTGAATTTCTTCACTTAATTCCTTAGCCCATCTCCTCTCAATTCTCTGGATGCGCACTTTGGGCTGATTCTTGGTTTCTTTCCTATGACAAGCTTCATCTGGTGTGCAACATTCTTCATAGATATCCTCAGGGATTTCAAAAGAAATTTTTGATTCTGGTCTCTTTCCTCCCTTCTGAGGTCTTTTACCATCAGCCACTTTCTTCACTTGAGGATTTTGAAGAATTGGTGTTTCTGAGGAAGTATGCAACTTATCTTCAAGGAATGCTGCAAATGAGTTAAGTTGATGAGAACCTAGTGATTCACCAGCAGACCCTATGAACCAAGTATAGGTACGAAGAATTTGGAGAGGTCATATGCGTTCTCAGAATTTTTTCGAAAGTATCAAGTTTGAGGAATTTGACCATGGGTGTCTTGAGGAATTTCACTAAGCATTCTTGACTTAGGTTACAAAGTTGTATAGATTTGAAAATCCACACAATTGAGGAATCTTGAAGAAAAACACAGCTTAGAGAAACAAATCAAGGTACAGATGCATCTGGGTGTTTAGGGATAGGGAAGTTGAAGAATAAACACCTTTTAAAGATTTTGTGGAAATCATAAGTATCAAAGTAAGGAAGTAAAATCAGATTTTAATTACCTTGGATGAAGAACACGATGAACTATGAGTGGAGTCGGAGAAGTTCGATAGTTCGGATCTCCCACGCCCTAACTTGGCGGCGACATAGTGAAGATTTCCGCGGCCGGCGCGAGTTCGACGATGATGAGGTCGAGGTAGTGAAGTTGTTCCTCACCGGCGACGATGATGTGTAGCAGCGGCACTAGGTCTGAGAGCTCGAGCGAGGAGAGTAGCAGTCAACCAGAGTAAATGAGGTCTGAGGAAGGGGAGGGGTATTTATAGCCACGGTGAAAAATAGCCCGTCCGAAGAATTTAGACGAACATGCCCCTGACCCTTACTCTTCTAACGACATATGTCACCCACGTACAGAGAGGTGGAGATCATGGGGGAACGTGGGTGAGTTTTTTAATCCATCATGGGATGCGGAACGGTTTGAGCGGCAACAGCCTAAAATTAGAAAGGAATATTTTAAAGTTTCGTTCGTAAATTCTTCAGCTATCAAGGACACAGTGAATATTTTGGACGGGTTTCAAATAGAACCCACATGAAGAATTTGTGAACAGACTGGTTTGAGTTTAGCATAGAGGGGGAACGGGTCCGATCACATTCACTTAGAAGAAATTCAACTTGAAGAATTATCAATAAGTGAATGCTGTTGAGGACATGAAAACTCATATATATATATATATATATATATATATATATATATATATATATATATATATATATATATATATATATATATATATATATATATATATATATAGGCAATGAAGAACACCGTTGAAAAGTGAAGAAATTGCAAAGTTGAAGAATTTGAAAATTGAAGAAGTTGCAAAATGAAAAAAACTCAAATTTGAAGATTTTCAACTTTTGTTGGTGGCGTGACCCACCGTATAAGAATGATGATTTTAGGCACCACGTACAATTGTCATAGGGCTCTGAGAATCAAATTCTTCGTTAATTTCTTCACACTTAGAGGGTTAGTCTTCATTATTTGAAGAAAAAAGTTACTTCGTGTGTTGCACATCTAAGTCATCAATTTTGCATAAGTGTTAGGATGTGTGTCCTTTCAAACAATATTCAAAGATTCAAAGATATTTAGCTCACACCGCAACTTGCTAAATCTCTTCTCATCCAAGGGCTTTGTGAAGATATCCGCTAGCTGTTCCTCAGTCTTCACGTGGTCGATGGAGATGTCGCCCTTCAACACATGATCTCGAAGAAAATGATGACGAATCTAGATGTGCTTAGTCTTCGAGTGCTGAACTGGGTTATGAGCAATCTTGATGGCACCTCGTTGTCGCAGTAGAGTGGCACATTCTTCATGTTTATGCCATAGTCCTTGAGGGTTTGCTTCATCCACAACAATTGAGCACTGAAAGAACCAGCAACAATGTACTCAGCTTCCGCAATAGAGAGTGATACACAATTCTGCTTCTTTGAGGACCAACATACTAAGGATCGTCCGAGGCAATGGCATGTTCCTGATGTTGACTTGCGATCCACTTGATCAACAACATAGTCAGAGTTAGAATATCCAATGAGATAAAAGGCTGAGCCCTTGGGATACCATAATCCAAGTGTTGGAGTGTGAGCTAGATATCGAAGAATATGTTTCACAGCCTTATGGTGTGATTCTTTCGGGTTAGCTTGAAAACGGGCACACATGCAAACACTAAGCATAATATCTGGCCTAGATGCACCTAGATACAATAAAGATCCAATCATGGAGCGGTATACCTTTTAATCAAAGTCTTTACCATTTTCATTGGTGCATAGATGGCCATTTGTGGGCATAGGGATTTTGATGCCTTTGCAATCCTCCATGCCGAATTTCCTGAGCACATCCTTGAGGTATTTCTCTTGAGATATGAATATCCCATTGCATTGTTGACGAATTTGAAGACCTAAGAAGAATTTCAATTCTCCCATCATAGACATTTGATATTCCCCACTCATCATATAGGTAATTTCGTCACTGTAACGTTGGTTAGTACAGCCAAAGATAATATCATCAACATATATTTGGCACACAAATAATTCATCATCTTAAATTTTGGTGAAAAGAGTTGGGTCAAGTGAACCGGGTTTGAAGCCTTTCTTCATCAGGAATTCCCTCAAAGTATCATACCACGCCCGAGGGGCCTGCTTGAGGCCACAGAGGGCCTTATTGAGTCTGAAGACTTTGGGAGGATGCTTAGGATCTTCAAAACATGGTGGTTGAGCAACATATACTTCTTCCTCAAGCTTACCATTGAGGAATGCACTTTTCACATCCATTTTGATATAAGATGATATTATAATGGTTAGCATAAGCAAGCAATATGCGAATAGCCTCAAGTCTAGCAACATGTGCAAAAGTTTCGTCGGAATCAATTCCTTCAACCTGTGTATAGCCTTGAGCTACAAGACAAGCCTTATTCCTCACCACAAGGCCATTTTCATCTTGCTTGTTGCGGTAGATCCATTTGGTACCGATGATATTGTGCTTGCGTGGGTCTGGTCGCTTGACAAGTTCCCAGACATTGTTGAGCTCGAATTGATGTAATTCCTCTTGCATCGCTTGAATCCACTCAGGCTCTAGTAATGCCTCATCAACTTTGGTGGGCTCTGTGATAGAGACAAAGGCAAAGTGCCCACAAAAGTTAGACAAATGTGAAGCTTTTGAGCGTGTGAGAGGACCTGGTGTGTTGATGTCGTTGATGATTCTCTCAATTTGCACTTCATTTGCAACGCAAGGATGAGCAGGTTGACGAACTTGAGTGGGCTCAGCATTTTCTTCAGAGCCATTTTCCTCAGATGCACCAGCATGACTTTCTTCACGTTCTGGAATGACTTCTTCAGCCTATTCTTCAGTGGGTATGGCATCCTCAGTTGCCTTGAACTTGATGGATTCCTCAGGTGACATTTCATCTAGCACAAGAGGTAGGTGCTCTCTTTGCGAGCTGTTAGTTTCATCAAACCGCACATCTATAGTTTCAACAAACTTGTGGTGATAGGTGTTGAAGACTCTTTAGGTGTGCGAGTCCTTTCCGTAACCAAGCATAAAACCTTCATGTGCTTTCGGTGGAAATTTAGAGTTGTGATGTGGATCTCTAATCCAACATTTAGCACCGAAGACTTTGAAATAACTCATACTGGGTTTCTTGTTAGTGAGAAGTTCATATGAGGTCTTCTTGAAGAATTTGTGAAGATATACCTGTTGATGATGTGGCACGAAGTATCAATAGCCTTAGGCAAGAAGTGATGAGGCGTCTTGTATTCACCAAGCATGGTGCGAGCCATCTCAACAATAGTCCTGTTCTTGCGCTCCACGACGCCATTCTACTGAGGAGTGTATGGGCAGATAACTCGTGAGTAATACCAAGTTCATCAAGACTAGTATTCTTGAACTCGGCCCCATTGTCACTTTGGATGTGCTTGATCTTCTCACCGAAATTCGTAGAGGCCCTTGAGGAAAATCGTTTGAAGACTTCCTGCACTTCAGTTTTGTAAGTGACGATATGCACCCACGTGTAATGAGAATAGTCATAAACAATAACAAAGCCATATAGAGATGCTGCATTTGTTAGTGTGGCATAATGAGTAGGGCCAAAGAGGTCCATGTGAAGCGATTCAAAAGGATGAGTGGTAGTGATGATAGTCTTCGAGGGGTGCTCGAACTTGGTCATCTTTCCAGCCTCACAAGCCCCGCAAAGATGGTCTTTGAGGAATTTGACACCCTCGATGCCAATGACGTGCTTCTTCTTCGCGAGAGTATGTAAGTTCCTCATGCCAGCATGACCTAGTCGTCGATGCCATAGCCAGCCTTCTAAAGCTTTTGCAAGTAGACATGTGGTAGGTTGTGGTCCTGCAGAGAAATCAACAATATACAAGTCTCCTCTCCTAAAGCCATCGAAGACTTTGGAATTGTCAAATTCCATGAGCACAATGCAACGGTATTTTCCAAAGACGAAAACCATATCAAGATCACAAAGCATTGAGACAGACATGAGGTTGAATCCTAAGGACTCGACAAGCATGACTTTGTCCATGTGTCGATCCGTTGAGATCGCAACCCTACCTAGACCCAATACCTTGATTTTGCCTTTATCAGGGTAGGTGATATGCTTTAGATGCGATGGAGATAAAGCAGTGTCCATCAATAAGTTCCTGTCACCGGTCATGTAATTTGTACAACCATTGTCGATGACCCACTCAGTAGCTTTGGGTTTAACATCCTGTAGATGAATTAGTGCATCTTACGAACTCATATACTTCACAAGTGAAGAATATGACATCATATTCATCAGACTGAATTTCATCAAGCAGTACAACAGATATAGTAGTATAAGGACGAGAGAAATAAGTAATTCATTTATTCATGATTAGCTTGCGTCCTTTCAAGTATATTCAGGTCTCCAGCAAATTCTTCAGACGTTCAAGTTCGTCTGGAGACTAGACCCTGCATAAGAGATTAGTTATTTTTCTTTACCACCCACATATGGAGGGGTGGCAAAGAGTTCATCATTCTGCGAGCTCCATAAGATAAAGGTGGCATTGAAGCCAGTGCACTTCGTTTCACAAAAGAGGGGTTAGAGTAAGCATATGAATAAGAAGAGAAATTCTTCGACGACTTATGAACATAAAGATTTGAAGAATAATGCAAATATTCATAGCTCTTAGATTTTCCCTGCGAAACATAAGCGTTAGCATGATGATGTTCATATGAGGATTTGGATCCACGTGAGGAATTTGATCCATATGAGGAATTTGGTCCGTATGAGGACTTGGATCCATATGAAGCCTTTGGTCCATATGAAGAATTTTATCTGGGGTTCCTATTCTTCACAGGTGGTGTCATGAGGACATTCACCTTAAGACTTTCAATGCACCTTTTGGGAACCTAGATTTTCTTCGTAGGGGGACCATTCCTGCAGTTAGTTCCAACATATCTAGCAAATACTTCACCATTCAGATTTTTGAACATTTTATAGTTGGAGTCAAATGACTCATCAGATGAATATGAAGATTCACAAGTAATGCCAGATAAAGTGGATGGATCTACAGGAGGTCCTTTCGTAGCAACCCATGAGGTTTTGGGATACTGCTCAGGTTTCCAGTAGGTCCCATCAGCATTGAGTTTCCTCTCAAAGGCAATACCCTCTTTCCTAGGGTTCCTATTGAGGATATGCTTTTTAAGCTCATCACAAATAGCCTGATGCCCTTTGAGGCTTTTGTACATGCCTATCACATACAATTCCTTCAACCCTGCATTATCGTCAGTGATACTTGTGGTATCCTCATATGAGGAAGTTGTGACCACAGAGACAGTTGAAGAATTTGCAGCAATAGAAGCATTTGAGCTTTCAGGTGAAGAATTAGCAGATTCTTGTTGAATGCATTTCAAACATGGCGGAATGAATTCTTTCTGAGCGAAACTAATCTGCTGAGCAAGCAATGAATCATTTTCCTTCTGAAAATCTTCATAACTCACCCTTAGCTTCTCAAGATCTTGCTTTCTTTGAAGAAATTCATAAGAAATCTTCTCATGATTTTCTAAGAGAGTGTTATGATGACTTTGAAGGTTATCAAACTTAGACTGTAGTCGCTGGACATTATCAGTTAGAGTTTAAGTTCGATCCATTTCCTCACCCAACATGTCATCGCTTTTGTCTAGCAAATTTTGAACGTTTTCAAAATCCTTTTGTTGTTTGACGGCAATCTTAGCAAGTTTGGAGTAGCTAGGTTTGAGATTTTCATCAGATTCATCCTCACTTGATTTAGAGGAGGGATATTTGAGTACCTTGGCACCTTTTGCCATGAAGCAATAGGTGGGAGCATAGTCATCGCCGCTGTCATCAGCAGTGTTGGGGAAGCCATTTTCCTCACTGTTGAAGATAGACTTGCTGACGAAAGCAGTAGCGAGAGCTAGGCTCGCCACAACAGAGTCTGACTCCTCAGATTCCTCCTCTTCCTCATTTTCCTCGTATTTAGCTTCAGAGTCCATTTCCTTGCTAATGAATGCCCGAGCCTTTTTGGAACTAATCCTCTTGTGAGATGAAGACTTTAAAGATTTCAATGATGAGGACTTTGAAGATTTCCTCTTCTTCTTCGAGTCATCTGAACTATCATCATCGTACTTCTTCTTCTTTGATTCCTTCGCCCACTGAGGACAATCAGTTATGTAGTGGCTAGGTTTCTTGCATTTGTGGCAAGTCCTCTTCTTGTAATCACGGGATGAAGAATCTGATCTCATGTCATCACTTCTTGAAGATTTTCCAAAGCGACCACATCTTGAGAACTTCTGAAATTTCCTCACGAGCATTGCTAGCTCCTGGATTAGTTCTTCAGGATCACCAAGGCTGTTATCAGAATCTTCTCTTTCAGATGAGGAAATTGCCTTCGCCTTCAGTGCGCGTGATCTTCCATAGCTAGGCTCGTAGAGATCTCTCTTCTCAGCTTGTTGGAATTCATGAGTGTTCAGCCTCTCAAGGATATCAGCAGGATCTAGTGACTTGTAGTCTCCACGTTCTTGAATCATCAGTGCCAATGTATCGAATGAGGAATCAAGTGATCTCAGCAATTTCTTCACCACCTCATGGTCGGTGATATCAGTGGCACCAAGTGCTTGAAGCTCATTTGAGATGTCAGTGAGGCAATCGAAGGTTGCTGAACATTTTCTTTGTCGAGTCTTTTGAAGCGGTTGAAGAGATTGTGGAGAACGTCAACTCGAGAGTCATGTTGAGTTGAGACTCCTTCGTTGACCTTGGACAGCCTATCCCAGCTAAGCTTTGTTGTCTCCAAAGCACTCACTCTGCCATACCGTCCTTTACCCAGATGGCCACATATGATATTCTTCGCTTGAGAGTCGAGTTGCTTGAATCTCTTCACATCAGCAGCGTTCATGGAAGGAATGGTGGAGGGAACGCCATTTTCCATAAGGTACCAGAGATCATTGTCAATTGCCTCAAGAGCATGCACATCTTATTCTTCTAGTAGGGGTAGTCCGTCCCATCAAAGGTAGGAGACCCAGCCGAGACCTTGATCATGCCTGAAGTCGACATAACTAAAACTCCAGGTGGTTAAACCATAATCACACAGAACAAGGGGGTACCTTGCTCTGATACCAATTGATAGTACGTTATATCAACTAGAGAGGGGTGAATATGTGATTATTATGAATTCGTCACTGAAGAAATACAACTTGAGGAACTTTCTAAGAGATGAATTACTAGCAGGGGAATAAGTACTCAGGTGCAAGCATAACATGGCAGTAACACAGTCATCATGATGATATGAAATAAGCACAGAGTACAGGTAGCGTGTAAATAGGATAAGCAGGCTGAAGATAAGATGACTGAAGAATTAGGATTGAGGAAATGGATAAAGTCTTCAGTCAAAGTCTTCAAACAGTAACGATCAAGTTCATCGACACATGAATGAGGAAATGAAAGGGTTGAGGAAATAGATCCAGTAGCTCGGTGAAGACACTGATTCGGTAGACCAGTTACTACTGCTGTGACAATTGTATGTCTGGTTGGAGCGGCTAGGTATTCAAACTTGAGAACACACAGCCCCAGACACATAGTCCTCACCGTATTCTCCTTGAGCTAAAGTCACACAGACCTCGCCCAATGACTCGTGGTAAGTCTTCAGGTGACTTCCAAACCTTCACAGACTCGGTCACTCGGCTATCCACAATTCCGCTTGGACGCTCTAGACCATGCCGCCTAATCGTCTGGAGGATACACAGTCCCCAAAGGTAACAAGAGTCGGTTCCACACAGGAACAATCTCTTTAGTGATGCTCAATCAATTTGGGTTTTAGATGTTTGGGTTTGGGTTTTCCTCGCTGATGATTTTCGCTCAAAGTCCTCGGAAGATGGGATGCTCTCAATGACAAGTGTCAGTTTCTCTCAGAGTAGCCAACCAGCTAGTGGTTGTAGGGGGCGGCTATTTATAGCCGGGAAGTAGCCCGACATAATAAGACATAAATTCCCTTCAATGATATGACCGTTAGGTGGATAAGATATTTTGGGGCAGCCGCCGCATAGCATAGCAACGGTTGGAAATTTGAGCTCTCAAATTCCTCAGGGCTATCATGATCCTCACTTGTAGGCAATACACACTGGTGAATTCCTAACTCCTTAGTCAGAACATATACCTCAGAGAATAGAAGATCTTTGTCTCTGTCACTGAAGAAATTGACTGCACTATATGAGATTTCCAATGGTTCACTCGAAAGGATTGGGTATGTGTAGATTTTGAGATGAGCATCACTTGGAAAGTGTTTCCTTAGTTTTACCTCGACCCCTTTTAACAGTATGGTGTTTCCTATGACTCAAGAAAGAGAAAATGAAACTACGAAAACAAAAGTCTTCACACTTCATAATCCTCGCATCAATATTGAGGTCTTCAAGGTTACACCAATTTCCTCATTTTCAATGTCTTCAAATGGAGACATTCATTTTTAGGGGTCGACTTTCTTCGTAAATATCAAACTCCACATAGACTTATAGAACCTGTGTACACTCATAAACAAATTAGTCCCTTAACCTATACGTCTTCAATACACTAAAATCACTAAGGGGCACTAGATGCACTTACAAGGATCGAACTAAGATGTGATGGTGATACGATACCGGGACACCTCCCCAAGCTTGGCACAAGCCAAGGGGAGTGTCCATACCCATGTAATCAATTTTCCGTCTTCGGAGGTGGTGATGATGGAGTTGATGATGCGGGAAGCTTGTCCTCCATCTTCCAAGGCATAGGTCACCATCATAAAAGGATGATTGAGTCTCTGGGATCCTCAAATCTGCAGCCAAACTCATCATCTTAAATCTGTATTCATACTCAGAGTTTTGGTTTTGCAGGTCATAGATCTGTTGTAACGCCCCGAATGTAACTTTCCATAATTATAACTCCAAGTCTTGCCTTTTCCGGCTTTGTGATATGATATTTTCTTCGTGGTTGGGTTTTTGTCTTTGTTTTGCATTTTGTTCTTGTCATGCATTTCATATCATGTCATCATGTGCATCTCATTTGCATTCGTGTTCATCTCATGCATCCGAGCACTTTTCCCCGGTGTCCGTTTCGCAATTCGACGCTCTCTCATGCACCCGGTGCACCCCTCGTGTCTCTTTTCGTGAGCGGGAGAAAAACGTTCTTGGAATGGGCCAAGATTTGTCAAGTGGCCTTGGTACATCACTTGTAGACCGCCTGTCAAATTTCGTTCCATTTGGATGTCGTTCGATGCCCCAACGGTTAACCGGGTAACCGCAAAAGCCTCTTTGGTGTTGCAGCCCAACACCCCTCCAAACAGTCCAATAACCCATCTAAACCTCTTCCATGTTCTCCGCCGTTGGACCACGACCGTGTGGGCGAAAACTGCACCTCATTTGGACTCTCCTAGCTCCCCCTACCTATATATAGGTGTCTCCCCCGAATTTTTCGCAATCCAAACCCTAGTCTCCTTCCACCTCGCGTCGCCGTACACGTCCGCGCTCGCCGGACGCGTCCGCCACCACCGCCCGACCACTCGCAGAGTGCCACGTGGCCTGGCCACGATCGCCGCCGGCCCGTGGAAGCCCCAGTGGCCCACTTCGCTCCTCCGCCGCCGAGCCACTCCGTGCCTCCCGAGCCCAGCGCCGCCGCCTGCCGTGCCTCGCCGCCCAAGCTTCACCACCGCCCGCTGGCCGCGCCCTGTGCCTCCCCGCCGCTGTCATGCCCTCACCACGCCGCCTCGTCCCTGCCTCTGTCGGCGCCGGATCCGGCGAGATCCGGCCGGATCCCGCACCCCAGCGAGCTCCCCCGCAACTCCGGCGAGCCCCCGCGTCTCCGGCCGCCGTCTTCCTCCACTCAGGCGAGAACTTCGGCGAGATCCCAGAGGGTGGAAGAGATCCACCACTCCCTCCATCCAAACGTTGCCCGCGCGCTGGATCCCTCCGTCCCCCTCTCCCTCGTCCCGCGTTGACTTTTTCGGAGGTAGTTTTTCAGTCCCAAAAATCTGCGACATTATGTGCTCTTGTTCATCTTATCATAACTCCATGCTCATAGCTCCGATTTGTGCATATTACATAATGAATTGTTTGTCTAATGATGTTATTAATGTTAGTGTCATTTACATGCATGTTACTGTCCATTATAAGGCCATTATCATCGTCGCAATAGTGCTATATGCTGTTAGCTACTGGTTCTTAACATAACTTGCTGATTTGTCATTTTTGTTGCATTTTGTGTGTGCAGTCTATGGGCATGATGTCTACATGTTTTGTGAGCTCCATCATGCCATCTTTACAGAGGTGCAATCCATGTATTTTTGTGAGTCTTGTAGTGAGTGCATCAAGCTCGTGAAGTAGGGTACTTACTGTTACCGTTTTGTTAGGCTGAATCTGTCATATCATGATGCTATGTTTGATTGGTTCTACCATCACATCCGTGCATAATCCGGAGATGCTCCTTTAGAATTTTTCTTAGATATTGCTATGCTCTATCCATGAATGCCTCTGGCTGCAATTATGGATTACCCAAGCATGTCATTTCTTTGCTCTACTTTTGCTAAATATTATTCCTGGCAGATTGTTAACATGATGTTCAGTTTTACCATGTGTTTTGCTAGTGATAAATGCACCCTATGAACTTTATTTTTCCATTCTCATCTTATTGGATATGTCTACTTACTGTTTGTTACCTTGTGATGTCATGAAATGCCTTGTGGTGAGTGATTTGAGCTTGCAAATTTGCTATCATGAATATATTCCTGCCATGCTCAGTTTTTCTTCACATGTTTGCATGGGTGCCACATCATTTTCCATGCATATTTGGTTAAAGCTCAGTAAGGGAGTTTTGTTCTATATATTTAGTACTAGCATTCCATGTCTTTGTTTGCCATGATACATTGCTGTAGCATGTTGTTTGCTAGCTCTAAACATTGCTATCTGCTGCTGTTTATGCCATGTTAGTATTTTCAGTCTGTGAATCTGTTATCATTTGCATTTTTGCCATGCTGTTTTAGGCTTGTTCTAGTGAGCTCTAGCAGGAGCTCAGTGCTCATGATTTGTAGAGCTTCATGTTTACTTCGCTGAAGTGTGCATTGTTGCTATGTTGGAGAGCTGTAGCATAGTTTCATGATGCATTTGAAATGTGATGTTGCTGTTAAGCGCAGTTTTGCATCATTCTTGTGTTTCTTGTCATTTGCAAACCGTGCATCCGTTTCCGGTGATCCTTATATCGATTTCGACTAAAATCACCTCATTTTTCCAGCGGCATACTTGGTTTGCCAATTTGATGCCTTGATCATTCTTTCCCTTCCGGAGTTCTCATATGCATTGCACATCATAACTTGCATCACATGCCATGTATTGCATCATGTTGCTTACACATTGCACCGTGTTTGATTGTTGTTCCATTGCTTGTGTTCTTGCTTTGGGTAGATCCGGGAGACAAGTTCGTGAACGAGGAACCTATTGAGTACACTTACGAGGAGCAAGCTTTCGACAACTCTGAGAACTTTGCAGGCACGATGACCATTACCCTCGATGTCACTTCTATCTTTGCTTTGCTAGTTGTTCGCTCTATCGCTATGTTGAACTACCGACCACTTGTTTATGATGCCTCCCATATTGCCATGTCAAGCCTCTAACCCACCTTCCTAGCAAACCATTGTTTGGCTATGTTACCGCTTTTGCTCAGCCCCTCTTATAGCATTGTTAGTTGCAGGTTAAGTTGAAGATTGTTCCAAGTTGGAACATGATGATTTTGGGATATCAAAATATCTCTTATTTAATTAATGCATCTATATACTTGGTAAAGGGTGGAAGGCTCGGCCTTTTGCCTGGTGTTTTGTTCCACTCTTGCCGCCCTAGTTTCCGTCATACCGGTATTATGTTCCTTGATTTTGCGTTCCTTACGCGGTTGGGGTTATGGGCCCCCTTGACAGTTCGCGTTGAATAGAACTCCTCCAGCAAGGCCCAACCTTGGTTTTACATTTTCCTAACAACCTAAGCCTTTTTCCCTTGGGTTTCCGGAGCCCGAGGGTCATATTTATTACCCCGGGCGGTGCTCTTCCGAGTGTTGGTCCAACCTGGGCGATGTCCGGCGCCCCCTGGGCAACCAGGATCTATGCTAACCCGACGTCGGGCCCATCTGGCGTGCCCTGAGAACGAGATACGTGCAACTCCAATAGGGATTTGTCGGCACATCGGGCGGTCTTGCTGGTCTTGTTTTACCATTGTCAAAATGTCTTGTAACTGGGATTCCGAGACTGATCGGGTCTTTCCGGGAGAAGGAATATCCTTCGTTGATCGTGAGAGCTTGTGATGGGCTAAGTTGGGACACCCCTGCAGGGTATAATCTTTTGAAAGTCGTGCCCGCGGTTATGTGGCAGATGGGAATTTGTTAATGTTTGGTTGTAGAGAACTTGACACTTGACTTAATTAAAATGCATCAATTGCGTGTGTAGCCGTGATGGTATCTTTTCGGAGGAGTCCGGGAAGTGAACACGGTTTGGGTTATGTATAAATGTAACTGGTTTCAGGATCACTTCTTGATCACCTCTAGCTTCTCGACCGTTGCGTTGCTTCTCTTCTCGCTCTTATTTGCGTATGTTAGCCACCATATTTGCTTAGTGATTGCTGCAACTCCACCTCATTACTCCATCCTACCCATAAGCTTAAATAGTCTTGATCTCGCGGGTTTTGAGATTGCTGAGTCCTCGTGACTCACAGATACTACCAAAACAGTTGTAGGTGCCGATGATACCAGTGCAGGTGATGCTACCGAACTCAAGTGGGAGTTCGACGAGGACCTTAGTCGTTACTATGTTTCGTTTCCTGATGATCAGTAGTGGAGCCCAGTTGGGACGATCGGGGATCTAGCATTTTGGGTTATCTTCCTTTTCATTTGGTTTTTGACCGTAGTCGGTCTATGTGTGTACTCTGAATGATGTATAATTTATTTAAGTATTGTGTGAAGTGGCGATTGTAAGCCAACTCTTTATCCCTTTCTTGTTCATTACATGGGATTGTGTGAAGATGATTGTTCTTGCAACAACCACCATGCGGTTATGCCTCTAAGTCGTGCCTTGACACGTGGGAGATATAGCCGCATCGTCGGTGTTACATCCAGGCTTGGAGATGCTCAATTTTCTCGTGAAGCTTGAAGATAGCCTCTCTAATGTTCTTGGCGTCCAACTTGTGGTCATTGGTAAATTCCGTCCGAAATTTTTGTGGTGGGGCCCACACGGGCTCAATCATACAGCACCATCATGTACAAGGCAATGTACATTACATACGAAGCATCCCCGATTCAGCATAGCTAAGGACTCTTTAAGACACAATGATACCACTGTAAAAACAACCGTGGACAGGTGGACCACTAGACGTCGAGTCCCAATCTCATATCATGCATCTGTCAAAAAGATATCCTAGGTAACTACTTGAATTCCCACCTATGAACTCCCGAAATTCTTTGGTTATGCAATCTGGTGTTGGGGATACCGGGAGGCACAAATAACTCACACAACGAACAAATCCTACACTCCAACTGTATCCATCCGTCGACACAAAACCAAGAAAACCTCGGAAATCATGTACCTCAGACCTTCAAAAAACATCCGATATACTAGTTGTGGCAATTAATCGGATCGCCCTCCCCAGTACTAGGTGTCGTCAAACTACTCTCACCACAAAGAATATAGAAGCATTTTCGATATCGGCGTCCTCTGGTATTCCCGAACTGAAACGATAGGCACTGTGCCAAAAACACCTTGGAGCTCAACTCCCCGGGACACTACCACAACCACCAAATGTCAGGAGGCACCAAGGCAGAATTCCCGTCACAATGATATCACCGATTCCACAATACCCGCATGATCCTAAAAAAAATTGAGTGAAAAAGAATAAAAGAGTGGGAAAACACCTACATCCCGAGTCCTCACTAGAGCGATGAAGGGGATAAGGAGTAAAAATAATTCCTACTCTCCGATATAACTAAGACTCAAAACAGTTTTTTTAGACTCGACAACGGCAGGGTTCGATAAATCAAGGGGGCTCCTGAGGTCGATAAGGCTCTGATACCAACTTGTAGCGCCCAAGATGCGATTTTATCCTAAGCACATGATGAACTCATGATTGGGGTACAACCGCATTTCGATCGCATAGCAAGGTGGATATCATTACAACATACCATGTACTGAATAGATGAGAATACAAGATAAAGGCTTAAACTCTCCACAAGCTACAACATGAATACATGGGTACATCAATACATAGCAATTAGCATACAGAAGAGCAGGATTCGACTACAGATGAAACCAAAGGAAAAAGAAGGGCGACATCCACCCTGCTAATCCCAGGCCCCCGACCCGGAACCTATCCTTGATCGAAGGAGAAGAAGAAGAAGAACTCCAAAACAAGCAAGCATCGCTCTAATGTCATAACATCGCATTACCTTTACCAGCAACTGTTGTTGAAGTAATTTGTGAGCCACGAGGACTTAGCAATCCCATTACCATGGGTATCAAGACTAGCAAAGCTTAACGGGAAAACTAACGCCCACATGTGTGGGCGTTTGCACATCGCCCACACGCCTCCATCACCAATCATTTTGCCACATATGAACAGATGACATCAGCAGAAATCTTTTTGGTTTTCGGCTTAAAAATGTTTTATCTCCTAATTAAAAAAGCGAATTAAAAATCCATTTTCACAATTAAATCAGTCTCGACGAGATCTTCAAAACTAGACCCCATGTTGATATGTTTCAATGAAATTTTTTTGCCCAGAAGTTGCCATGATGTTTACACTATAGTTGCCATAGTGCTTAAATTAAAGTTGCCATGTGGCAATTTTAGTTTGTAGAACATGGAAATTTTAGTTTTTTTATGATGGAAATTCCAGTACTTTGACCATGAAAATATTTTTTTGTATGAACCATGGCAATTTTAAGTGCATGTATCATGGCAATTTTAGTTTATGGTGCATGGCAAGTCTAGTTTCTTAATTCCCCGTTTTATAGTATGTCAAAATTTATTTTTAAATATAGAAGAAAAAACATATCACGGCAACTTCAGTGTAAACATCATGGCAGTTCATGTGCAATAGACACGGCAACTTTTAACCAAATTTTTTTTTGTCGAAATATATTGATATGAGATCTATTTTCGAAGATCTCGTCGCGAGGGATTTAATGGTGAAAACGGATTTTCAATCGGATTTTTCATTTAAGAGATAAAACATTTTAAAAATGGAAAATCCAAAAAGATTTCCACATGCTTGCATGCGGTGGCATGGCGTAGTCTGTATGGTGGCCCGTCCGGTGGGTCCCCGCTGTCAGGTGGAGGAATAACTATTTTGCACGTAATAAGGAGGCACTTCCTTGTTGCGGCTGTGGACCAAGCTGTCAGCCTCTCCACGTACAGTCCACGTCCGATGGAAGCCGTTCCTTGACCACGTTGACCACGCCGCACCGAGAGCACCAGGGCGGTGGACGACGGCGAGGCTTAGGAAGGGGACGACGCGAAGCCGGGGAACACGCGGCAGTGGATGCCCATGCGTAAAGGAGTACGAGGGTTCACTGGTTCACTGCGGTGTGAGGCTGCCGTCGCCGCAGAATAATAGGGGATGTGGGTGAGTAGAGGGATGGCCTGGCCAGCGGTGGGAGTAGTAGGGGGCGGTGAGGCCTCCGCCGCATCGCAGCCGGCCATGGGAGGCAGGAGCACAAGGCACGACCGGCGCTGGTTTGGGCGGCTGGAGCAAGAAGACCAGAGGTTGAAGAAGCACTACGGCCGTTGGATGGACATCGTACGGTTACTAGAGCTAGAATCGTGCATATTGACTAAGTTGACAAAGCCCTCCGTCCCCGTCAACTTAGTAGGCCCACAAGTCAGCCTGCCACTATACTGGGTCCCAGCTAACAGGCGGAGTATTCATTTTTTTGTGCGTAATAAGGAGGCACTTCCTTGCGTGCGAAGATATAGCTGGTGGGTCTGAGCTGTCAGCGGCGGTAATGTTTTTTTCGTGAAATACAGAGGCCCTTTCGGTGGGTCCCTGATGTCAGGTGGAGGAATCATTATTTTGCGTGTAATAAGCAGGCATTTCCTTGCGTGCGACCGTGGACCCAGCTGTCGGCCTCTCCACGTACAGTCCACTTCAGATACATGTCGGTCGTTGACCACGTTAACCAGGCCGCGCCGAGATCACTAGGGCGGTGGACGACGACGAGGCCTAGGAAGGGAATGACACGGAGGCAGGAAGACTTCGGCAGTTGTTTCCCAGCGGAGAATCGACTGTATGAGGGTTTATTGGTTAAATGCCCGCTTCACGGAGAATAACAGCAGGTGTGGGTGAGTAGAGGGATGGCTAGGTCAGCGATGGGAGTACGGTGGGGCGGTGAGGCCTGCGTGGTAGCAGAGCCGGCCGCGGGGAGGAGGGAGCAGGCAGTCCCGCCGGCGCTTGTTTGAGCGGCTGGAGCAGGAAGAGCAGAGATTGAAGAAGCACGACGGTCGTTGGATGGCCATCCAACAGTCACTGCTTGTGCGTCAACCTTTTTTTAGAAAGCCTCAAATCTGTGAAAAATAGCATACAGCCCATCTGCTTATTTCTAATAATTTACAACCCATTTGCTAATTCTTAAGGTTTTTTTTGGAACCCATATTATTTTTGCTAGCATTACAGCCCATATTGTGGCCACGGTTAAAAAATTATACGAAATTTTGCATATTTCGGTGCGGTCCAAACTGTTTTTAATCCCAAAATTTCGACTCACATTCAAACTGATTTTAAAAATAAATGTATATCAATATAAAATCCAACAAATTCTCCACGCTTAAAAATTAATGTAATTTAAAATCTCGAAATGAAAAAAAAGATATTTGAAACTAATTGCCGGTTTGATGTGTTTTAAAAACGTACAGCCCATTTCTCATTACTGATGGGCCATTTTCTCGGCCAGCCGAATGTAAGCTCTCCTCGTCTTGAAAGATTTGCAGCCCAACAAGAATGACAAAGCAACTTACTTGGCAAATCACAAAAAAACTGGGTTGTGGCCGTGGACCCAGCTGTCAGCCTCTCCACGTACAGTACTCTTCCGATGGCAGTCGTTCCTTGACCACGTTGACCACGCCGCGCGGAGAGCACCACAGCGGTGGATGACGGCGAGGCCTAGGAAGGGGACGACGCGGAGCCGGGGAAGACGCGGCAGTGGAAGCCCGTGCGGAGAGGAGTACGAGGGTTCACTGGTTCGGCTGTGGTGTGAGGTTGTCGTCGCTGCAGGGCCTGGCTAACGGTGGGAGTAGTAGGGGGCGATGAGGCCTCAACGGCAGCACAACCAACCACTAGAGGCAGGAGCAGGCGGTCTCCCTGGCGCTGGTTTGGGCGGCTGGTGCAAGAAGAGCAGCGATTGAAGAAGTAGCAGGACCGTTCGATTCAAATCCAACGGTTACTACTGCTAGAATCGTTTGTTGACTAAGTTGACAAGCCCTGCGTACGCGTCAACATAGTAGGCCCACAGGTCAGCCTCCTAACCGGTGCGCCCCAGATGTCAGTGGGAGGAATCATTTTTTTTCGCGTAATAAGGAGGCAGTTGATTGCGTGTGGCCAGGCCAGCTGAGGGAGTAGGGTGGGCTGGGGAAGCCTACGCGGCATCACAGCGGGCCACAAGAGGAGGGAGCAGGCAGTCCCGCCGGCGCTAGTTTAGGCGGCTGGAGCAGGAAGATCAGAGATTGAAGAAGCACGTCGGCCGTTGGTTGGACATCCAACAGTCACTGCTGCTAGAATCATGTGTTCACTGACAAAGCCTTACGTAAACAAGTCAACCATTTGCTATTATTTTTATAAGTTTTACTCATTTTCTAATTCATATGGAATTTATTGCATCCCGTTTTCCATTTTTAGAATTGCTGGCCATTTTCTCGTCAAGATGCAGGTCAAAAATTAACTAAATATGTGGGAAATTTTGAAAATTCGCAAATTTTTCTTGAGGAACGAAATATTCTTTATCCAAAATTAATAGCCATAATTTAAAAATAAATTAGTACTATGTCATGTTAAATCCAATGAAATACGTATAAGATATCAGTGAAGAACAAAAACACAAAAACTAATATCCCATTTTCTATAATTTTTTTGGAATATTCAACCCCTTTTGATATTACTTTTAACAGACATTGACCATACTCTTTGGCCAGGACAAAATGCATCCCTCCTCGTCTTGAAAGATTTGCAGCCCAGTAATTCGGAGAAAACAAATAGGCCTAGCTTGGTTATTCTTCAAAAAGAAATATTGGGCTACCTATTTTCCCAACGAACTGGTGCATGAGAATTTATCTTTATCTATTTATTTACTTATTTATGTTTAGGGGACCATGAGCATGTACCTGGGCCGGATTCATGTGAGAGCCTCCCTTCCAGTTAATTATGGGCTTCTCTATTGGGCCTTCATCAGTGGGCTGCATCTTATCAACAAGTGGAAAATGTGTTCCGTACGAAAAATAGTACGAGCTACGTACAGTACGGGGCACTAAAGGATCGAACCGTGCAACGACTTCCAAAACATTGTGTTTGTCGTTCTAACAACACATTTATTCAACCAACAGACGAAATATACTACTGATTGTACATTGAAAACAGCAGTAGCAGCAACCAGGGCTGGGGGTGCAACAGAAGCAGTAAGCAGTCCAGAGAGAGTGAAGACACAACTCTCTCTTCCAAACCAAACATCAGCCATCATTACAAAAGGGCTAACAAAAAAGAACAAGTGTATGCATCAAACTAAATAAAGATCCTACTACACTAAGTGTACGCATCTAACTAACTGGCTCAGTTAGACGTTACTATTTATTAAGCTGTGGAGATTGGCTGACGGCTTGAACCAGATGGGTGCCTGACGGGGGAAACTCCAGCCAGCAGGTCGAAGTCTGATACTTGCGACCCTCTCTCCTACTTTGGGCTGCAGAGAGTAGCGGCACATATCAAGGTATGGTGCATGCAGAGACGCATGGCACACTGTGTACACACAGTTTTGCCTAATGAACGAAACCACGCTGCCATCATGATCCTTGCCATCGGTTATCTCCAGGTTAATCGGATAATTCAGTCTGACAAATAGAGAGCGTGCACCAAGGCTACTTACCAGCCTCCAGTCAAAAATACCTGAAGGCCCAGAGAAGCTGGGATCCTGCTCAAAGACCTTGCAGTGACTGTGATTGTATTCCGTGAAACAACACGTCCGGTATGTGCGAACGATCATCAATCTTTCACCGTCGTCTGATCAAGCCAGGAACCACGTACAACTACCATGCCGCTTTTCTTTGGAAGGTTCTGGGATTAGGAAGGGTAGGGACACCAGGCGGCCTACAACATCATATCAAGTTGGAGTCAAATAAAAAAGGGCTCTAGATTTAGTCAATCTTAAGAACAACATGTTATGAGCATGAATATTTTTTCAGTAAATGGTGATAGTAATATAAGCAAGCCATCATGATATCATAGGAAAGTAACATACTGCTGTAACAGCCATTTGTAGCGATGACTGGAGTTGGCCAGCAATACATCCAGCCATAGAAGGAGTCGACAGCGTAAATAAAGCCCTTGTGTTCAATGGCATCAGAGAAACATGGAGGATGTATGATCCTGCGATGGACGTGCAGATTTATCCACTTACCGTAGTGACCTGACAGATAGGCGAGACCGCAGTTGAAGAATGCAATTAGCCTGAAGTCTTTCTAATTCTCAAATCTTGTGGGCACTTGGCAGATTACAACCTTGAGTAAATCAAACTTGGAACGACTACTGTAAGATTCCGAGTATTCTGGGCCACGGTGCCAAAGCAGTGCAGTGTTAATCGAAGGAAGGGGGATCAATCGCCGGGTGTAGACCTCCATGAGCATCCAGCTGCCGCGACCGTCGACGAGCACCATCCAAGACGTGTTCATGCCTACCAAGTACATACCGTTAATGTAGTTGAGGCTGACGTGGATCGGATTGCAGTGAAGGGGGTTGATGCTCACCACCCTACGATCGTTATGCTGCGTGACACGCCGTTTCTGAAGATCAGGCGGCATCAGCAAGCAAGGAGCTAGCTTAAAAAGCTCTGGCCTGAGAGCTTTGAGTAAACGGTACAGCCCCGACGAGCACGCGGCGAGCAGCATGGTACTGAGATTGTCCACACGCGAAACAATGAGCTTGATTACCTTTGTGGGGAGCAAATTCCAGCCACTCTTTCGGCGGACGCTGCTCGGTTTTGCCATTGTTAGTGCTTGGGTTTCGGACGAGGGGGGGGGGGAGGTGCCTTAGCTTCCAGCGGGGATGGAAGCTTGGACGAGATTATGTGCGGACAAAGATGGAGAAGCGAATATGTGCGCCACTTGACTTACGAGACACATACCAGCAGCATAGGGTCATATCGATGCCAGACAACTTGCTTGAGTGATCACAGTACTGGTACTCCCTATAGTACCTACTACAGTACTATGCCCTAGCTTGCTAGAGTAGAGTAGTAGAGTAGGACTCTGCTCAACTACTAGCACCGGAGGAGTAGTATATTCTAATCTAAAATAGTTACAAACTTCAATGCCCGAGCGTGGAACGACTACGAACCGTCCTCAAAGACCGTGTCTACGTGGTGTTTGGACCTATATGCAAAAAATAGCAAGATGCCCATGCATTGCGCGGCACACCATCATCACCAACTCGGTTTTTTCTCTACTCCTACTCCTATAGAAGACTCAGTTGGTGATGATGGAGGCGAGGAGGCGTGTTCAGCCGGGCGTGCAGAGGATGGCGCAACACTAGTTGATTTGTTATAAAAAACAAAGAAGAGTAGTAGAGATAGAGACATAGGGAGGAGCACGAGGTTGTGGGAGATAAGGATGAACGAGGCAAGGCCTTATCTGTAAATGTGGAGAGAGGTGCGGGTATCTTTTGTAAAAGTGTCATAGTTGGATTTCTATCCGTCAGATATAGATCGGACGGTCTATATTACGAGATAGCATGCATACCATCATCACCAACTTGGTTTTCTATAAGAGTAGATATATATAGATATAGATAGATAGAGACTAGGGAGTACTAGTAAGGACACCATCTACTGCTTCGTGTGCTACTCCTGCGCTCCATTCGGCGGCCGCAACGTCCCCTACAGCCACCCCTCATGCGCTCCATCCAGCGGGCGCTGTTGAAATCTGGGGAGCGCACTCTCGCGACTCTGGCAGCCACGACTTCACCGACGACGACTTCTTCCCCGACCTCGGCAACCTCTTCGTCAACGACATGGGAGACAACCTCAATGCCAACGGTGCTGCTCTTGTTGCACCGTATGTGTTTCTGTCCTTCCTGTTCGAAATCGTGGTAGAATTCATGTTTCTAATCTATATCCTACTACTATGCTAGTCCAAATGATTAGTTTCATCTCTGTTATAGCCGTCATGATTTATTTTGTGCTTATTCGGATTAAATCTCGTAGTAACTTGCTCATATATTCAACTGGCGCAACGTCCCCTACAGCCACTCCCATTTCATGGATGGCCTGGTCGATGCCTCCAAGGAGCCCTTCGTCCACTGTTATGAGTGCCCGATGCCGTTTTGTGGCTCGACGGCGGACATGGTGCATCACCTCAAGGATGCGTGCAACGATCACTGCTGGCCCTTGTCGGAGAAAATCAAGTACACGTGCTACCGGTTCACCATGCCGGAGTCGCTGGAGGATCACCGCCGCCTGCTAGTCTCGGAGGAGGACGGCAGCATCTTCCTCTTGATCGTGGGCACCGGCGAGGCCCGCGCAGGCCGCCGCCCCGTCTCTGTAATGTGCGTCAGGGGCGTCGCCGCTGATGCTGACACTGACACGAGGCAAATGTACGGGTGCATGGTCACTGTTACTACCCCTCCGGGTCGCGTGGGCGGTGACACCGGCCTCATCGGACGGACTTGGACTCTAGGGAGCTGGGACTATCCCGCCAATGTGGACTTGGAAAACCCATGGCATCCTTTACCCGCCGACGCGGTGCATGGGGACTCCAAGGAGGTTCACCTGGACATACGCATTATCAAGTGCACTTAGAAAACATGTAGTGTGTGTGTGGGTGCTTATGGCCCGTGTCTTTGCCACTTTTGATTCTGTAAGCTTGTCGTTAAACTTGAGTGGCTTTCGCCGCAGTCCTTCCTTTTAACTGCTCCTCTCAGTGAGCTGATGTAAGACACTTTGGGTTTCATTTGATAATGGAACCGGGGAGGAGCCTCCCTGTTCTTCTAAATTTTTTTACGCATTATCAAGTTAAATGTTGATCATTAGTCTTCGCTCAATGTAATCTGCTGTCTAAGCATGTGGAGACTTCCATGCAGGATCTAGCTCTATTGGAGTATCGCGCATGAATAAAAGTGTATCCGTTTATGGTTTAGTCTAGAATCTTCCATATATGAATTTTTACTACAGTACTGGTGAAAGACTTACGATGGACCATTTCTTACATCTCCTCTGCCCCCTTGCAAGTCATCCTGATTTAATCCCTCCATCTAGGTGTATAAGGGCATGGTTAATATTACTTAATAGTATAGCCAACTGTTGACTATAAGAAAGTGCCATGTCATCTGTAGCTAACATGTATAACAATCGATACTCAAAAACTAATTCTTAAAGATCATTTCTTGCAAAGCATAATAAGTGTTATTTCTTCACAAGTTTTGGATGCAGGTTGAATAGTAGAACACTTTTGTTTGCAAAAGATACCTTTTTATCTGTTTCACCCAGATGTTTGTGAGCTCTAGAGATGAGATAATATCCGAAGACCTATCGATACCCGTTACACATGAGATGACCCCCACATCCTTTGTCAAAATAAACAACTCCCCAATCAATGCATTTCACTCTTCGGTGCAATGCACGGGCACCTTACTACTATAGATTAGTACGACCAAAAATTGAACTAACATTATATATAGTACGATAAATACTGATGCATGTCACCTAAAATTATCGTTCAAAACTATTTTCAAATACGAATCCAACGATATAGTTTTTGTTGACATGCACTAACATTTTGTCGATTAAATCTTGATCAAATTCAATGGGGACTAATAAACCACGACCGATGTAGTACAAGTGTAGAGGGCGGCGCTGCACGGAGTCTCACCTCTCACCCGCTCGTGGCGCGGCAATAAACCGTCATATCACAAAACCCAACCACTCCCAGTAATAAGTGGCCTAGTAAAATAAGCGGACAAGCAACCATGACATCCCTCCGTCTTTTTGCATTTCATCTCTGCATTTACTTTCTCCGGTTCATCTACTTTTCACTCGATCCCTAGCTACTACTCCTAGGGCCAGTTCTTTTGGCGGCTTCCCCAGCTTTTCCCACAAGACTAGTCACAGTGGAGAGTAACAATAAGGCGCCTCACTCATTTATTTGAGCTTCTAAACTACTACTCCGTCCTGGTTTATTTCTCACCATTGTAATTTGTGCTAAATTTTGACCAAAGATTTAGCAAATAAACATAAACGTTTCTCGTTTTCTCCTCCTCCTTGGTCACGGTGCACAGCCTAAGATGACTTACTCACCTAGACGGATGGAGTAGTGCATGTGACATGCACTAACATTTCATTAGTTAAATTTATGATCAAAATTTGACACAGATTACAATGGGGACCAATAAACCAGGACGGAGGTAGTAGTTATGGGATTACTAATCTAGAAGCCTAAAAGAACTGGCCCCTGGTACTCCTACTAGTATTAGTACTCAAGTTGGAATTCCAATTGCACGACACAACTTGTTAGGCAAAAAAATTCGATATAGGGTGTAGGGAGCGGTCTGGGAATTTGCATGCCTTTCCAACTAGTGAGATACTCTGTACAAAGTACGACAGAGAAATAACGATAGAGAAGGAAGCTAAAAGTAAACAATCAGACGAGCATTTTTGCATTTGTTTTGCATTGAATCATTTCACAAGCTTGACTAGTGTTGTTTTTCTACTTTTACAAAAATCGCATCGTAATGTTAAAACGTGCATTTGCACGTACATAAGTAATAGTAGTACTCCCTCCGTCTAGGTGTACAAGTCTTCCCTCCTTGGTCATGGTGCACAACCAAAGATGACTTATTGACCTGGACGGAGGGAGTAGCACAGTCTGCAAGCATATATCGAGAGAGACGTGTAGTGCGATAGTATATAGTAAAGTTTGTGCTATATGCACGTACTTGCAAAATGCGTACGAATACACAAGGTTTCCAAACTTTCCCTTTTACATACTTAATTAAGGACGCTAAAAATTCCTGAACGTTCGGGATTTATCATTTGCGTCCCAAAACTAATGAGATCGCCTTACAAAACAAAAATTATACTCCTCCTAAAAGCCACGGCGCTCGCAGGAGCGCTTGCGGCGCGCCACGAGTGCCCTGGTGCGCGGCCGTTACCCAGCGCGCCGACACAACGCCTCTTCCTCAGCCTCGCAACTTGCGAGGTGTTGATTGGCGGCTTGCCGGTGGGCGAGCGTGATCTCACCGGTGTGGTGATCCGGCGCCAACAGGTACTCCGCCTCGCTGGAAGCGTGCACCCGGTCCATGTACCGCCAAGCGTAGATGAGGCCCTTGGGCCCGATCGCACTCGAGGCGTCGCGCAGGCGTTCTCCGCCACCCTCACGGCCCTCGCCACGAGCCTTCGCCAAAGAGCCAATTGCTGACTCTCTCGGACCGACATAGGCCTCCCATGCAGCTTGTTCATGGCGCTTCTCTCTCCCGGCCTTCTTCTCCGCCTATATTTTGGCGCGCTCTGCTGGAGGCAAAGCCTCCCACAAGGCGACATCCATTTCTTTCCAAAGCTCCTCAATGCTGGGGGGCTCAGCGGGCGGCGCGGCGTTCTCCTCGTAGCGGGGAGCCGACGCGTCCTCCGACGCACGTGCTGCCGAGATTGGGAACGCCGACGCGTCCACCTCGACGCGTCGCGGCGAGGAGCGGAACACCGACGAGTCCTCCTCGACTAGTGGTGGCGGGGAACGGAACGGCGACGCGTCGCGTCACGGCGAGGAGCGGAACACCGATGCGTCCTCCTCGACTAGTGGCGGCGAGGAACGGAACGGCGACGCGTCGCGTAGCGGCGAGGAGCGGAACACCGACGCGTCCTCCTCGACTAGTGGCGGCGAGGAACGGAACGGCGACGCGTGACCGTCCGCGCGGTGCAGCGAGGGGCTCCTAGGGCTTGGGAGGGGCGATGCCATGGTGGTCGACATGAGAGGGAGGGGAAGGAGATAGCGATGAACGTGAACCTGAGGGGGAGGAGATAGCGGTGTCGTGGGAGGCGCAGTATTTATAGCGAGCAATGGCACACCTCGTAAGATATGGATGAGCTGCATCGACTTAATGCAGGTCGGTTAACAGCGACATGTGGGCTGAACACCTGTTGGGCCCATATGTCAGTGACCCAATGCACCTGCAGTTAAGTAACAACTACGTGGGCATATTTGTTGGAGTAAATTACGGGGGATCGAAGGGGTGGAAATATTGCTGGTCACAACAGATTGGACGAGCATGGGGGAGGAGAGTCATGCATGCAGATTTTTTCACATGGGGTGGAGTGGTGGGACCGTCGGAGGGAGAAGGAGAGTTTGGCAGGCATATTGTTTCCACACATGGAGAGGAAAAGATTTGGAGACGAACGGACTTCCTGCAGGTATGGGGAACGGTGAATAATAAGTCATCTTGCATGCCGGGTTAGGTATAGTCTCAAGTCATTAAAAACATACACGCTCCACACATGTTCATATTTCAAGGTGCACTAAATTATTGCATGCAATGATTAAGGCTGGCCATAATGGTTGTATCTTAGCTGGTATCATGCACATGGGAATACTAGCAAACATGCTGATGTGGCAAAGAATTAAAGAAGAGAGGGGGTTAGAGTAACTAGTGTTCATGCATGCATTGGTAAACACATTTTTGTGTGAAGAACGACAACACTAGTTGAGTACTTTTGCAGACTTCAAAAACTATTCCACCGCCTCTACTATCTTGTTAAGAGTAGGTGAAATTTTTTAATCGAGCCCTTTAAACTAGAAGGGAGGTAGTGGTACTCTAATAGCTAACCTTGTTGTGATGACAAGATAGGACATGGCACGCACTTGGAGGGATGAACTAGTCTGCATTGTGCATTTAAGTTTTGTCTGAAGTCAATGTACCTCTACTTTCACCAGACTTATAGAAAAATGTATCAACATTCACAATGTCAAATCAATATTTTTACACTCATTATAAAACATAGTTCTTATACTCATTATAATCAGTATTATATATATTGATATTTTTAGTATAAATTTGGTCGTGGGATTTCATTGATGCCTGTCAAAGCGTGGAGGAAGCGGAGCTTAGGGCTTGCATTGCCAGTCTCTACATAGGTATTTCTCTTCATAATCATGTAATTTTAGAGACTGGTTGCGCTTTTGTGGTAGCGTCTCTTGCATCGGGAGACTATGATAGGTCTGCTATGCGTGACCTGAAGATGAAAGTGTTGAGCATCTCGAAGTTGATCAAAAATCTTCAATTGTTAAATATTAGCCGTTCGGCCAATAAGGTGGCACACTTAATCTCTAAGTATAGCTTTGACAATAGATTAGATGGTATTCTTGTAAATAACGTACCGCCCTGTGTGGTGAATATTGTATTGAATGAGTGTACTGGTGTGGCTGGTTAATTAATATAAGGTGGTGTTCAAAAAAAGTATAAATTTGGTCAAACACTTTGCAAACGGTTGACGGGAGTAAAAAGGACCAGAGGGAGTATCATGCATGCGGAGTAGGCAAAAAATTTGCTCATTTATAGCCGGTCGAAGTCTCAAAGGGCCCGACCGTGCGAGGGAGGCGAAGGTCGCGGGAGGCGCGCGGTTGACGGAATTAAGTGAAGTTACATCCACGCGCGGGCATGGCGTGCGAACAGGCAGAAGCTATACCGTCAGGCCTACACTTTGGGTCCCGCATAGTTCTCGAGAACTCTTTGGGGGCTTGCAGCCGTTTATCCACCGGGCAAGCCAGCAACCCCACGCCGTTCGCACGCCCTACTCGTCTCCGTCTTCTACTACCTTACAACAGTTCGCTCCCAGTCGTCCCGTCCTTTCACATTAGTTCGCTCCCAGTTTTTGCGGGGTACAACAGTTCAACTTCTCCTAACCCTCCTCCAAAATCCATGGCCTCCCAAATCTCCATGGTCGTCGCTGAGTACTAGGTTAGAGCCATCACCGGCGATCAGTTCATCTTCATCTACACACGTGGATCCGCGACGGTGAAAGCATGGCTTGCTCGCTTCCTATGCATGTTCAACAGTTCAACGTATGAGTGGGTCGCTGGGCTAGATGTTGAGTACACCACAGTCCTGGGACGAGAGAAGGATCTAAAGGATGAAGAGAGGAAGAAGCCTGCCATGATCCAGGTTTGCATACATAATGTTTGCTTGGTCTACCACATATGCCATGCCGACGTTGAGTGCAAGGATTTTAATAACTTCCTCAAGGACAAAAGAGTGAAATTCGTTACTGTAGGCTTTAAGAACGACAGGGATGTCCTGCGTCGGATAGGTCTCGTTGTAGGCCAGCACTTCGATCTCCAGAAGGCAAGCCTGGTGTCCTCCTTTCAACCTTCAATGCTGACCCTGGCAGCAGCCATGATTGATCCTTCGTACGCTAAACTGAAGAAACCTCATCACGAGTTTCATCATGCATGGGAGTCGAAGACATTAGATGAAGATCACATCCTGTACGCAGCAATGGATGCCTACCTTTGTTTAAATATCTACAAGGGTTGGATGAAGAAGCAGAGCCCAGTGTCCGGTTCAAGCAAAGAAGCGTCGGCGACGAGGAAGAGGAAGAGGGACGAGGACGAAGTTAAGGACGTGGACTCGGACTCCGAGTAAGTGGCAGTGCCGTCGCTCATGCTGGTTCTACTGCAGTGTCAAGCGAACTAGTTGCTTAGTTTATTTTCAAGGGTGTGTTGTGCTGAGGCCCCAACAGAACTATGTTTAGTATTTCTTTCTCGTTATTTGAACTCTTTAGTACGTACAGTGGTACTAGTACTATGTCTTACTATTGTTCTTCTTGCAGTTGGTACTACTGCTCATATCTTCGTGTTCCTACTGTACTTAATACGTTCGTACTAGTAGTATAATTTGGGTCAGTTGATTTGTGAAAGAAGTTCGACGAAGCGAAGGAAGAAGACGGCAGAAGAGGTGGAAGAAGCCCTTCTAGCCATCCATGTTGCATCAAACAGCTCACATGAGTCGACTGACCCAAATTGCTCCATCAGATTGCAGGATCCACGTGTCATTCAAGGTCTTGAAGGTAGATTCCGCGTCCGCACCCGGTTTGCAGGCTTGACGCGCGCGCGGCCGGCTTCCGCCGCGACAGCCACCATGCGCGCCTCCTTCGCGCGGGCGGAGACGACAATGACAAACTAGTTCCTCCTCGCCGGCGTGCTGGAGCACGCACTCGTCCTCCTCTTCATACGCTGCATGCATAGATGCAGCTCCATTAGCTGCTCGCGTGCTTGGCAGCGCGGTGGCATCGCGAGGAGGGACTGCAGACGACTTGAGCGGGCGAGCCTTCGGCTTCATGGCACAGGGATGGCGGCGACACGGCGGTGATGGGCGAGAAATTGTTGGCCGGAGCAGGCGGGCGCCGGCATGCACAACGGCGGCGGCGGCATATTGATGAGTGCGCGTGTGGGAGCTTACTTTAGTTTTATATAAGGTTGGTCAAACTTAAAATAAAACCGTACTAGTACACGCAAACATTATACTTAGGCAGGCTTTTATTAGTTAGTACCACAACCACGATACGGAATCCTGTGCAAGCACGTGAACCGCGGCCGCGCGGTCGATCGAACAGTGCGTCACCGTTTCACGCTCGAAGGACATCCACCGAACCTTTTTGTGTGTGTGAAAACAATCCTCGAATATTACTCAACTTTTTTTTCCTGGGAAAGTTCTTGACCCTGCAATATTTCCATATATTTGAATTTAGCTCCAGTTCGTGTTTATTTTGATTTGGACGTTTTAGGTGCGCCCTAGTTTTTTTAATACTGATTTTGTGTGTGTGACTGAGAGAGAACGTGTGTATGTGTCCATATGTGTGTTGTGGCGGAAGGGCAATGTGGAGACGGTGTGCGTGTGATAAAGACATAGAGAGGTGTGAATGTGCAAATGATCATGCATGAGTGAGACATAGACAAATATGCCTATACATTGTGTATACATGAGAGAACTGTATTCTAGTTTACTTGTGTGTGTGCGTGTGAGAGAGAGAGAGGAAGAGAGAGAGGGACAGAGAGAGAGAGAGAGAAATAGGAGCATCCGTAACACAACAACCATCTCTCTCGATTCGTCCGTCGCTCGCACGGTCGCATGCAACACATGCATCAACGCGCACATTTTGACACCCTCACCCGACCCCTGCCCACCTCAAGGCCCGCACAATCTCTTTGTGAATACCCATTTCTCTCCTTAGTTTGTTTTCTCTCAATATCTCTCTCTCTCACACACACACACACGCATCACAACACACACACACACAAACACACTCCCCCGAGCACACAATTCATCCCCATCCGAGGTTATACGGCGACCACTCTCGCTTGTGCTTCTTTGCACCCCAACATGCACAACACCTCATTCTTCAAAGAGGGCATCGAGCAGATCACAGACGGCGACCACACCACGCTAGAGAATGCGGGGTCATTTGGAAGCAGGGTGATGTGATGACGACTGACTGACTCCTCCCCCCACCCTCTCTCTCTCTTGCACAAAATTACCAATCCCTCTCTCCCCCGCACAAAATTGTCAATCCCTCAACCCACGAGATCCTTCCCCTCTCGTCCATGTTTTTCCAGCTCTCTCATCAAACATGTTGTCTCTTCTCCTTCCACGTATACAGAATCTGGATGCACACGCATCTCACGTATATTACATGTCTCCATCTTTCTCACAGACCTAACTTGAGGGCATCGTGTTTGTCTCCTACTCTCTCGTCCACATACATACAATCTTTCCCGCCCTATCTGCTCCATCTTCAAAAGCTCTCTCTGCATGTTTCATTCACACATTGGGATATGTCAAAATGTTGCTTCTATAATGGCCTTGTTTGGATCATGGGGTTAGAGCTAGTTTGGGTTAGTTGGGGGCTCAAATAACCCAAAAGTATCCAAACAGGGAGGGTTAGAGTGGGTTAGTTCCATTTAACCCAACTATCCAGGTGGAGAGGTGCTTATTTGGGTTAGAGTGGGTTAGAAAATAACTCTAACTCTAACTGTGTTAGAGTATCCAAACAGGGCCAATGGCTGATGTAGAGTTACGGTTGTTTTTGTTGCATCCTACAAAGTAATAACTATGAAATGCATTTAGATTCTCATTTGACTGGGATTATGTGAGTCTGAGCATGTTGTGAAGTACTATAGACCTTATATACATCTTGGAATTCGACAATGATTGTAACTATTTAATTGTATAGACCATTACATTCGAAGTCAATAGCCTAATATATTTATTTCACAATTTCAACAAATGATTAGGTCACTACAAACTAGGAAAACAAATGTGTACTCCCTCCGTTTTTATTTAAGTCCGCGTATTAGCATTGGTCAAAGTCAAGTTTTGTAAACTCTCAGAAAGCTTATCACAAAAAATATTAACATATACAATAACAAATAAATACCATTAGATTCATTATTGAATGTACTTTCACATCATACATATTTGTTATGGTAAATGTTTATATTTTTCTATAAACTTGGTCAAACTTTAGGAAGTTTGACTTCGGTCAAACCTAATATGCAGAGTTTACTACTACTACTTCCTAGTTGCTTAGCCGAATCACTCAACACGCCACACGGGGAGTCCAATGTCACAAAATTTTGAGGTCGGCGGGAAAATCTCCCGCGACCCTGATTCGAGCAGTGGGAAGTTACCATCATAGCCTTCGGAACAGGCCTATGGATGATGCTCGGTAGGGGGCTGTTTTCGTAACTTCAGGTTCACCCTACCCAGCCAACCCCACCCCGGCACCCAGAGTAGTACACCTGAATACTCCCCATTTTCTATCCCCACCGCAAAATAGACTTCTCCACGGCACCGCAGCCTTCGTGCTCCTCCCCTTTACATCGGCACACTCGTCCACCGCAGCGCATCTGCCTCATCGACGACCTCGTATGCCGCACTCGAGTCGGTCCACCCTCGTCGTCGTACACGGAGCCTCTTCCCCAACATCGTCTTCCACGGTCTCAGATCTGCTTCCGGGAGCCGACGCCAAGCGCAGAAGTACCACCGTTGTGGACAATGAACTGACTCCCGTTGCCGACCATGACTCACAGAGGCCGTCGCGATCATCGTTCTACTCCTCGATTGGTAATGTGTGTATTGAATCACTTAGCAGTACATGTGCAGTTCCAATTTTGTTCATACCTACCCTTCAAATTTCCTAGGTGCTATTGTTCCCGTAAAAGTAATTGGTTATAGCCTCCATTTTCCAACATAATATCAGCTTGTAATTGTCGTCGCTCTGTATCGCTTTGTGCTTGGTAGGTTTTTCATCCGCAACCAGTAGTGTGGCAAATGATGGAAAGGTTTTAGAACTAGCAAGATGCCCATGCGTTGCACGCATCAAGATGCATTTTTATGAGTAGTTTATCTTGTGGGAGAAAAGGATGAACGAGGGAAGGCCATATTTGCAAATCTGGAGAGGGGTATGGGTATCTTTTTGCAAAATTCCCATTTGTTTCCTTCCTATCTGTCAGATATAAATCGGACGACCTATATTGCAAGAAAAAAAGTATAGAGAAAAAAAAGTAGACAGTAAAGGAAGTAGAGATAAATATTAAATATTAAATATAAAATAAATATAACAGTAGAGAAGAGAGTAGAGATAGCAGAGACGTCGGGAAAGGATCGCGCGCGCGGGAAAAAGCGGCCGGGGGTGCGCTAGTTTTGGCGCGTGGCGTCCGGCGCGCTTTATAAAATCCAACGCCCTCCCACCGCTCTATGCCTTGCCACCGCTCTCTCCCCGCTCATTTTCGCCTCGCCGCCGCCGCGCCACCATGCCGCCGCGTCACCGGGAAACTTGGGGATACCGCGGCGTCTGCGCGCGCCCCTCCGGCGGCTTCTCCGTCGAGATCCGGTTCCGCGGGATGCACCTCGGCCTCGGCAATTTCGACACCGCCAACGAGGCCGCCCGCGCGTACGACGCGGCGGCGTGGCGACGCCGGTGGCCTCATAGAACATTGAACTTCCCCAACGTGCCGACGCGGGAGCGGGCGCAGGAGCTCGCGCCTCTGCCGCGGCTTAGCACCGACGAAGATCGTCGCGACAACCGGAGACGGGAGCACCGTCTCGGCATTGCCGAGATGGATGAGGAAGCCATGGCGCTGTGGCGCCAACACTTCCCACAGGACATCATCAACAAGCGCGAGTTCTACGTGCAAAGGAGGGCGGAGAGGGATAAGAGGAGGGCGGAGCGATCCGCCTATCGCGAGGACAAGCATAGGCGAAAAGCGGACGCTCAATTCAACATGAGGCTAGGAGCAGCGTCGCCCTGGGAATCCAACAACGATCGGTATCTTCACGCCTACAGTTAGACGTCCGAGGAGGACATCACCGAGGAGGAGTCGGACGACGAGGAGTAGTTGAATTATCTTTTTTTATCTATCTATGCTGAGAACTATCCTCTACTCTATCTACTTCTCGATCTCAGCACTGTAAACGCTTTTTTAAAGCGCCGCGCGTTGCGATTCTATTGGAGATGCTCTAACATGGCAGATGAGTGCTTTAATGTGGCCCACAAGATGCACGAGTATTACTAGTAGTATATTTTTCTTGCCATGTTGAGATTTTAAAACCATGAGTGCGAACATGCAGAGGAGCAATGAAGACCAAACACGGGATATTCGGGACATCTTCAAGGAGCGTGGCAAGTTAAAGAGGATTTGCACCGAACCTCTAAAACAAGCTTTGGTAAGTAACACCCTTTCAATTACTTTTGTGTAGCCTCATGTTCTTCGATGTGTATATGTTGTAGTTTCTGTTTCTCTTAAGCATGGTGTTCTTCGATGTGTAATAAGAAGAGTATTAATCGTCCTAATGCTTTCGTTTTTAGCTTGATGTAGGAAGTGGGTGTTCTCACCTTGTAGTCTATTTTTATATATTTTTTCCTTTTGAATTCACTTCTCCGAGTTCTGCTTTATCGGCTTCTACTAAATGGATCTAGGTTGCTCGAGTATTGATCTAAAAAGAAGTAACATCATGTCGGGATGCAGTTCTGCGAGGAGGGAAGTATGGTCAACCTCGAGATCATGTTTCCAAAATGAGGCTGGATTACACACAGGTTCCAGTTCCTAATGATCTGGATTAGACACAAGGTGCAAATTCCCGATGATGCTGGATTAGACACAAGCCGGTGGAGTCGTCACTGTTCATGTCCTCGTGGCATTAGTAAAGGCTGAAAGAAAGCGTGCAGCATCCCTTGAGAATGTAGCTGAGTTCCTGAAGAAGCGAAAAGAGCAATCAGATGCTCTCTTCACCCAAGCCAAAGAAGAGATGGAAGAATCCAGAAATAAGCTAGCAGAGGCAGAGCAGGCTAGGCGTCTCCTGCTATCTAAAACTGTTGTCAATACAAAATTTCCTTCATAGCTAAGTTCAAATGTTTATCCAGTCAGCATGCCTGTTGTGATGTCCGTGCATCTACTGATGTGGCACAAAATGTTTTTTCTCGGGTCATGTAATAACAGCAATTACTTTCCAAACAATAACAGACGAAGCATTGGACATGGTATAGTTCACGTGCAAGCCCGACATTCCAAGTTCAACTTCCACATCAAACTCATGTTCACAGATATCTGCACATTTCATACATAATGTCCACGATCATGATTCATTTCAAAGCCAAAAAAGATGTGAGGAGAGTTATAAATAAAGAAAAACCTCTACTAGTTCCTGCTACCAGTGCGAGCACAACAAGTTAAGACCATGCATAAATTAATTATATTTTAATCATTTTTTGTGTTCTAAAATGCCTGCTGGCTGGCGGAAGGATGTGTTGCCGGCACACGCGAGGATTCAATGAATCCAGGTGGGGCAGTCTTAAGATGGTTGCACGCGGCGAGGAGGCGTGCTTAGCCGGGCCTGTAGCGAGTGCGGCCCTCTTGGCCGGCGCGCCCGTTCAATGCCTGCGCTATGAGAGGTCGCGTCTGTGTCAGAGCAATCACTCCCTGCAGTCCTTTTTTGTTTGGGTATAACTAAATCTCGTTTTCATTCACATTTTACAAGTAATATTCGTGGACAAACTTTGACCCAAAGTACGAAGGGGACTAGTAAACCAGAATGGAGGTAGTAGTTTTTTTAATCAAAGAAGGGTTTCCCCTTCCGATTTTCGTTACTGAAAACCAGCATCTAAATCTAAACCATAGTATTTGCCCTAGAACTACCAGGTTCAACATCTCGCAACATAAACCCATACAACCTCCATCAGAAAAAAAAACCATACAACCATACGCCAAGGAGGTATGTAGTACTATGAATTCCATTTTCGCTCCATACCAATCGTTCTGAAAACTACTTACTACTTATAACGTGCCATTGAAAATAGGAACTCTTAACCCCGCTAGAAAAACGATATTTTAAACGTGGCTACTCGATCTATGGCAACTGGGGAGCCACCAAGCTCCAAGTTGTCACCTGTGGTCCCGACCATCAACTCCTACGGATCAAATTATCATGCGAGCTGACTATTCCTACAAAGGTGCTCTACCACGTACCCGGTACCCGCTAATGCAGCAATCGTGCACCTAGGGTTTTAGGGTTTATTTGTTAACGTCGCCTTTACGTAACGCTCATGTGTGCGAGACAGCGAGAGGCCAACTGCGTGCGTGCGCCTCTTCTCTTCGTATATGTACTCCACCATTTGTCTGGTGTACAAAAAATTATAATAACTACTTGCAATGTGCCAATGCGTTGCCACATGATCAAAGTATATTATTACATATTCACCGATCTGATAGAAAAAAAGTCTAGTTTCGAAATACGTATATCACTAAAAATATGTTATGTTTCACTCAAAATATATTCCTTTGGCGTTTTTGATGAGATAAGGGAGGAATGTTGTTGGTTTCAAGATTTGAGAAGAGGTATATGTCTAATTTCTACTCTTACTAGCAAGATGCCCGTGCGTTGCACAGATCATCAAGATCTTGTGGGAGAAAAGGATGAACGGGGGAAGGCCTTATCTGCAAATGTGGTGAAGAGTGCGGGTAAATTGCCATATTTTCCTTCCTATTAAATCGATATAAATCGGACGACCTACATTGTAGATGGCAGGCCCACCATCATCACCAACTCTATTTTTATCCCTACTCTTATAAAAAGCATTGTCGGTGATGATCGTGTGCCTGCCATCCTGCAATATAGGCCGTCGATCTATATCTCAAGGATAGGAAGGAAACCATAACAATTTGCAAAAGATACCCACACCCTCTCCACATTTGCAAATAAGGCCTTCCTCGTTCATCCTTTTCCCCACAAGATAAACTACTCATACAAATGCATCTTGATGTTCCGTACAACGCATGGGCATCTTGCTAGTTGTTGCAAAAAGCCCATGTGTGTGTGAGAGAGAGGGATAGTGGAGGAGGACGGAGTGCATGTGTGACAAAGACACAAGGAGTGTGTGTGCGATAGGTATCAGCTTAAAATGAGGCGATAGTGCGTGTGTGCACGATTGAGAGTGCGTGTCTCGAGAAGAGAATAAAAATCTACATAGATACAGGGAGCAGGAAAGAGACATGTATGCGATGGTGGAAGCACGAGTGTGGGGGGTGTATAAACCTATCTAGAGGCTAGCTAGTCGATAAATGTTTGTGAGAGAAGTACGAGTCGGGGTGCGAAAGCAAGAGTTTTGTGTGTGTGAGAGAGAGACGGTAGTCGGAAAGGGGAGTGGAAGCAGGAGTTGTGTGTGTGTGTGTGTCTGTGTGAGAGAGAGAGAGGAGATGGTAGTCGGGGTTGTCTGATCAGTAAACAAATGAATAATGTCAGTCTGGGATGGAGACAAAAAGGAGACCGCAACAAATGTTGTGTCTACTAGAGAGAGAGAGAGAGAGAGAGAGAGATAGTAATTTTAGTGGTATGAGTCATATGTAGAGACATATAGGGTCTGTGAGAGAATCCCATAGAGAGAAATACAAAGTGAAAGACAAGTGGAGACTGTGTGTGTGGCGGTGAAAAAGAAAGCTTAGGTACCGAGCACCAGAGAACAGTAGAGACGTGAGAGATAATGAAAACCGTGTAATGTATAATGATAGGGAGTGTGTGACACTTCTCAAGGGAGACGTCAAGAGACCATGTTTGCGAGGATAGGAGAAACATGAAGTGAGTGTGCGGGTGAGCTGGAGAAAAGAGAGTGATAGCTACCTGAAGGAGCATCCATGCGAGAGAGATGGGCTTGAAAGGAGTGAACAAAAAACGGATTCAAATATTTGAATTCGAGATGATGATACACGTAATCCATACTCGAACCAAAATTGATCTATCAAACATGCATACTCATATGAATTCACGCACATCTATGTTATTTAATATGTAGGTATTACTGATCCTTACATTTTAGTAGAACATAATTTGGTTAATTTTTTTCGAATTCAACCTTAAGATTTCGAGATCTTTGTATTTGTAAATCATATTATACATATAAAGGAGCAGAATTCTTTGTTGTGCTTTTGAAAGTATATATAAAAATGATGTATATAGAATGTAATTCCAATTGAAAATGGATCCCGCCTCGAAAAAAATAGAATACAAACGGGATTCGAATTGAGTTGGAGCAGTAAACGCACTCGCAAAATTTGAACGAAGCGGGGAAAGTCACAGTAACCGCCCGAAACCAAAATCTGCGAGATGGAAATCACTACTTCCTATCCTTGCCACGCAAAGCCTATCTGCTGGATTTCTATAGGTTTCGATAGGGGTAGGTTTGTAATTTCACCGAAACATGACGTAACCGCCTCTCACCCGGATTCATGCACGGTGGGCGCCAAAACACAGTGTGTCCTCGGCTGAAATCGACTCCCTCCCTAATTCATAATCGTACACGGTGGGCGCCAAAAACAAACTCTCGTCGGCAAATATTCAGTGTATGCGATATTACCGTCCTATCCCCAACCAACTAATGTTGCTGTGATGTAGTACAAATTTGAAACGGGGGCTAAGTTTGTAAGTTTCCTCGCATTTGAGACAAGCGCGCCCTGAATACATGGTTCCCCCTTCCTCTCTACCTCCTTTTTCCCCATTCGTACTCCGTGGGCGCCAAAACACCCTCTCCACCCCACCCTCCTCCGTCCGCCGCCGTCCGCCACCCCATCCACCACCGTCCTCCTCCACCATGCCGGAGCTGATACCCAAACGCCGCCATCCATTACAAGAGATCGACCTCTCTCATCCACACCTTCGGACCGGGATCCTTGCATCCCGTCCTCTCGCTTCATCCCCACCGTCATCCACCTTGTCGGCGCCGCTCCTATGACCGTCTTGTCCACCGCGCCCTGCCGCCACCGTCTACCCTCCTAGATCTGCTTCCACGCCGCCGACAGCCATTGCTATCGCAGCACCGTCAAATTCTCAGCAGATGCGTACATGGCGCCGCACCAGAGGCGGTACTCTTTCGTATCTGCTCAACTTAGTTATCGCAGCAAGAAAATAGATCTCCACTGCTTTACTCTGATTTCTTGTCTTGGTTGCGAAGTTGCCTTTGTCCGGTTTGCACCTTCAGATCCGCCATGGCACGCTCAACACTATACTCCCAATGCTTATGGTTTTCCCCTTTTATATTTCACACTAGTTAAATCACAGTAGACTAAATTTCAAAATTGGGTCAGTCGAGTTTTTGGAGCTCGCCGGAGTTCGCCGGTGCGATCGAAGGGGCTCGGGTGGTTGTGGGGCCTCGCTGAACGAAGAAAACTCGATGCAGGTGGGGGTTGGGGCGCGGGTGGGGGTGGCGGAGGAACACAGGCGGTGGGGGCCGGTGGTCCGGCCGGTCGCCCCTGCGGTGTTCTGTATGGGAAGAATCAGAGACGAGGAAGAAGAAGGGTTAGGAGACGTAGGATCTTCATCCAACCGCCTGAAATGGTCGAGAGACCGCTGGGAGTTGCATTCTTAATGCGCTCTGGTTCACCATGTGTGGGCACTGTGCAACCAACATTTTATTATCCAAAATCTGCTTGATCTTCTTCATCATGTTCCTCTTCCGTTCTTCTTTAATATGTACTCTCTCCGTTCCTAAATACAAGTCTTTGTATAGATTCCACCATAGACTACATATGGAGCAAAATGAGTGAATCTACACTCTAAAATGTATCTGGATACATCTCATATGTGATCCATAGTGGAAATCTCTACCAAGACTTATATTTTGGAACGGAGGAGTATGCTAGTAGTACAAATATGTTCCTTGTAATCAAGATGAGCAGGAAATTTGCAAAGAAGAGGTCTATACGATCGGTTGTGATGGACACTTTGAGCCTCTTTGATTCGTAGGATCTTGTAAACATAGGAATAGGATTTGTAGTGGCATGCCCACTTGAATCCTATAAGAATAGCAAGGAAATGTGGGGAGTTGTGTCGCCTTTGAGAGTTACACTGATATTAACAGTACCGCACCTTCACCTGAAGAGAGCTGGTATCCGAAGCCTTTCTAGCCGTATCGGCAATACTAGCACATATATTCCAGCAAGTTCCACTTGTTGATTTTACTCTGATGCTTAAGTTTTTCCCGTTATATCTACACTATGATCTGTGTAGCTGCTTTGTGTCGCACTAGCAGCAGTCCACTCTTGAAGCTAAACACTACAATGACGTACAAAATTGGCACCAAGGCATTGAGTGCCATTCTGGATGCAATGAAACTCATACGCTCCCCACATGTTGATTCTTGTCTAGAATATGATCCTAATGACTATTCTAACCTCGGGGAGTCAAAGGCAGATGGCCTGTCCTGTTCACCCATCAAGGTGCCTGTTCTAATTTGGCAATGTTTTATTGATTGCGGGTATATTGCATATGTTGTCTTGCATTTCTTCTACTTTGTTGCACCGCCATCTGCTTAGTTTACTCATCATATATGTCGAGATGCCATGCCCATCCATTATCAATACATATTCCATCTGTCATCATACCATGTTTTTCCACTCAAATGTTGTTCTTGTGCATCAGACATCAAAAAGGAAGAAGGTGATTGCCGAACCTGAAGGAGCACCAGCAAAGTCCTTGAAAAACATGGTGGTGCTGGAGAAATCAGACAACACCCCACTTATATTGGCTGTACAACCAGTGACACAAAACGTAGGACCGACTCCAGCAGACTGTACCCATACTTCACTGGCCAGACCACTAGCCCCACCACATAGGACCTGCACTCTAGCAAAAGGTATACTGATTTCATTTGCCATAGCACTAGCTGTACCACAGAAAAATCCCACTCCAGCAAAAAGTACAGCAAGTCCACCGGCCGAAGACCTATCCCAACTGCAGAGAAGGCCAATTCCTGCAGATTGGAACCCCATTCCATTTATTCCCAGTTTAAAAGACAATGCTTTCAATGTTGTTAGGGACTACGTGCATATATTCCCATCATGGGAATATTATAGTGAAGACAAACACCATTTTCACATCTTCCTGTCCAACTTACGTGTAACTGCTATTATTCATGGTTATTATTTTCCTGTTTTCTGCTGATTGAACACATCAATGATTTACATTACATTGTTGTAACTAGGGGAGGGTCAATCTGGATAGTCATGACAAGCAAAGCTAGCTTGTGCTTTTCAAGGAAGCATTGCAGCAGTATCGGTGTTACCTGAGGAAATCACACTTTGATGGCAAGTCTATAAACGAATTTCTGGTGAAGTCTCCTGTGCTAAATTTAGAAGACATTGAATGGAAAAACCTTGTTATGCACTGGTCTTGTTCCCAGGATGAGGTACTGTCTATGAAATCACATGACAATTTGAACTTCTACTTTTCCGCATGTGCCTTACGGATCTTTTTTGCAGGAAATCTGCTCGAAGAAGAATTCCAGTTTGAAAAGAACGAAAGGATATCGCAAATATGCTGCCCGCTGCTTTGCTCTTGTTAGTACATGTTGTCCTGTATCATTGTACTTGCATACATACCTGGTTCATTATGTGACAGTAGTATGCATGATAGCTTGCTTATCAATTGTTCGCTCCATATTATTGATCTGTATGAATGGTTACATTAGTGTAGAATATATCCAATGCCAATGTTTTTTTAGCTCTGCATTGTTCTTGTAAGTACATGCTGTCCTTTATCAGTGTACTTATAATGACAGTTAGTTGTTCATGTACCATCACTCTGCAGCTTATTTTCCTTTGCCCTCCATTTTCTACACATTAGATCTATATTTACTCTTACCATAAGGTTGGTACTGAAGAAGTATAGCTGTGCATTGCTCTTGGTTGTACCTTTTGCCTGTATCGCTGCACTTACATTTATAGCTACTTGGATATGTAGCATCACTCTTCATCTTATCTTAAATATTCTCCATTTTTCCGTATATTATCACATCTATATTTACTCTTAACAAAATGTAGAATAAAGTCAATGCTTTTGAAGAAGATTCTGTGGTAAACTTCTTGAATTGCCCCCCCCCCTCAGCATGGACAAGGCCTTTATAGAGCATGTCTTCACCAATAATGTAAGTTTGTCCATCTCAAGCCTTCAAACTTTGTTGTATATATTTGGTTAGGCATGACTGCAACAGCTGTTTATTTTTGGTGTTTGCATCAAATTGCTTATTTAAAGTTTAATATGTAGTTCATAAACAAAAGTTTGTCCTTTCTCAATTTAAGTTTTCAGTTGTACAACCAAGTTCCTTCTTCATACCATGTAAATTAAACTATACAGAGCAAGTGATCTTCTTTTGCACTGCATGTATGCTTCTGTTCTTCATCCATAATCCAGTAGTGTGGTGAACCTACCCACTACAGCACAATGTCATATTCTGCAATGTATTAACTAAGAACAATGTCATATCACTCTACTATTATTTAAACCGTCTCTTTATTTCCAATCTGAAATGGTATAAATTGACAGCACACTAACCATTGATACTTATGAGTTCTTGATCTGTAATCCAGTGTTGTCGTGAAGCTGCCAACTCCTTCACAATGTCATTTCCTGCCATGTCTTGACCTGAACAATACCATATTGTGTTAATGCAATTTTAAACCGTGTCACTTTATTCGTCGCTAAGAAATGTGATGAATTGTCAGCACTGATACTTTTACGTGCAAAACCTATCATCCGTCTGCTTGTTTATCTTTCAGAGTGAGGAAGATATAAGTGTTGAACAAGCGCAGTCTCATCATCTTGCTCAGCTGCTTGCGTTGCAGCTCCCAAAGAGGCTAACCTTTCTGGAACTCTACTGAAGTGCTGTCGGTTTTGTATATTATTTTGTCGGCGTGTTTATTTGCACTGGTGGCGATCTTTGATGCCCAGTGTATGTAATCTGCTGTCTGCTTGTGCTTTATTATCATAGTGGCGAACTTTGATGCCCATTGGATGTAATATGTCGTAATTTCTTTATTGTATAGTCTAGGTTTTTCGTATTCACGATGTTGCAGTTATTTTACTGTATATATATCTTGTCTTTGCAGTAAACCGGCCAAACTGTAAAATTACGATACATAATCGGACCGTCATGCAATCACGATGTAAGTTGGGCCTGAAACGTGCCGAACAGCTCACGGGCCGGCAGCAGCCCGAAATGAACCCCGACCCATGATTGTGCGAATCAAATCACGGGCTTTTAACAGGCCAAAATTATCTCGGTCCTTGTTTGGCCCAATCAGATATCGGTTGCGAGAAGGCCGGATGCAAATCGGGCCGTAGTTAGGCCCAACTATATGATGGGCTTTTAACAGGCCGAAATTAATATAGGGCCGAAATGTTAAATGGGCCCTTAACATGCCAAAACTAATATCAGGGAGAATTACTAAGTGGGCCTTTAGCAAGTGGGCCCAAAAGCATAGTGTCCAGTTGACGGGCCGAATTTCATATGGGCCATAATTGAGCACAAAGCATCTTAAAGGGCCGGACCTGATCTGGGCTGTAATTTGGCCCAGAACGTGGTAAGCTTATAACGGGCGGCATCTCATATGGGCCACTTTTAGGCCCGGAACATGGCAGGCCATTAATGGACCGAATCAAATATGGGCCAGCATTTGGCCTAGAACATGGCAGCCAGTTAATGGGCCGGCCTACTAGGGTCCTCAAAATCTTGTGGGCCTACAGCTGGGCCGGCCCATTACTGTCGGTGAAATCTCATGGGCCTTTAGCTGGGTCGGCCCATTATGATCCGCAAGAATCTTGTGGGCCTTTACCTGGGCCGGCCCATTATGGCACACAAAAATCTTGTGGGCCTTTAGCTGGGCCGGCCCATTATGGCCCACAAAATCTTGTGGGCCTTTACCTGGGCCCGGCCATTATGGGCCGCAAAATCTCGTGGGCCTTTAGCTGGGCCGGCCCATTATGGTCCGCAAAATCTTGTGGGCCTTTAGCTTGGCCGGCCCATTATGGTCCGCAAAACTTGTGGGCCTTTAATTGGGCCGGCCCAATTAAACATGATGGGCCGGTCCACGTGTCAACATATCATAGGCGCGTCTCGCCCATTGGATGAGTGACACCAGTGCCAACGCGGACCTGACACGTGTCTCCTCCAGCCAATGATGATTTTACACGTGGAAAATCCCCATTGGTCGGGGCTGTTAACGGGTTATCGGATCCAAAACCCAACCCGATAGCTTAACGGTGTTCCGTTACGGTGGATGCCACGTGTCGGTCACCCTTGACGAAAAGCACTTCGTGACGCGATTTATCGTCATGGAAGTGGACACTTCCGTGATGATAATTTTGTTAATGTCATGGAACACTTCTACGACAGCACATGTATGACTATCTTGATTATGTCATAAATTTGTCATGGATGTACATGCATGACAAAAAACGCGACCTACTGTGACAAACACGTATCATCATGGAAGTGTAATTTTTTTGTAGTGAAGAGATCTTTAACCATAGCAATACTAGGTTCAACTTTAATTTGTTCAGGGGGTGTAGGTGTTCTAGTATAACTCTTACGAACCACAGCTGAAGCTTTAGCATCTTTTTTATCCTAATAGGAAAGGGTGGTTTGTGAATGTAAGCACTAGGAATAACAGGATCAACATTATAAGTAATAGTTTCTTCTTCAGCTTTAATAGGTTCTATACTTTTACTTCAATGGGAGGATGATATTTAAACCACTTCTCCTTAGGCAGATAAACATGAGTAGCAAATGATTCACAGAAAGAAGCTACTATCTCAGAGTTGAAGTCCATATTTAGTGCTAAATTCATGAAAAGCATTGGTATCCATAAAAGATTTAACACAATCAAACTTAAGGTTTATACCTGACTCCCTACCTTCATCGAGCTACCAATATTTAGAGTTGCATTTAATTCTTTCCAATAAATCCCATTTGAATTCAATAGTCTTCTTCATGTAAGAACCAGTACAAGAAGTATCGAGCATGGATTGATCATTACGAGAAAGCCGAGCATACAAATTCTAAATAATAATTTCTCTTGAGAGCTCATGATTGGGGCATGAATATAACATTGACTTAAGCCTCCCCCAAGATTGAGCGATACTTTCTCCTTCACGAGGCCAAAAATTATATATATAATTCCGATCACGATGAACCAGATGCATAGGATAAAACTTCTTATGAAATTCCAATTTCAGTCGGTTGTAGTTCCAAGCTCCAATATCATCACATAGCCTATACCATGTCAATGCCTTTCCCTTCAAAGATAAAGGGAAGACCTTGTTCTTGACATCATCCTCGGGCAAACTTGCAAGCTTAAATAATCCACAAACTTCATCCACATAGATTAGATGCATATCGGGATGTAGTGTTCCATCTCCTGCATAAGGATTGGCTAGCAGTTTCTCTATCATACCTAAAGGAATTTCATAGTAACTATTTTCAGTAGGTGCAGTAGGTTGAGGAGAAACTCCTAGTTGACGTTCACACAACACCACTAGAGGAAAGACAACATACATCTCATCAAAATATCGAACGAATACCAAATTCACATGATTACTTATAACAAGACTTCTCCCATGTCCTCAAGAACAAACGTAACTACTCACAAAGCATGTTCATGTTCAAGATCAGAGGGGTATTGAATATCATTAAGGATCTGAACATATGATCTTCCACCAAATAAACCAACTAGCATCAACTACAAGGAGTAATCAGCACTACTAGCAACCCAGAGGTACCAATCTGAGGTTTTGAGACAAAGATGGTTCTGGTGAAGTTGTTGATGGAGATTGACCCCCTCTCAATGAGAGGATCGTTGGTAATGACGGTGGCTTTGATTTCCCCCTCCGGGAGGGAAGTTCCCCCGGCAGAACAGCTCCGCCGGAGCCCAAGATTGCTTCTGCCCAGGTTCCGCCTCGAGACGGCGGCGCTTCATCCCGAAAGCTTCCTTCTAATTTTTTCCAGGTAAAAACCCTTCATATAGCAAAAGATGGACATCGGGGACCTGCCAGGGGACCACAAGCCCTAGGGGTATGCCCAGGGGGTAGGGCGCGCCCCCAGGCTTGTGGCCACCTGGTGGGTCCCCCTCTGGTATTTGTTTGCCCAATATTTTTTATGTATTCTGAAATTTTTCTCCGTAAATTTTTAGGACCTTTGGAGTTGTGCAGAATAGGTCTCTCAGACTTGCTCCTTTCCGGTCCAGAATTCCGGCTGCCGGCATTCTCCCTCTTCATGTAAATCTTGTAAAATAAGAGAGAAAAGACATAAGTATTGTACCATAATGTGTAATAACATCCCATAATGCAATAAATATCAATATAAAAGCATGATGAAAAATGTACGCATCAGAGTAATCGTGTGCGATGATTAGAAAGTTACACATATGTTTCCTTATGTTAACACGTGTGCGATAACATGTGAGACCGCATACAGTTGTCGGGTTGTGTGCTCCACTTAGTCTTCCTTCACTCCACCGATGGCTTCCCGCGCTCCACAGGGGTGAATTGTAAAATCCCCAATCCCCTAGCCAGCCGCTAGTTATAAATAACCACACCAATGGCCGCCGGCAGCGACTCGCTATTGATCCAGTTGCTAGCTAGTTACCCACACATACCGACATACCCCCAACGGCCGATGACAGGATGGAGTCGCGCTGCGGCAGAATCGATGCTGAAGGAATGATGGTCGGCTTGGTGGTCGACGACCAAGCCGCCGCCTCTCCTGATGATGGCTATGGGAAGAAGGAAATGCGGTATGAGCAAGCCGCCAGGTTAGCCAGGGCGGTACTAAAAGCGGACAGGGATCGCAAGTGGGCGATACTGTTGGCTCGGCGCAGAGTGCGGCGGATGGTGCGGGCGGTGAAGGAGGGACCTCGATGATGCATGGACAACTGCGGAAGTGGCGGTCGCCGCATGAGGCGCAGGCTTATGTCCCAGATGGAGGAGGGCGCAGCACCAGATGTCGTTGGGGCATGCCTGGTGTCGTCGGGGCTATGGAAAGAGGGGGTTTAGAAGATCAACGCGGGGGGTTTATCCAGGTTTGGTCCATGAGTGATGCGTAATACCCTACTCCTGCTGGTTTGTGTTTATCTGGTGTTCTTGGTCTAGCTACAAACCGCCTAGGGTCCAAAAAGTCCGAATCCTCTCTCAGTACACCGCGGGCCTCCTTTTATTGTCAAAGGGGCTGCCAAAGTGTCACACAGGAGATGGAAAGTTTTACAGTGTACAAGCTTATCGCCTGACATCACAGGACAAAACGCATTAAATGCTCTACTTAGGTGTCCTCTTGATTTATCGGGGACGGCAACGAAACCCGTCTCGCCCGTCGCCGCTTCCCCTTGCTCCGACACACATCCAGGCCAATGAGGCATGCAGCGCCATGTAGGCTGGCTGGTTGCTGAGCTGGTGTGGTTGTAGGGTCTTCACGAAGATCTGCATGCCACCACGCAGGTGCTTGACTAGTTGGTTTAGGAGCCACGTACTGCCACGTGGGTACTTGCTTAGATGGTGGGTCGGCCGCTGAACTGGGGCGGTGACGGGGCGGCAAGGCCTTGCCGCGGTCTTTTTGATATGCCCGACAAGGGTCTTTTCGGGGCCTTGCGGGCGCCCTTGGCAAGATTCTTGCCAGGGCCTCGTGGGTATCTTCGGCAGGAGCCTTGCCGGGGCCTCGTGGGCATCCTCGGCAAGGAGCCTCGCTATTGTCTTGTTTTATGGTTCCTATCTAGGCCTCGCAGGCCCTTTGTCTTCACAAAGATTTGCATGCCAACATGCAGGCGCCTCCCGAGCCTTAGTTCCAATGTCGGTGATGGTGTTGGAACCCTTAGGATCAAGGGTGGCGGCCTCGCTGGTGTTGGGCAAGTTGCCCCGGCAAAGCTCTTGCCCGGGCTACGTAAGTTGCCCCGGCATGGCTCTTGCCGGGGAAAGCCCATCTTGTCTCTTTGCTCCTCGCGCCCCTGGCTTGGCGCTGCTCTGGTGGTCTTGTACTTTTGCTTCCTTCCTCTTCCCTACTATCTGTGGCCGTAGGCGCGGCTCTAACTGCCCGTGCACAAGTATAGGGGTACAAAGAGGGCCCCTACTTTTGTACACCGACAGGAGCCCCCGGGCCCGGGCCACACATAAGCGCGATGCGTTGTTGGGCTAGGCCCAAAACGGTGCGCGAGCACGCGAGGCGGAGTTTTTACTGTAGAAACACCCCTACTCGTTGCGCTTCCCCACGACTCGCGTTGAATGCATGACGTGGGGGTCGTGTGTGACGTGGGGATCGTGCGTGGGGCGGCCGCAGCATGCTCGCATCACGTCACAGTGAATGGTAAAGAGGTGGCCCACGTTTTCCCCATAAGAAGGGAAAACCACAAGGGCACTGCTCATTAACGCTCTGTACCCTCTCCAATCTCGGAACCACCATCCCCTCCTCTTCTTCCTCAAGCTCTCGTCGAAGTTTTGGCCCCTACTCGCCGCTGCCGAGCCCCCATTGCCCTTGATTCTTCGCCCTCTCGCAGTCGCCATGGCGCCCAAGACAGGCAAGGGCAAGGGAGCGGCCAAAGATGATGGAGGGGAGGCGCCGAAGAGCAAGTTGGCGGTGCTGCGGTGTCGGTGTCAAAACCGGCGGATCTCGGGTAGGGGGTCCCGAACTGTGCATCTAAGGCGGATGGTAACAGGAGACGGGGAACACGATGTTTACCCAGGTTCGGGCCCTGTCGATGGAGGTAATACCCTACTTCCTACTTGATTGATCTTGATGATATGAGTATTACAAGAGTTGATCTACCACGAGATCGTAGAGGCTAAACTCTAGGAGCTAGACTATGGTATGATTGTTGTTGTCCTACGGACTAAACCATCCGATTTATATAGACACTGGAGGGGGCTAGGGTTACACAGAGTCGGTTACAAGGGAGGAGATCTACATATCCGTATTGCCAAGCTTGCCTTCCACGCCAAGGAGAGTCCCATCCGGACACGGGACGAAGTCTTCAATCTTGTATCTTAATAGTCCAACAGTCCGGCTAAAGGATATAATCCGGCTGTCCAGAGACCCCCTAATCCAGGACTCCCTCAGTAGCCCCCAAACCAGGCTTCAATGACGATGAGTCCGGCGCGCAGATTGTCTTCGGCATTGCAAGGCGGGTTCTTCTCCAAATTCTGAATACCTGCTGAGTAGTGTCCGACTTCCCATAAATGTTGCACTTCTCGACTTCCGTGCCCAACAATGGCTATCTTCCACGTGTCGAGCGAATGCGAGAAGTCAGGGCATTTTTACATTTGCCACCCTAGTCATGTGAGTAAACTGTCTATAAAAGAGACGAGGATCCGTAGATCCAAACCACACCATCCTCTCTTCGGCGAGTATCCATCGGAGCGCGCTCGAAAAAATCCATTCCAACATGGCCAGCCATCGCAGCTCCTCCTCTCGCTCCCGCAGCCCTAAGCCCAGTGATTGGAAGAAGTGTTCCGTCCCGCATAGTCAATTAGTAGAGTTACAGACCCAGGGATTTCTCCCTCCAGCGTATATGGTTCCCGTTCGAGCCGGGCTCGCTACCTATAATGGCGGGGAGCAAGCGGAGAGCTTTCCTAATCCCTCCAAGGGGGAGCGGGTATGCCTCGTCCCTTATTTATTAAGGGGACTTGGATTTCCAATCCATCCATTCCTCCGCGGGCTCCTGGAGTTCTATGGCCTCTAGTTGCATAATTTCACCCCGGCTTCCATATTACACATCGCTGGTTATGTGTCCCTTTGCGAGCTGTTTCTGGCCTGCGAAGCTCATTTGAGCTGTGAAAGAGGTTATTCTGCCTTGTGCCCCGTACACAGAAGGGGTCAATATATCAAGTGGGCGGAGCCGAAATATGGCGCATCGCTGGGTCCGGATACCTGTCTGGTACCCCGAAGAAGACGTCCGAAGACTGGCCTTTGGAGTGGTTTTATATGGAGGACGTCCCCCTTCCGGATCCTATTCAGATTGGTCTTCCCGAGTTCTACAATGCCCCTTTGAAGAAACGCCGAAGCTGGCGCCCACGGAGCCCTCAGAAGGAAGATAACAGAGAAGTCCTTTACCTGATGGGACGGATAAAGGTGCTGGCTCAATCAGGACTGACAATAACCGAGGTTATGTCAATATGCATTATGCGGGGGGTGCAGCCACTTTAATATCGAGGCCACCCCATGTGGCCCTTCAATGGGGAAGATGATGCCACTCGCTGTGGGCATAAGGGACCGGACTTAGTTGCTGCTCTAGCAAAAATTCTGTCTGATTTGTATAAGGGAGAGGAAGAGGAGTTCATCCGCATTAAGCCACGGGATGGATTCTCCATGTATAACCCTCCAAGTTGGGTGAGTTGTCATTGTTTAGTCCCATCCTTCCCGCATTCGTCGTCATATGTATTTACCTTGCCATTTCACGACAGGAACTGCGAAAGGCTGTAAGGGAGGTCAACGGCCCGCCTCCACAACCGGAGGACCCTGACCGGGCCCTTGGTCCCAGACTCAATGAGGATCCGGACATATTTGTGGAGCTGATCGACAGGATATTCTATCAATTAAGCTCTGATGATGCCATGGTGGCCATTATAGCTGACTATCCTGGGCTACTCCCCGCATCGCACGTAAGTAAAACCAGAGTCCCAACTTCCGAGAAGGATCCCCTTTTATGCACTTCACCCACCGTACACGTATGGTATTTACAGGAAAGGCCCTCGGGACGCCATGCCAAGCCCGCAGTAACTCGCCAACAAGGGGCACCGAAGCCGGGTAGGCTAAAAAGGAAGGCAGTCCGGACTAAGACGCCGGCGCAGAGGTATGATACAAAACCTTGCTCCGTGGGTGTCGTCTTTTTAAAACATAACAACACCCGTGTTTCCTAGAAGGAAAAACGCTCACCGGACTATATCCGGAGAGGTTGCTGATCACGCCTCCACCAGTTGGGCTCCAGGGCCGGACACAGAGGCGGAAGCTAACACGAGGCACACACCGGATGCTCCTCCTATAGAGGATGCAGATAAAATATTCGCCACAAATTCTGAAGTGGAGAGCGCCATGAATCACAGGCGTCGCCGGGCCGTACTTCGTGACGCTTGTTTCTCCCAAGAGGCATTTGATGCCTTCAAATCGGGAGACGCGTACATCCGTGTTGCTCGAAATGGTCTTGCCAGAGCCACGGACTAGTATGTGAAGGATATACGGGTAAGAAAATTTGATGATTATATATATCAGTAGCCCCTGAGACTTGAAACAGTTGACACAACTGATTTAAGGATCATTATATGTGCAGGTTCTTACAGAGAAGAATACCTAGTTGTCTCAAGAGCTGGAAGAGTGCAAGGCCCAGCTGCAGGCCGCAGTTGCCGCATTGAAGGAGTCCGAGAAGGCCCCCTCTGGTAACACTTGTTTCTGTTGCAAAGAATGACAGGTACCATATAGTATGTGGCACGCATGCAAATCTAACAATAGATATTGCAGATGACTCCGGAGTGAATCCAGAGGCCACGCTGGGGGATTTGCATCGTGTTAATCGACAGCTAAATGCTGGCGAGCGCGTGCTTACGCGGGTCAGGCAGGAGAAAAATGATCTCCAGGACGCCAATATTCAGCTGGGCGTGGAACTGAAAGATGTTCGGGCCCAGCTTGCGGACTTCTTGAAGGAGAACAAGCGGCTTCGACGCGGCATTTTTACTAAGTGCTTGAACGAACTTTTGAAAAGAGTTCGGCGAATAAGCCAGCTAACAGAGTTATATCTGCAGGTATGCTGACGGGCGGTCCCTCGGAGGAGATGCCCGGGTCTGCGGGTGATCTACTACCAGAGCTCTCACAACTAAACGAACAAGTTCGGCAGGTGATGCATAGTATTGCCCAAGCCTTGTGGCCATCCACTTCCCCGCCGAGAGGCATGGGGGTGCTTATAGAAAAGCTCAAGGGAGCGCGGCGGCGCTTCCGATTATGGAAGATATCGGCCTGCCGACAAGGTGCACGGGAGGCCTGGGCCATGGTGAAGACGCGATATACCAAGGCTGACCCAAACCACATGGCCGAGGTCAGTTTGGTGTATATGACCATGTAGAATTAGCCGCAAAGTACTCCCAATAGGATTCTAGGCTAGATAGCCTGTTGGATGGGATAGAAGAAGAATTCCGTCAGTCGAAGTGACTGTGTACTTTAAATGACATATATAATGTCCCATAGCCGGATTGTAAATCATTTGTCATGGCAGACATTTTCGCTTCGATCTCCGGACACGATAGTCCGGAGTGTATCCGAATACCCTCTCAGTTATGTAAAAACGTGGGTATGCGTGGAAACCAGGCGTAGGGGTCATAAGTGCTTGAATAGACAAGTACCCAACTAGCTATGTTATATTACATGGATAGTGAGAAACATCTTCCAGGGAGAATAGTTCCGTTAAGGGTTCCTTTCCCTGGGTAGGCATGCCCTAATATGCATGTCCAAACTGCGAAAAAAGACGCGGGCAAAAAACATCTAGGGGCATGTATCAAAATAAATAAAAGTAATCTTTTGTTCACCGACTGAATATTCCCTTAAGAATGCTAGCTTTCGGCTTCGCCCAGTCTGAGGTACACATCTGGCTGACCCGGCAGTAACAATCGCAGAGGTGCTCCCCTTATGCCCTAGCCGAATTAACGGGAACGTAGGGCATAAATACAAGAGCCAGGCAACCCAGCTTGGCCAAAACTTAAGTCATATCGATGCACATAATGGCGAAAAAAGGTACATGCAAAAGAATAACACATGTGCGGGGCATGAAGCCCAGAAAAGTGGTTATATTAAGCTTCTATATAAGAAGCCCCCAGGTATAATGAGCGCTGTTAGCGCCCTAATATTGTGTAGTCGAGACACAAGTTGGCCTTTTAAGGCCTTGAGGAGAAGTGAAAAAGAAGAAAGAAAGAGAGAAAAGACAGATAACGTATATGCGAAAAATGGACAGGGATAAGGAGACGAACATAGAGTCCGGCACTAGGCGTAGAATCTTCGGAGTCTGGCTGCGTTCCATGGGTTTGGACCGAGTCGATTGTCCGATGCATCCCGTAGACGGTACGCTCCGCCGGTCTGAACTTGGTCAATAATGAAGGGACCTTCCCATTTGGGTTTAAGCTTGTTCTTTTTCTTCTCCGGCAGGCGTAGAACTAGTTTGCCAACGTTATAAGTTTTGGCCTGTACTTCTCTTCTTTGGTACCTTCGAGCCTATTGCTGACAGAATGCGGAACAGGCTTTTGCCACGTCGCGCTCCTCCTCTAGGGCGTCCAAACTGTCCTGCCGATCGATCTCGGCCTCTTTTTCTTCATACATGCGCACTCGAGGTGAGTCGTGAATTATGTCGCAGGGAAGAACCGCCTCTGCGACGTACACCAAATGGTGTGTATCCGGTAGTGCGATTCGGCGTGGTCCGCAGCCCCCATAGTACGGAGTCGAGATCCTCTACCCAGTGCGTGTTAGACTCCTTTAAGGACCGCACTAATCTGGGTTTGATGCCGCTCATGATAAGACCATTTGCTCGCTCGACTTGACCGTTAGTTTGCGGGCGATAGACAGAAGCATAATCGAGCTTGATGCCTATGTTGTTGCACCAAAGTTTTACCTCGTCGGCTGTAAAGTTCGTGTCGTTGTCGGTGATGATGCTGTGGGGGACGCCATAACGGTGTACAACCCTAGATATGAAGTCTATCACCGGTCTGGATTTGGCTGTTTTAACAGGTTTGGCTTCTATCCATTTGGTGAATTTATCCACCAAGACCAGTAAGTATTTTTTCTTATGGGTTCCCCCCTTGAGGGGTCCGACCATATCAAACCCCCAGACCGCAAAGGGCCAGGTGATGGGGATTGTTTGGAGGGCGGTAGGCAGTATATGGCTTTGGTTTGCAAAAAGCTGGCATCCGACGCAATGTTGGACCAGATCCTGTGCATCTGCCCAGGCCGTCGGCCAATAGAAGCCTGTATGGAAGGCCTTGCTTACAAGGGCTCAGGCTACGGCATGGTGACCGCTGAGTCCAGCATGTATTTCTGCCAAAATCTTCCGCCCTTCCTCTTCGGAGATGCACCTTCGAAGGACTCCGGTAGTGATTTTCTTATAAAGCTCTCCCTCGCGGATCTTGTAGGCTTTAGATTGCCGCACTATGCAGCGTGCCTCATTTTGGTCCTCGGGTGGTTCCTGCCTGGTTAGGTAGGCCAGGAATGCTTCTGTCCACGGGGCTATGACGGCCATTATCACGTGGGCTGAAGGTGTTATTTTGATGGCAGAGCCTCCGATGATGTCAGAGTGTTCGGGATCTGGTGTTGTGGCCGGGTCCGGACTATTGTTACTGGTGTCCCCTTCCCATACTATGGATGGCTTAAATAGTCTTTCCAAGAAGATGTTAGGTGGGACAGTGTCGCGCTTAGCGCCGATACGGGCGAGGATATCCGCCGCCTGATTGTTTTCCCGAGCCACATGGTGGAATTCAAGCCCCTCGAACCGAGCTGACATTTTGAGGACGGTGTTGCGATATGCCGCCATTTTTTGATCCTTGGCGTCGAAGTCTCCATTTATTTGGGATATTGCGAGGTTCGAGTCCCCACGCACCTCCAGGCGTCGAATTCCCATGGAAACTGCCATCCGGAGACCATGTAATAGGGCCTCGTATTCGGCTACGTTGTTGGAGTCTGTGTACAGTATTTGGAGTATGCATTGGACCGTATCTCCGGTGGGGGATGTCAGGACGATGCCAGCCCCGAGACCCGCCAGCATTTTAGAGCCGTAGAAGTGCATGATCCAATTGGAGTACGTGCCGTACTCTTTAGGGAGTTCCACTTCTGTCCATTCGGCGACAAAATCGGCCAATACTTCCGACTTAATGGCTCATCGAGGTTTATATGTTATGTCAATCGGGAGGAGCTCGATGGCCCATTTGGCAATCCGGCCCGTGGCATCGCGGTTGTTTATTTTGTCGTTGAGTGGTACTTCCGAGGCCACTGTGATTGAACACTCAGTAAAGTAGTGTCTTAGTTTCCGGGATGCCATGAATACCGCATATGCTATCTTTTGATAATGTGGGTACCGTGATTTGCACGGAGTGAGGACAGCGGATACATAATATACCGGCTTTTGAAGTGGGAATTTACGTCCGTCCGTTTCTCGTTCGACGACGAGCACTGCACTTACAACTTGATGAGTTGCCGCTATATATAGCAGCATTGGTTCGCCGATGTTTGGTGCGGCCAGGATTAGGTTGGTGGCCAGGATGGCCTTTATTTCTTTCAATGCGGCCATGGCCGTGTCCGTCCACTCAAAGTGTTCGGTGCGCCGAAGCAGGCGATAAAGGGGTAATGCCTTTTCTCCTAATCGGGAGATAAAGCGGCTTAAGGCCGCCAAGCATCCAGTTAATTTCTGGATTTGCTTGAGGTCAGTTGGGATGGCCAACTGTGACAGGGCTCGGATTTTAGCCGGATTTGTGTCAATTCCTCTACTGGAGACGATGAAGCCCAGGAGCTTTCCGGCGGGCACGCCGAAAACGCATTTTTCCGGATTGAGCTTGATGTCGTATGTTTGGAGATTGTCGAACGTGAGCCTCAAGTCGTCTCTTAGGGGTTCGATGTGTCTGGTTTTAACGACCACATCGTCTATGTATGCCTCCACTGTTTTGCCGATCTGTTTTTCCAGGCATGTCTAAATCATGCGTTGATACGTTGCACCGGCGTTCTTAAGCCCGAAAGGCATAGTGTTAAAACAGAAGGGGCCATATGGGGTGATAACTGCCGTTGCGGCTTGGTCGGACTCCGCCATCTTAATCTGATGGTATCCGGAGTATGCGTCGAGGAAACACAATGAGTTGTGTCCTGCAGTAGTGTCGATAATTTGATCGATGCGGGGGAGGGGGAAGGGATCCTTGGGGCAAGCCTTGTTCAGGTCTTTGAAATCCACACATAGGCGCCAGGATTTATCCTTCTTTGGTACCATCACCAGGTTTGCTAGCCAGTCCGGATATTTTATTTCTCTAATGAATCCGGCCTCCAGTAACTTTGCTAGCTCCTCTCCCATGGCTTGTCTCTTAGGTTCAGAGAAACGCCGAAGAGTTTGCTTGACCAGCTTGAATTCCTCGCATGTCTGAGGGATGCCAGGCAAATATGTCCCAATTCTCGCGCAGGAACTCCCATAGTGCGGCATCTACAGCGGGGTTTAACTATGCCCCGATGGAAGCTGTTTTTGTAGGGTCCGTTGGGTGGACTTGGAATTTGACTATTTCATCCGCTGGTTTAAAAGAGGTGGACTTGGATCGCTTGTCGAGTATCACGTTATCCCTATCCACAGTTGAGTGCAACACAGTTAATTCCTCGGCAGCGAGGGCTTCGGATAATGCCTCGAGGGCCAGTGCGGCTGTTTTGTTTTCGGCGCGGAGTGCTATGTCCAGATCACTAGCTAGAGTGATGATTCCATTGGGCCCGGGCATTTTGAGCTTCATGTACCCATAATGGGGTATGGCTTGGAAGATCGTGAATGCTTCCCGCCCTAGAAGGGCGTGGTATCCGCTACTGAACGGAGCCACTTGGAATGTGATTTCTTCGGACCTATAATTCTCCGGCGTGCCGAATACCACATCTAGTGTGATTTTCCCAGCACATCTTGCCTCCCGACTAGGGATGATTCCTCTGAAGGTCGTGCTGCTTTGCTCAATGCGGTTCCTGTCTATTTCCATTTTTTGAAGAGTCCCCTCATAAATGAGGTTTAATCTGCTGCCGCCGTCCATGAGTACTTTGGTAAGTCGAAAGCCGTCCACAATTGGACTGAGGACCAAGGCGGCTGGTGCTCGTGTTGTTCGGAATTTGGGTTTGTCACTGGCATTGAAGGTGATAGCCGTGTCGCTCCATGGATTTATTGCTGTCATGTGGCAGACATCGGCGAGGCCGCGGAGTGCTCGCTTACGCCTATTATTTGAGGCGAAGGTCTCAAAGACTTTCAATACTGTATTGTTATCCACGGGATGGTGCTCTGCGGTGTTTTGAATGAGGAGATCCTCACCGCTCTTGGCCACCTGCCGGAGTACCCAACATGCTCTAAGGTTGTGTGTTGGTTTTGTATCCGTTGTACTATGAATTTCGCAGGGCCCGTTAAGCCATCCCTCCATTATGGTTCCACGCCCTGTAGTGGACTTTTGCTTCTTTGTAATTGAGCCAGGCGACTTATGAGAGTGCACCCTTTTTAATTCGGACTAGGTGTTTAGTCAGAGCCGGATTATCCCAAAATTTTGTTTGGGTTTTCCAGGCACTTTCTATCGCAAATTACATCCGTACTATGGCCGCCAAGTCTGCTAAGTGTGTTATATCACGGTGACTTATGGCGTTGAGGATTCCCTTGTCCGTGTAATTATTGCAAAAGAATGAAATTGCGTCTTCCTTGCGAGAGTCCTTGACCTTGTTCATTACAAGGAGGAATCTGGCCCAATAGTGATGTACTGTTTCTCGGGGCTCTTGCCTATTGTGGGAAAGATCATTTGTATCTGGGTGGGTGGGTAGATTTAAGTCCGAACCTTGACCCGATCCGGGACCCAGGGGCGGAGGAGTTTCCGATCTTGGAAGTTCGGGCTCCGGGATGTTGCCCAATAGGTCCCACCCGCTGCCTGATTCTAGGTTCAGGGTTTGGGTGATGTCCTCCCGTAGATGGGTATCCGGCTCGGAGAGCTCGGGAATCCGGATATAGTTTGTCCCCAAGATAGAGGAAGAATCGCCGCATTGCTCTTCCACCACCGCTATCTGGTGGGTGACCGGCGGAGAGTTAATCTCCCGTTGGTCGGGTTTAAGCCTAATCTGATCATAGTCCGTAGCGACTCCCAAAGCGGCGATGCGATCCAAGAGCTCGTTCAAAGAGGAGAGCTCCATTGGGTTCATTCGCTCGGTAAATTCTGAGCCGATGTGAAGGCTTTTTCTGATGACCCAAGAAGTCAGCGTCGGCGCAGCGGTCGAACAGGCGGTCATGACGAAGCCGCCTTGTCGGAGGGTTAGGCCTATAGCCGGGGCTCCCCCAGAGGTGATGTTGTCCCTGACAACGAGGCGAGCCATCCTTCCTTGTCGTGACGGCACAGTGGAACTCTCAATGAAAGCACCAATGTCGGTGTCAAAACCGGCGGATCTCGGGTAGGGGGTCCCGAACTGCACGTTTAAGGCGGATGGTAACACGAGACGGGGAACACGATGTTTACCCAGGTTCGGGCCCTCTAGATGGAGGTAATACCCTACTTCCTGCTTGATTGATCTTGATGATATGAGTATTACAAGAGTTGATCTACCACGAGATCGTAGAGGCTAAACCCTAGAAGCTAGCCTATGGTATGATTGTTGTTGTCCTATGGACTAAACCCTCCGATTTATATAGACACCGGAGGGGGCTAGGGTTACACAGAGTCGGTTACAAGGGAGGAGATCTACATATCCGTATTGCCAAGCTTGCCTTCCACGCCAAGGAGAGTCCCATCCGGACATGGGACGAAGTCTTCAATCTTGTATCTTCATAGTCCAACAGTCCGGCTAAAGGATATAATCCGGCTGTCTGGAGACCCCCTATTCCAGGACTCCCTCATGCGGATGTAGCACGCCTACCCCTCGACGATCGACACTTTCCACCTCAGGGATTACTTCAGGCCCCTGTGGGGAGGAAGACGACGGGGTACCCCGCTACGAACATCATCCCCGCCGACTTCGCCAAGGCCGGCCCAAATCGGTACCCCTTCTTCGTGAATTACTTCTCTTGTGGGCTCTTCCCCCCTTTCTCTGATTTCTTCAACGACATCATGCACTCCTACGGCTTTCACCCCCTCGACTTTACGCCGAATGCCGTGGCGTGCATGGCCTTCTTCTCCGACCTCTGCGAGGGCATTGCCGGAGTGCTCCCCAGCACGGCGCTCTTCTGCCACTACTTCTATCCTCGCATCCAGCCAGGGGACACCATTTCTGGGTGCAACACCAGGATCCCAAGGATTTAGGAGAACGACACGTACCTAGAGGGTGCCCAGAAGGAGAGGTATGACGAGTGGCGGGGCCGGTTGCTCTGGATCAAGGAGGAGGATCCGCAGGAGTTCTGCCGAGTTCGTCAGAGCCTGCTGACCCGCCGCAAGGACTGGAGCGACCTCGACGCCAACGACAAGAAGCTCACGATCGCCACCACCAGGATCCATCGCCTCACCATGGTCGGCCTCACCCTTGAGATGATTGGGGCCGATTTCATCCATCGCCGAATCGTCCCGTTGCACAACAAGGGGAGGCCGACCAGGGACTTCAGGAATGCGGCTGGTGTCATGAGGTTCCGCCCTAGCCTGAAGCACAATTTCACGATGCTGGGGCATGCCCATTTTTGTCAGAGGCTCTTCCAGCTCAATGTGGACAGCGACAGCAGGGTTGAGAGGACCGGCAAGGCCGTGAAGACCGGAAAGGCCGTCAAGGGGCCTCTGGTTTGGGTTGCCGGCGGGAGTGGTCCCACTGAGCAACAACTCTCGCCAGTCTTCTATCATCGCCATGATGCCGGACTTCAATGCGCACGGCCTCGACCCGGCCTGGGGCGAGCCGCCAGCAAAGAAGGTGCAGGAGTTTTTCGACAACTTGTCGGAGAACTATGTCCGCGACGAGCCGCAGCTCATCCGCGACACCACCAAGGAGGAGCTGGACTAAATCGCCGCCAGGGCAGCAGAGGTGATGCTTGCCAAGGAGGCCGGCCGTGTCGGCGCCATGGAGGATGAAGCCGATGCGGCCACGGAGGAGAAGAGCTCGCCGGATGGGCGGAGTCTGCTAGGGAGGCCAGCAGCGCTGGCGCTGGGGCTCCTCTCTTTGAAGACATGGTCGAGGAGTCGACCGAGGAGGACGCTGAGGCGGACGACCCCAACCCCCCGGCCGCGGGGAAGAATTGCATCCTGTGGCGGGTGCTATCTCTTGAGCACTGCGTTGGTTTTTCCTTGAAGAGGAAAGGGTGATGCAGCAAAGTAGCGTAAGTATTTCCCTCAGTTTTTGAGAACCAAGGTATCAATCCAGTAGGAGGCTACGTGCGAGTCCCTCGCACCTACACAAAACAAATAACTCCTCGCAACCAACGCAATAAGGGGTTGTCAATCTCTTCACGGTCACTTACGAGAGTGAGATCTGATAGATATGATAGGATAATATTTTTGGTATTTTTGTGATAAAGATGCAAAGTAAAATAAAATAAAAGTAAAAAAGAAAAGGAAATAAATAACTGTTGGAAGATTAATATGATGAAGATAGACCCGGGGGCCATAGGTTTCACCAGTGGCTTCTCTCAAGAGCATAAGTATTTTACGGTGGGTGAACGAATTACTATTGAGCAATTGATAGAATTGAGCATAGTTATGAGAATATCTAGGTATGATCATGTATATAGGCATCACGTTCGAGACAAGTAGACCTACTCCTGCCTGCACCTACTACTATTACTCCACTCGTCGACCACTATCCAGCATGCATCTAGAGTATTAAGTTCATGAAAACAGAGTAATGCCTTAAGCAAGATGACATGATGTAGAGGGATAAATTCATGCAATATGATAAAAACCCCATCTTGTTATCCTCGATGGCAGCAATACAATACATGCCTTGCTGCCCCTACTATCACTGGGAAAGGACACCGCAAGATTGAACCCAAAGCTAAGCACTTCTGCCATAGCAAGAAAGATCAATCTAGTAGGCCAAACCAAACTGATAATTCGAAGAGACTTGCAAAGATAACCAATCATACATAAAAGAATTCAGAGAAGATTCAAATATTGTCCATAGATAATCTTGATCATAAACCCACAATTCATCAGTCTCAACAAACACATCGCAAAAAGAAGATTACATCGAATAGATATCCACGAGAGAGGGGGAGAACATTGTATTGAGATCCAAAAAGAGAGAAGAAGCCATCTAGCTACTAACTATGGACCCAAAGGTCTGAGGTAAACTACTCACACTTCATCGGAGAGGCTATGGTGTTGATGTAGAAGCCCTCCGTGATGGATGCCCCCTCACGTAGCTCTAAGCAGGCCCCAAGATGGGGTCTCGTGGAGTCTGAAGGTTGCGGCGGTGGAATTAGGTTTTGGCTCCGTGTCGATCGTTTGGGGTGCGTGAGGTATATATAGGAGGAAGAATGCGTCGGTGGAGCAACAGGGGCCCACGAGGGTGGAGGGCGCACCCCTACCTCGTGGCCTCCTCCTTGTTTCTTGACGAGGGTCCAAGTCTCCTGGATCATAATCTTCCTAAAAATCACGTTCCCGAAGGTTTCATTCCGTTTGGACTCCGTTTGATATTCCTTTTTTGCGAAACTCTGAAATAGGCCAAAAAACAGCAATTCTGGGCTGGGCCTCCGGTTAATAGGTTAGTCCCAAAAGTAATATAAAAGTGAATAATAAAGCCCAATAATGTCCAAAACAGTAGATAATATAACATGGAGCAATAAAAAATTATAGATACGTTGGAGACGTATAAGGCATCCCCAAGCTTAATTCCTGCTCGTCCTCGAGTAGGTAAATGATAAAAACAGAATTTTTGATGCGGAGTGCTACTTGGCATAATATCAATGTAATTCTTCTTAATTGTGGTATGAATATTCAGATCCGAAAGATTAAAGACAAAAGTTTAATATTGACATAAAAATAATAATACTTCGAGCATACATACAAAGCAATCATGTCTACTCAAAATAACATGGCCAAATAAAGTTATCCCTACAAAATCACATAGTCTGGCTATGCTCTATCTTCATCACACAAAGTATTTAAATCATGCACAACCCCGATGGCAAGCCAAGCAATTGTTTCATACTTTTAACATTCTCAAACTTTTTCAATCTTCACGCAATACATGAGCGTGAGCCATGGATATAGCACTATATGTGGAATAGAATGGTAGTTGTGGAGAAGACAAAAAGGGAGAAGATAGTCTCACATCAACTAGGCGTATCAACGGGCTATAGAGATGCCCATCAATAGATATCAATGTGAGTGAGTAGGGATTGCCATGCAACGGATGCACTAGAGCTATAAGCATATAAAAGCTCAACAAAAGAAACTAAGTGAGTGTGCATCCAACTCGATTGCTCACGAAGACCTAGGGCATTTTGAGGAAGCCCATCATTGGAATATACAAGACAAGTTCTATAATGAAAAATTCCCACTAGTATATGAAAGTGACAAAATGAGAGACTCTCTATCATGAAGATCATCGTGCTACTTATAATCACAAGTGTGGTAAAAGCATAGTAACATTGTCCCTTCTCTCTTTTTCTCTCATTTTTTTATTTGGGCCTTTTCTCTTTTTTATGGCCTCTTTTCTTTTCTTTTTTTTGTTCAGAGTCTCATCCCGACTTGGGGGGGAATCATAGTCTCCATCATCCTTTTCCTCACTAGGGACAATGCTCTAAAAATAATGAAGATCATCACACTTTTATTTTCTTACAACTCAACAATTACAACTCGATACTTAGAACAAAATATGACTCTATATGAATGCCTCCGGGAGTGTACCGGGATATGCAATGAATCAAGAGTGACATGTATGAAAGAATTATGAACGGTGGCTTTGCCACAAATACAATGTCAACTACATGATCATGCTAGAAATATGACAATGATGGAGCGTGTCATAATAAACGGAACGGTGGAAAGTTGCATGGCAATATATCTCGAATGGCTATGGAAATGCCATGATAGGTAGGTATGGTGGCTGTTTTGAGGAAGGTATATGGTGGGTGTATGATACCGGTGAAAAGTGCGCGGTATTAGAGAGGCTAGCAATGGTGAAAGGAAGAAAGTGCGTATAATCCATGGAATCAACATTAGTCATAAAGAACTCATATACTTATTGCAAAAATCTACAAGTTATCAAAGCAAAGTATTACGCGCATGCTCCTAGGGGGATAGATTGGTAGGAAAATACCATCGCTCGTCCCCGACCGCCACTCATAAGGAAGACAATCAATAAATAAATCATGCTCCGACTTCATCACATAACAGTTCACCATACATGCATGCTACGGGAATCACAAACTTTAACACAAGTATTCTCAAATTCACAACTACTCAACTAGCATGACTCTAATATCACCATCTTCATATCTCAAAACAATTATGAAGCATCAAACTTCTCATAGTATTCAACACTAATCGTGACCCACGAACACCTATGGGACCTGGCGGACCGAGTCCCTTTTGGTTCGATGGGGGGCGGAGATTGCACGAAGAGCAGATCGAGGCGATGCACACGAGTAGTTTTACCCAGCTTTAGAGCTCTCCGGAGAGATAATACTCCTACTGCTGCTTGTCTGATTATCTTGTGTTCTTGCTAGGGAGCAATGAGAGCTACAAAACCTAGCTTGAGTGTTTATAGTCTCGAATGAGTCGAATGAGCCGAACCGAACCCTTTCTATGTTGCACATGGGCCTCCTTTTATAGGCTCAAGGGGTCACCGACAGGTGGCAACGTAAATGAGGGTACAAATGGAAAAACAGTAGTTGGTACACCGACTTGTACAGTGTCGATTGCATTATACCTAACTCGACGGCAAGGGACAAGATCAATAAATGCCCGTCCACATCGCCTAAGCAAAGGCAAGGGACCGTCAGTGCGCCACCGTTTGCCACGATGGTAAGCTCGTCGGCGCCGCTTATCGCTGCTCCCCACCGGCTGCACAACCTCTTGACCGCATGCGCTGGAATGGCCCCATGGCGACACGTTGGTGGATGAGCTGGAGCGGAGATGAAGAGAGGTTGCCTGCCGCGGCTGAATCCTTGTCGCGCTCGATAGCTTGTCGCTCATCAAGCCTTCCCGGCAAGCTCCTCTTGCCGGGGTCTTGTTTCCTTCGTGCCTTGAGTGGCCTTCCCGGCAAGCTCCTCTTGCCGGGGCCATGAATACTTTGTTCTTGAATGGCTCCAAAGGAGCTGCGGAGGACCTTGGCGGTCACTAGGCAAGCCTTGCCGCAGGGTGCTGCAACTGCCCATGCACGAGTTCGGGATACTAGGGTACCCCTACTCTAGTACACCGATAGGAGCCCCCAGGCCTGGGCCATACACGGCACCGAGCTCTGTTGGGCCAGGCCCAAAACAGTGCACGGGCACGCGCAGCCTAGATCATGCCGTTAGTCGCCCCGGACCCACCACGTCTCCCACGAACAGCACGCGCCGAACGTGGCGTCGTGGGAGAGATCGTGGGGGCTTTCTTTAAAGTGGAACGGGCGTCGCCCCTCTCCCTCCTTATAAGCGGGGAAGCAGGGCAGGACGCCCACCTTGCCATTGCCGTCACATCTCAAAAACCACCGCCGCCCCCTTCTTGTCAAGTCCGAAGAGAGCGACGCCCCGCTCCCCATCGCCACCAACGCCATCGGCCTCCTCCACCACCTCCACCATGGCTCCGAAGCCGACAAGGGAAGGCGTGAAGTCGGCCGGCGCAGCGGCTTCAGCGCGCTGCGAAAGGCGGGCCACCTTGACCCCCTCTCGACGCACGGGAGCTGCGGGAGGTACTACCTCTTCGGTCGATGGAGACAGGCGCATCCACGCACGTAGGTGATCTCCGCCGCCGATCCGAGAAGGTTTCACGGGTATCCCTTCTTCGCACTTTTCTTCTACTGCGGGCTCTGCCCGCCCTTTTCCGAATTCTTTTGCGACATCATGAACACCTACGGTCTCCGCCTCCTTGATTTCACCCCCAACGCCGTCCTGACCATGGCGGTTTCGCACACCTTCTGAAAACTTTGTCGGAGTCCACCCAAATGTAGCCCTCTTCGCCACTTCTTCATGCCCAGCGTTGAGAGAGGAGAGCCGCTTGCGGAGGGATTGCTTGGATCTCGGGATCGGCAAGAAAGAAGCATATCCTGGAAGGAGAGCTCCGTAGCAAGTGGGAGGAGTGGAGAGCCGATTGGTGTTGGATCATTGAGGAGAACCCGCAGCCCTTTACCGCCCAGCGCCAAAATCCCATAGTGCGCGGCAACGATTGGAGCAACTTGGCGCCGGAGGATGCTAGGTTGAAGATTGCCGTGACCCGGATCTTGTGCCTCAGGCATGCCGGACTCACTGTAGGTGCTGTTGGCACAGATTTCCTTCGTCGCCGCATCGCTCCCTTGCAGGAAAGGAGGATACCTGCTTGGGAGTTCCAAAATGCGGCGGACATCATGAGGCTACGCCCAGGCCTCAACTGGAATTTCACTGTCTTGGAGCTGGATGCGATGCTGCTGGAGCTGTTCAAGCCCGACCCAGATCGCCCCGAGTGGTTCATGTTGCCGAGGGGGGTCCTTCCTTTGTGCAACAACTCTTCGCTTGACCGCATCCGCGCGATGATGCCATTGTGCAATTTCCATGGGATCGTTCCAACTTGGCAAGAGCCCGCCGACGACATCGTGCAGCAGTTCTTCGACAGCTTGGAAGAAGTGCCGATCCGCGCCGACGAGCAGAAGTGGCTCACCCACGACACCACCGACGCCGAGCTGCAGCGCATCGCCACCAGGCTGGAGGAGGCGGCAGAAGCTGCTGCTGCTGGTGAGTTCGGGTTCACCGTGGAGGAAGCCGAGGCAGCAGAGGCGGCAAGCCTTGCCGACCGAGAGGAGCTTGCCGGCGCGGAGGAGCAGGCCAAGCCTGAAGCCGAGCTGAATGAGCCTGCCGGGGGTGCCTCCCCTCCACCTTCAGGTGGCTTGCCGCGGGAGGAGCCCGCGGCCCCGCCAAGAAGGCGCCATAAGACCGGGAAGTGGCTGGGCGGCGACGGGCTAACAGCCCGTCTCGCCCGCGCGCTTCCACGCGGCAAGCTCTGTTGCAGCTGAGCGCCTCACGCTGCCACAAAGGGAGCGGGCCTTCGGGACCACGGCTCCCGCACCCGCCAAGCGTCCGAGGGAGCCCACTCTTCCAGCTCGTCGCACCGGAGGCGGAGCGGAATTCGACTTCTCCGCTCTCATCTCCAAGGAAGAAGAAGAAGAGTGAGATCTTGTCGTTGTACTTGTAATCCTTCAATTTGCTGCTTCGTCTTGTATCTGATTTGCTTCATTCTGAACTCTTTCCTTTTTCAGGACGCTGGCTCAGAGGGCGTCGAAGAGAGCCAAGACCCCGGTGGTTGTCATCGAAGACGATCCCCGTGGCGGACGAGGCGCGTCTCGAGACCGCTTTGCGGACCAGCAACCCTTCCTTAGAGCAGCCCAGCACAGCCCCAGCGTAAGTATTTGGTTTATTCCGTACGGTTAGGTGTGCATTGGTGCTCCTTCTTTACTGATATCTGACTTGTTGAATCCTGTAGGAGCAGAGCAGCCTCATCGGGAAGGCCCTAAGTCGCTCCCAAATTCATGCCTTCAACTCGCCGCCAAGGGAGAATTCTCCGGCAAGGGAGCGCTCTCCGGCGAGGGAGGCTCCGATAAGGGAAGCTTCTCGACAAGGGGCAGCGCCATGATCCTCCGTGGTGGAGACCTGACACAGATCCCATCGCAGGTAATCTTCTTGCTTGAATATTTCCCTTGGGTTCTCTTTCTTCTGTTCTTCTTTTCGAACATTTTCTTGACTGTTCTTTCTTTTTCTGATCATCAGATCCATCTGCCGGAGAGCCGATGGGACCGAGGTTGCCGCGAGGGAGGACGCGGCAACAATGACGATGCCACAAACATGGAGGAGGAGGCCGGCGCCGATGGGTCCGCCATGGCGAGGCCGCCAAGGCTGCCGGCACAAAGGCTGGGAGGTCCGTGATCGTCTTGACGACCACCGAGGCCGCAGGAGCGCCAGCGCCACGCCGACCGCCGATCCCTCCGCCACCGATGCAACACCGGCTCTGAAGAGCCCTGCAGCCAGCGCCTATCTCAAGGCGGGCGGCGTGTCTTTATCAAGCTTCCATGGGCGCCGAGCTCCGTGGCGCCGGGTCGAGGAGAGACCTTCGACGAGGCTGCTCCCCTCCGCTGGGCTGTCGCTAGTTGACGCGCCAAGCAGCAGCAGTGGCGAGTCTGAGGAGGAGCAGCTGCTGAAGAAGGTGCTGTCATTCTACCGCGCCCGACAAGCTAAGCTGGAGTCCCGGGAAGCACTTGTCGCGAGGGCGGGAGCTGACATGGAGAAGCGCGCAGAAGAGCTCCGGCGCGCCAACAAAGAAGCCCACCGGGACATAGCAGAAGCGCGGGAGCAACTCTCCGAAGAGCGCACAGCCTTCATCCTGGAGAAGGCTGAGGTCGAGGAGCAGCAAAGGCTTGCCGGCGAGAAGCTATCTGCGCAAGAAGGTGAGCTGGCGCAGCGGAAGATCAACCTTGACAGCTACGAGGAAGATCTTGCAGCATAGCAATCATCGCCATGGAGCTCTCAAGGAGGCAAAGGACGCTGCCGCGACTACCGAGGCCGCCAAGAAGGAGTTGGAGACGAGGTGACGCAGCCGAGGCCACCCTCCGTAAGAGCGGCGAGGAGATCACCGCACAAGCACGAAAGCGAGAAGGACGCTTCACACTCTTGGCGAGCTGCAGGGCCGCTCATTGAGAGGATCAAAGAGCTCGACGCCGCCAAGGACTCCAAGGCAGATCTCGTGCTGAAACCCACCACCTTGACGAGACGCTGGACGGCGCCAAGGAGCGGCAAGCGGGCCTGTTGGAGAAGATCAAGGCCAACGAGGAGCTGCTGGCGAATGCCACGATCGCCACAACACTCTCAAAGAGAACGTGATGCTCTGGACCGAGGGTCTTGTAATACTGACCGCCGCCGCCATCGACAAGGAGCTGATGGAGCTGGGATGGTGGATCTTGGGTACCCCACCGACGAGCATCTCCAACCCAGCGCCAAGCTCAGCCTGTTCTTCAAGGGCGCAGTGGCGGCTCTCCGGCGTTCGGGAAGAGATCCCAAAGCAGCCGGGCCGACGAGTCGCGCCAAATCTGTCAGAGGCCCTCTAGAAGGTGTTGATGAAGGTGGCCTTCCGCAATCCAGCGTCGGCTTCACCAACGATCCTCAAGTCCCCGCGGTGACTCTTTGACGTTGAAGCGCTCAAGGCCCTTATCGCACCCATTGTGGACAGGGGTGAGCGAGTCAAGAGGGTTGATGGCGACCGCATGGACTAGGCCGCCAAGTTTATCTTTCCCTTGTCGCTCTTGATCATGTTTAGGAGAACAATCTATTAGATCTGCGACAAGTTATTTTCGTAATATACTCTATCTTAGGTAACAATTGCAATGTTATTTCCTTTACTCGATTCTTTTCCTTGTATGTTTGTGCCCTCGCTTTTGGGGAACTTGTCGGCGGCACCCTTGCCGCTGAGGCTGAGAATGCGAACGTCGGCCTTCTGGCGGTGCCGCCTCCGACAAGCAACCTTGTCGCAACTAGTTGCAGCTCACTTAAGTTGTTGAGCGGACTCGAAACAAAAGTAAGGCGCCAAACTAGCTACTGAGTTGGTTCCTCCGTGCACAGGTTTTCCATACAAAGTCTTGTCGTTCGAGGAAGATAACTCAAAATAATTTAAAACTGATTGCTCAAACTTTGGCAACTTAAGCTTTTACATCGTTTGCTTCGGTAAAGCGAAAATTCCTCAAGCGGCGCTTGGCGGCCACACCATTATCTTCTCCTCCCCGGCTAACTTGTGGGCGAAGGAACCTTCCTTTCTTTGAGAAGAAAGAATAGAAGATAAAGTTATGGAGCCTCGTGGCTCGTTCTTGCTTACCAGTGTGGATGCTGCACAAAATGTCGAGATAACACATGCAAAATGATGATGAAAGCATGAAGTTGACAATTTCTTGCATAACACATGAGCTTCTTGAAGCAAGGGGTGCACTCGGCTTTGTACAAAGGATTACATGCAACATCGGCAAGACTTGTACAAAAGGGTGGTTGCGGAATGGGTTCCGCAACCCGCATCTATAGTTAAAACTTCACGAAGATGCTCTATATTCCAGGAGTTGCTCACGGGCGCCATCTTCGGTCTCAAAGGTGGACAGCGCCAGGCCTAGTGACTCGTTTCACCCGATAAGGGACTTCCACTTGGCGTCAAATTGTTGGAATTCTTGGCGGACTGAGCAGCGAAGAACAAGGTCGCTTTCCTCGAAACTTCGGCACTAACTGCGGCTATGGTAGCGGCGCAAAGCTTGCTGGTAACGAGCAGCTCGTACGGTGACCTAAAACGATCCTCGTCAAAGAGCAGCGTCATCTTGTCGCAGCTGCTCTTGCTCAAGCTCATCATAAGCGAGTACTCGAGGTGATCCGTATCTGAGAGTTCCGTGGGAGAACTGCCTCTGCTCCATAGACTAGGCGAAGGTGTCCGGGCCAGTGGCTCGATTTGGCGTCGTCGATCGACCAAGAACCACCGGCGCACCTCAATCCAGTTTCTTCCGCACTTGTGCAGCCTGTCGAAAGTTCTGGTCTTGAGTCCTCGCAGCACTTCAGCATTTGCCCTCTCTGCTTGACCGTTGCTCCCTAGATGAGCAACAGAAGCAAAGTAGACCTTGGCGCCAAGATCTTGGACGTACTGCATGAAGGTGCGACTCGTGAATTGTGTGCCGTTGTCGGTGATGATCCTGTTAGGAATCCCAAAACAGCAAAGAATTGACCTAAAGAACTTGACTGCTGATTGTGCTGTCACCTTCCTCACTGCTTCAACTTCCGGCCACTTTGTGAACTTGTCGATTACGGCGTACAAGTACTCAAAGCCCCGACAGCTTTCGGGAAGGGCCGAGGATGTCGAAACCCCAGACCAAAATGGCCAGGATAAAGGATCGTCTGCAGAGCTTGAGCTGGCTGGTGTATCTGCTTTGAATGGGCCTTGCGCTTCACACTTGGTTACTTGTGCGATTGCATCACGGAGGGCTGTCGGCGGAAGAAACCTTGCTTGGAAAGCTTTGCGGCAAGTGCTCTTCGCCAATGTGGTGACCACATATGCCTCCGTGTATCTCGCCAACAACTTACATCCATCTTCCGGCAAATACACTTCAATTTCACACCGTTGAGTCTTCTTACATGCAGGTGTGCTCTCGACAAACTAGTAAATACTTGACTGCCGGGCTACTCTTTCCGCTTCATCTTGCTCTTCGGGAAGTTCTCTGTCTGAAGGAAATGGGCGATCTCTTGTGCCCATGTTGGAGCTTGCGGCTCGACAACAAGAACTAAAGGCACATCTGCCGCTGCAGGAACATCGGCTTCTCGGCAAGAACCTGCGGCTCAGCGAGCTTGATGATCCCGGCAAGCTTGCGGAGCAAAACTTGTCGGGAGCGTCGCCTTCAGAAACAAACCCTAGGACTTGTCGGAGCAGACTGCTCCTCGGCGATATCTGTGTTGATTTTGGGGACCTTCTTGGCGGCGGCTTCGGGAGCTCTGCGGAAAGTAGTCACCGAAACCAACTTCCTCTTCTTGTTCTGTCGAGTTGATGGCGTTCGATTGGTTGAGTCAGCTTGAGCACAAAATTCCTGGTTCCACGAGTAATTTGAGTCTGGCGCACTTTGACAGAGCCGTCGGCAATATCATTCGAGCTCTTGGAACATGTTCCATTTGCAGGCCTTCAAAGTGTTCTTCTAGCTTTCTCACTTCATCGACGGAGGCTTCCATCAACGAACTCTGATAATCTTTGTTTACTTGGCGGACGACAAGTTGCGAGTCACCCCTGACAATGAGCTTCTTGATCCCAAGGTCTACTGCAATTCTGAGACCGGCAAGCAAACCTTCATACTCTGCAGTATTATTTGTTGCTTGCTCCTTGGGAAAGTGCATTTGGACTATGTATTTGAGGTGCTCTCCGGTGGAGTGCGATAAGCATGCGCTTGCGCACGGCGCCTGCTGCAGCGAAGGCACCATCAAAGTACATCAGCCACTCTTTACTTGCCTCCTTGACGGGGATGCTCGTCTCTGGAATTTCTTCATCTTGCGTCGGCGTCCATTCTGCTATGAACTCTGCCAGTGCTCTGCTTTGGATAGTTGAAGTGCTTTCAAACTTGAGGCCAAAGCTTGAAAGTTCCGATGCCCACTCGACAATCCTGCCGTTGCTACGGATTTTGCAATATCCTCTTGGCGGAAGCGAGTGACGAATGTTATCTCATGTGCTTGGAAGTAATGGCGCAGCTTTCTCGAGGCCATGAGGAGGCGAAAAGCAATTTCGCACACCGTAGTACCTTGACCTAGCCCCTGCACAAGGGCCGACAAAGTAGTGGGCGCTGCACCATCCTTTCGCATCTTCTGCAATCCTGCGCAGATCGGTCCTTATGCGGACGAGCTTGACGGTGAAGCCCCTGCTTGTCGCTGGATGCATATGCCTGGTTGCGGCTCATCATCCGCCTCCCTCTCCGCTACTAACGCAGCACTAACCACTTGATTGGTTGCCGCGATGTATAGCAACAACTTCTCTTGTGGCCTAGGTGCGACAAGTATTGGAGTAGAGGACAGGTACCTCTTTAAGTCTGCGGTCGCAGCCTCCTTCGAGTCCATTTCATTGGACCTGCCTTTTAAAATCTTGAAAAATGGCAGGCGCGCTTGGAACCTAGAGATAAACCTCTTGAGGAGCAGCCATAGCCCAGCAAGTCTTCTTACATCCTTGGCGCTTTGGTGCTTCAATCTGCTCAATGGCCTTGATCTTGTCGGGATTGGCTTCAATTCCCATTGAGACGAAGAACCGAGAAGCTTGCGGAAGGAACTCCAAACACGCACTTCTCGGGGTTGAGCTTGAGGTTGATCTTGCGCAGATTTGCAAAGATCTCATCTAAATCTTGAACCAGAGTTGCTTTGTCCTTGCTCTTGACTACTATGTCATCCATGTAGCTTCAACATTTACGTGCATTTGCGGCTCAAAGCGTCATGGACTACTCTTGCAAGCGTTGAACCAGCATTCTTCAAACCGAAAGGCATCCGTATGAAACAGTATGTGCCACATGGTGTAATGAATGCGGTTTCTCTTCATCTTCTTACGCCATGAAGATCGATGATATCCTGAATATGCATCAAGAAATGAAAGCAAATCACATCCAGCCGTGGAGTCAACAATCTGGTCGATCGTGGGCAAGGAAATGGGTCTTTGGGACAAGCTTTATTAACATCTGTGAAGTCGATCTGAGTCTCCATTTCCCATTTGCCTTTCGTACAACTACGGATTGGCCAACCACGTGGGATGGAGCACTCCTCTAACAAGGCCTGCTGCTTCCAACTTCTTGATCTCTTCGCTATAAATTCTTGGCGCTCCTTTGCTGTTTCGACTTTTTGCTTGCCGGGCGCGCATGAGGATGAGACAGCTAAGTGGTGCTCAATTACTTTCACAGGAACACCGGGGATGTCGGAGCGGTTGCCATGCAAACACATCGAAATTCGCCAGAGAAAACAGCGTGCCTTCCTATTTAGGGTCGAGAGTGGCGATGGTGAAGGTACCACCGGTGCGTCCTCCTGGCGGGCACCTTCTTGGTCTTGGTGGAGCTGCCATCATCTTCTTGCACTTGCGGTGGAGCTCGATGGTGCGTCCTCGGCGGTGGCGCAGCACTCCGAAGAGGTGCGCTTGCGGAGTGGGCATCGAGCTCTTGCCGGACAAAGTGGTATTCTTCTTCCCCCCGGGAGCTTCAGCGGCAAGTGATTTGCTATCTGTCGCTGCTGCTGCATCCTGGTAAATCTTGTCGGCGCAGATAAGAGCATCTTTCTTGTCGCCATGAACAGAAATGACCTTATCGGGCGGGCATCTTGAGCAAATTGTATGCATAATGAGAGGCTGCCATGAACTTGGCGAGTCTTTGGGCGACCAAGTATTCCATTGTAGGGCAATGGGAAATCAGCAACGTCGAATGTGACCCTCTCAGTCCTGAAATTCAGTTCGCTGCCAAATGTTACTGGCAGTGTGATCTTCCCTTTCGACTTGCTCCTTCCTGGGTTGATTCCTTGGAAAGTGCCGGTCTCTTGAGCTGTTGTCGAGGATCGAAGCTTACGGAGCACTGCGGACGAGATCAGGTTTAGGCGGCCCGCCGTCAACTAACATCTTGGTGACCTTGAGGTTGCGGATAGTTGGTGAGACCAACATCGGCAAACACCCGACCGCGATTCTGCGATCGGGGTGGTCCTCAATATCGAAGATGATAGGCGTCTTGGACCGCCGAGGCTGCGTGACTCTACGGTTGGTTACTGCTGCATTAACCTCCCACATCCATTGCTTGAGTTGGCGGTGTGAGGTATCGAAGAAGCACCACCGTCATGAGAGGACCTCCGTGGCTTTCTGAAACTCCTGCTCATCAGCTTCATCGTCTTCCATATCTTCATCGTCATCGTCGTCTTCATCCTTGTCGCGGCCGCGGGGAGGTCTGTCTCCTTGCCGCTGCTTGGCTTTGCCGCGGCGTCCTCCCCGGCCGGGTCTCTTCTTGCTAGCTGCCCGGCACCTTCTGAGCCTTCTCCTTGTCTCGCCGTTCGTACTCAGCCTTACGCGCTGTTCAACAAGCTGCTCGACCTTCTTGCAGCTCACGGAGGTCGTGGCCCTTAGTGCGGTGAATCTTGCAGATACTTGTTTGTTGGAGCTGTCACCTTGTTGTGCGGCCGCCATAGCTTGGCGGTCGGTGTCGTGACAACCTCCTTGCGGACCGCCAACCTTGGCCTTCTTGGCGCCACCTCCGTTGCGGACTGCTTTCGACAACTAGTACCTCTTTGCCCTTCTTCTTCTGTTGTTCCGCTTGCGGCTCTTCTTTGCGGGCGGTCTCCTCCTTGTCGAGATCCTGCTTCAACATTCTCTCTGGAGTCTTCTTCCTTCTTCGCACCGTGCACACTTGTCCGGCGGGGCATACAGCTCCTTGGCGTCCTTGACTTTGCACATCGCCATCTCCTCCCTCATCCTGCGGTTCCGCGTGTTACGATGAAACAGCTGATCACCACGGCAGGGTGGACATCTGGGGATATTGTAGTGCACACGGCTAAATCTCTGGATGAACTTGCGGGACTCTCCTTCCTTACAGGCGGCGGTGAAGGTCACTTTCTTGGCCATGAGGTTTGTGGCCGTCGTGAAAGGCGCCGACAAACTGATAGCATAGATCTACCCAAGAGGATATGGATCCGTCCGGCAAGTGCATGAGCCAAGATCGACATTTGGCTTGAGTACCGGTGGGAAGTAGTTAGCGAGGATCTTGTCATCTCGTCCCCGCGCCTGCACCGCGATGGTGTAGATCTTGAGGAACTCCGATGGATCGTCCTGCCATCATACTTCTCTGCACATCGGCTTGAAATTTTTCTTGTCAGACCCTTTGGACTTGCCGCAGCTCACAAGTGAGCAGGGCAGCCTACATGATCCCCAGTTCCCCTGGCTTGCATATCGACGAGTGGGCCCAGTAGCGCTGGTCGGATGGCGCGCGCTTCTCTTGGCGCTTCGATCTTGAGTTCGACCGTCTTCTTGTTGCCGTTCTTGAAGAACTTGGCGCTGATCACGGCGAGCTCATGGATCCGGCAGGCGGTGGAATCGTGTCGAGTGGATCCGGCAGTGGCGATCTTGGCCTTCGGGATGGAAGTGCATGGTGGTTGCACCCGCATGTCTCGTCGCCACCGGCTCGTGCCTTGTCGTCCCGCCGCGGCAGGGCGGAGTTGGTTGCGCGAGGTATCGCCGTTAGCAAAGCGATGAGACTACGGATGGTGGCCCTCCATTACGTCGACCTTGTCCGGTCGTTGGAGGTAGTCTAAAGCAGTTGAGCTCGCCAAGGCTTACGCTGGAGTGGTGGTGGCAATGGCGTGCGGTGCGAGGCGGGATATGCTCGGACTTCTAACCAAGTTAGAAGGGCAGCATCCGTCGAGAAGATATACTCGCTTCGTACCAGCATCTTTGGCGTGCATCTTTGGTCTCGAGGGCCGGGATCCTCGGCTTGGCCTCGATCCAGCGGCGTATGGCGCTACGAGCACCATGGCGTTGTCGGTCTCGCGCCTCTTGAGATGGGCGCGATGCGTATCCGGACGCCGAAATCTGCGCCGCCTTGTCCTTGGAGTTAGCAGCGTCGTGGGTTCCCTCGGCGCGCCGTTCCTCACCAGCGGGGAGCTCATCGAAGCTTACGATGACATCGAGAAGGCCCGATGGCGGTGAAGGAATCGCCCGCCAGGGCCGGCAGCTTCGGCAACAACACCAGGCTCTACTGAACTCCCAGGAGGAGGAGCTTGCCACCCGTGAGGAGGCGCTCACCGCCATACTCCGCAGCATGGATGAGGAGGTCGAGACGCTCGTCGCACAGTGGACCCAGGAGCTGGGGCAGAGGCACAAGGAGGCACTCAATGCTCAGACCCTGGTCCACGCTGGCAAGGTGAAGGAGCTGCAGGTGGAGCGGGATGGGCTGAAGAAAGAGGTCTTGGCGCTGACGGAGGAGAAGGACACGACCAACATCGCTCTGGCGGATGCGCAGGCTGCAGTCCTCGGCAAGGCCGAGCTACTCTCAAGACCAACGACTCCATTAATAACCTTAAGCTGAAGGCGAGGCGGCTTGGAGGGAAGCTCGGGCCGGTGCTCGTGAGAGACCACAGACAAGGCCACAGGAGGAGGAAAGCAGCTGCGGAGGATGGCACCGCCAGTCTGGCTCTGTGAAGGCGTAAACCTCTGGATCAACCGCCTCGTCGGCGTCAGCGGAGGCTCACGCACCCCTAGCCGCCATGGGCCTTCCGGATGTCGGTACTCCCGGGCCGAGCGTGAGCCCCAATGCAGGCTGACCTGTTCTTGAGGCGTCTCGCAGCCCTCGGCTCGCTCATTCAACCGGCGACCTCTCGGCCAATGAGGCCGGAAGCTTTGCCGGGCGCCTGACCAAGGTCCTCACCAAGGTGGCGTCTTTGGAACCCCTAGCGTCGACTTTGTCGGCCTGGAAAACCTGCCGGAGGGCGTGGACCTCCAGTAGCGAGGGCGTATCCAGCCCATCATCATTTGCTTGCCGCCAGAGTCGAGGTGGAGGCCGGCCTTGAGACTAGGCGCCCCATTTCTCATCGCTGCTGTGGGTTCATGACCAAGACAATTTTATCTTAAGTTAGAACCGTAGCAACAATTGATGTAATATAACTCTGCAGTACTTTAAGATCCAGCATGCTATCTTCCTGTGAGATCTTTCTTTGTATGTTTGCACCCTACGCTTGGTTGGATAAGGTTGCTGGCGGATAAACAAATGCCGTGGTGCTTTGAGGACGGATCCTTAGCAGCCTGCCGGGGGGCGCTTGCTGCCGGGCAAACCACCTTGCCGCTCCCAGCGCGGTCGCTTGAAATGTCGAGCGGACACGAAATAGAACAAGGGCGCTGCTATTAGCGGGTAGGCCACCTTGGCTTTCTCAGCGCGGCCACTTGAACTGTTGAGCATGCTCGAAACAGAGCTAGGGCATTGCCAATAGTGGAAGGGCCCCATCGCGTGCAGGTTTCCCATACAACGAACAAGACCATTCGAGGAACATAGAATTATATAAATGGAATTACTCAAAAAATTTCCGTGACTTAGCTTTTCGTAGCCACACGGATGGCACCAGAGGGCGGCAGATTGATGTCGCCTTCTCCTCTCGAGACCTCCCCATGGAAAAGTCAATGTGTCGGCTTCAAAATCAGATTCTCACAGCTTGCGCCCCTTACGTGGCGCGCCAAAGATGTCTGCGGAAACGACACCTATGGGATCACGGGGAATCCCTTCTATGGTTGGCGAGCACGTGGCTGTGGAAAGAGCGGGTTTAGAAAGAGCAGCAGGGGTTTATCAGGTTAAGACGCGGTGGCGCGTGTCACAGCTGCTCCTGCTGGTTTGTGTTTATCTGGTGTTCTTGGTCTAGCTACAAAGCGTGCGGGGTCCAAAAAGTCTGAATCCTCTCTCAGTACACTGTGGGCCTCCTTTTATAGTCAAAGGGGCTGCCACAGTGGCACACAGAAGGTGGAAGTTATGCAGTGTACAAGCTTATCGCTGACATCCACAGGACAAAAGCGCATTAAATCGCTACTTTGGTGTCCTCTTACTTTGCTCGGGGGCCAACAGCGAAACCCGTCCCGTTAAATGCGCCGCTTTGCCTTGCTCCGAGCATGCGTCCAGGCCAGCGAGGCATCGGTGCCATGTAAATTTGGCGTTCTTGAGGCTGGTGTGGTGGCAGGGTCTTCACAAAGATCTGGATGCCACCACGCAGGTGCTTGACTAGTTGGTTTAGGAGCCATGTACTCCCACATGGGTACTTGCTTAGATGGTGGGTCGGACGCTGAGCTGGGGCGGTGACGGGGCGGCAAGGCCTTGCCGCAATCTTGCTGATATTCCCGGCAAGGTTCTTGCCTGGGGCTAGCGGGCGCCATTCGCAAGAGTCTTGACGGGGCCTCGTTGGTATCTTCGGCAGTAGCCTTGCCGGGGCCTCGTGGGCATCCTCAGCAAGGAGCCTTGTTGTTGTCTTATTTTCTAGTTCCTATCTAGGCCTTGCAGGCCCTTTGTCTTCACAAAGATCTGCATGCCACCATGCAGGCGCCTCCCAATCCTTGGTTCCAATGTCACTGATGGTGTTGGAATCATTAGGCTAAAGGGTGGCGGCCTCGCTGGTGTTGGGCAAGTTGCCCCGGCAAAGCTCTTTCCGGGGAAAGCCCATCTTGTCCATTTGCTCATCGGCTGGCTTGGCGCTGCTCTGACAGTGGTCTTGTAATTTTAGCTTCCTTCCTCATACACTAAGTGTGGTGTGGGCGCAACTCTAGCTGCCCGTGCACAAGTAAAGGGGGTACAAGAGGGCCCCTAATTTTACACCGACACACAGGGGCCATCATGGTAGCTGAGGGAGTCCCGGACTAGGGGTGTTTGGATAGCGGACTATCGTCGTCACCGGACTCAAGACTATGAAGATACAAGATTGAAGACTTAGATCACGTGTCGGATGGGACTTTCCTTGGCGTGGAAGGCAAGCTTGGCGTCTGGATATGTAGATCTCCTACCATTGTAACCGACTACTGTGTAACCCTAACCTATCCGGTGTCTATATAAACGGAGGTTTTAGTCCGTGGGGCCAGAACAACAATCATACCATAGGCTAGCTTCTGGGGTTTAGCCTCCTTGATCTCGTGGTAGATCTACTCTTGTACTACCCATATCATCAATATTAATCAGCAGGGTAGGGTATTACCTCCATCGAGAGGGCCGAACACTGGTAAAAACATCGTGTCCCTTGTCTCCTGTTACCATCCGCCTGAGGCGCCTGCGAGTTGGGACCCCCTACCCGAGATTAGCGGTTTGACACCGACAGGTAGCCACTGGCGAAACCAACATCGTCGTCTCAGACGTGCAGAGGTAGACCCAATGGTCGCGGCAGCCATTGAGCATTGTGCGAGCTGTACCCGGTGATTCCCGATGTCGAGTGCGCTTGATCTCGATCGATCAAGTGTGTAGAGTCCTCGACTTGGCGGCCTCCACTCCATGAGCCATGATCGACCTGCTGATGGGCGATGACTAGTTTGTGTGTGAATCAGCGTCGGTGTCTGATGTAGCTCTTTTGTGTGCGCACAGTTTGTTATATTCTTGTAAATTAGCAATAAATATACAAACACTCAATTGATTTATTCATGCATGTCAAATATGTCAATTGTATGGGATGGACTGTCTGCATATTATCTGAATTTGCAATATGGATAATTAATATGAAAATGCCTTACGGACATTAGTCTTTGATCGATACGCATCAGAAAACATGGGCCCCTCTACTCTACTGCTCTCATCCCGAGCTTACACTCAATGAACTATGTACGATACTAATACTTCCCATGAAATTTTAAGAACTTGGCAAACATCATTTGAGTAACATATATATAGTGGTTAAACTATTCTACAAAAGGAGGATCTTCGTAACACGGTTTTGACAACCATATGGTCCATATCTACATACTTAACATAGTAACAACTAGCACATTTTAAGAGGCTGAGGGCCAACAGCCATATGGTCCATATCTACATACTTAATATAGTAACATGTAGCACATATTAAGAGGCTGAAGGCCAACAACCACAACTATTCGCTAGAAGCAGGTTGATCACGGTGACTCAGCATCTCGTCAATGAAAAGGAAGAACCCTCCTGTGCCTTGGTAGAGCATGAGTAGAGCAGTGTCTCCAATTTTCCAATATGGATGCATTGCCACGATGATTCCATTTCTGCGAGAAATGTGGTACCTTGCAATCACTTTGGCGTTATTAGCAGGCACAAGTGTAATTCGACCACGCCGGGAAGTCGATTCAGGAACAACTGCAGCGGGCAATTTCTGTTGAAATGTAGAATAAAAACCAATTGTAACATATCGTTGAAGATATATATAGTTTATGAACATCAATATAAAAATAAGACTTTGTACTAGCGTTTTGTGCACACAATTGGTCTTGTTCAATGTGTGCACCATAGGTATAATTAATCCCATCCAAAATCCAGCATTCATACGCTATGCTATCTCTATTAGATTATCATCAAATTTTATGACATGCTTCAAGTCTTTCGAGGGAAATTTGGTACGCTGAGTAACATATAGATTGTTAACTATGCATCCAACATATCCTACTTAAAAGGTGGAAAGGTATTATTTATTGAGAACATGGCAGAAGAATATATAGTGCAAATAAATTGGTAAATAGAATTTGTTACTGCCTAGGAACAAAGTCAGAAAATGAAATCACATGTTGCTTAAATAGTGATCAGTTATTCAGAACAAATACCCCAATTTTGCTAAGTAATATGCTAACATGGAGAAAGTTGAAAGAACACTAACCTCGATCAGACTTTGATCGGCTGATGATGTTGGGGAAGTAAACATCCATGTTAATTAGACCAGGCTGTGGTGCATGCACTAGAATTTTATTGCCAGCTTTCAGTTCATAAAACTTAGAAATTTTTCTCCTAAGGTCCGCATCAAAATAGGAGTTACCATCTTTATCAAGTTTTACACTTACTGTCATTGTAAATCAATGTTGTGTTGTCAATATGACATCCATGGAGTCATCAACAAAGTAAAGCCCAAGATTTCCTTCCACTTGTGTTCTTGCAAAGCAAGGGTTGTACTGCTTGAAATGAAAATTAAGATCATAAATTAGATATCTTAAAATAACAGGCCAGATGCAAATATGGGAGTAACTGATACAACAAAACAATATATATCTGAAAGAAAAGTACAAAAATTGTTGGAGTAAATGACCACGGTGAAAGTCGTTATATCGACTAGAGGGTGAATGGCGATTTTATGAATTCTTCAGAGAATTTGCGGTGAGAAATTCCTTAGCGAAGAACTACTTACTGTGGAATAAGTACTCGAGTAAGAATAAGAGAATCTTGGGCATGGTCATCATGATGAAATGAAGACAAACAAAGAAATCTGAGAAAAGCGTAAACACGAGGATAGCACAAGATGAAGACAAAGCAGTGAAGAAATTGAGGCGGGGAAATTGAGAAGTCTTCATTCAAAGTCTTCAAACACGAGATATGAATGAACACTCAACCTGATGTGAGGAAATAGAACCAGTTAGGTCGGTGAAGACAATGATTTGGTAGACCAGTTCCAATGTTGTCTCGGTTATGCGTCACGGTTTGGAGCGGTGAGTATTTAAACTTCGAGGACACCAGTCCGGACACCCGATCGCTGAAACACGCCTCGGGACACCAAGTCCTCACCGTAATCTCCTTGAACTAAGGTCACACAGACCTCGTCCAATAACTTCGTGGTAAGTCTTGACGACTTCCAAACCTTCACGAGACTTGGTCATTGGCGATCCACAATTCCTCTTGGATGCTCTAGACCATGGCGCCTAACCGTCTGGAAGAAGCACAATCTTCAAAAGTAACAAGCGTCGGATCACATGAGGATCAATCTCTTGATGATGCTTAATCACTCTTGTCGATTGTACTAGAGTAGAGGTACCCTAGTATCCCGAACTTCGTGCAGGCGATTCTGACACCCAGCGGCAAGGCTTGCTGGTGACCGCCAGGTCCTCCATAGTTCCTTTGGAGCCATTCAAGAACAAAGTATTTGGGCCAAGGAGACAAGTCCCCGGCAAGAGGAGCTTGCGGGAAGAATACTCAAGGCACGCTTGAAGACAAGGCCACGGCAAGAGGAGCTTGCGGGAAGGCTCCGTGGCGACAAGCTTCCGTGCGACAAGTTCAGCCTGACAAAGGCGCTTGCCTGCGGCTGGCAACCCTCTTCATCTCGCTCCGGCTCATCCACCAGCGATGTCATGCCATGGGACCATTCGAGCGTGCGTGTCAAGAGGCTGTGCAGCGGTAGCGGAAACATGTGATGTGGCGGCAGCAGGAGAAACCATCGTGGCAGCGGTGGCGCCCTGACAGTCCTTCTTACCTTTGTTTAAGCGACATGGGCGGGCATTTATTGCTTTTGTCCCTTGCGTCGAGTTAGGTAGAATACCTTTGTACAAAGTAGCTGTACCAACCCGCCAACTCATTTTTCCCATTTGCCCTTGTTTACGTTGCCACCTGTGGTGACCCCTTTGAGCCTATAAAAGGAGGCTCATGCGCAATGTAGAAAGGGTTCGGCTGGTTCGGTTGGACTCATTCGAAACTACACACACACGCTAGGTCATGTAGCTCTCTGTGCTCCCTAGCAAGAACACAATACAATCAGACAAGCAGCAGTATGAGTATTATCTCTCCGGAGAGCTCCGAAGCTGGGTAAACTGCTCGTGTGTTCCGCCTCGATCTGCTCTTAGTGCAATCTCCGCCCCACGAACGAAAGGACTCGTTCCGCCCGGTCCCATAGATGTTAAATGGAGTTGATCAGCTTCCCCAACATCTTTGGCGCGCCCGGTAGAAGCGTCGAGGCTGTGAACCTGATCCGGCGTTCCACGAGCAACATCTTCATCATCTTCATCAACATGCCACCAAGAAGAAGGCTGGCGGACAGCGAAGCCGTCCACATCGATCCGCCACCACGGAGCAAATGGATGGCGGGGAAGACACCAGCGGAAGAGCGGGCGTCGGCGAGGAGCTCATGGCGTTGCCAAGTCAAGGACAAGGCGCGCCGGACCTCGGCGTCCATACGCACTTTTGCCCGTCTCGAGAGAACACGGGACCGACAACGTCATGGTATTCATAGTACCATCGCTTCGTTGGATCAAGAGCCAAGCTAGAAGGATCTCGAGGCCCTCAAGACCAGCGTGCGCCTTGACATCTTTGGCCTTGGCGAAATCTGATCGCGCTGGGCGGAGATCTGCTCCTTCTAACATAGATAGATCCGAGCATATCCGCTCGCTGCGCCGTTCCTGCTGCCACCCACCACTCCAGCGGAAGCCTTGGCGAGAAGCTCAGCGCTTCTAGACTACCCTCCAACAGCCGAGCAAAATGCGACGAATGGAGAGACCACCATCGAGTCTCATCGGCTTTGCTATAGCGTACTCGCGGCAACCAAGCGCATCCTTGCGGCGGCGAACAACAAGGCATGGCGGTGGCGGCAAAACCTATGGGGTGCAACCACCATGCACTCTCCCATCCAGAAGCCAAGATCACCAACGGTGAGATCCACCTCGGCAGCGACTCCACCGCGTCGCCGAATCCATGAGCTACGCCGTGATCAGCGCCAAGTTCTTCAAAGCGGCAACAAGAAAACGCTTCGAACTTGCATCGGCGCCCGGAGAGAAGCGGCGTCAATCCGACCAGCGCGTTGGGCCCTCTATCGATATGCATGCGCCCGAAGAACGGGCAACTTGCCGTACGGTAGGTTGCCCTGCGTTCCTTTCGTGAGCTGCGGGAAGTCGATGTGACAAGAAGAATTTCAAGCGGATGTTCGGATAAATGCGATGGCAGGATACATCCGTCGGAGTTCCTCGGCATCTACACCATCGCGGTGCAAGCTGCGGGGGCGGGCGACAAGATCGCCGCCAACTACTTCCAGGCGGTACTCAAGCCCAATGTCAGATCTTGGCTCATGCACTTGGGACAGCTCCATATCCTCTTGGGCGAATCTGTGCCATCAGGTTTGTCGGCGCCTTCACGTGACCACAAGCCTCATGGCCAAGGCGACCTTCACCTGCGCCCGAAGGAAGGAGAGTCCCTGCGCCAGGTTCATTCAAAAGATTCAGCCGTGTGCACTACAACATCCCAGGATGTCCACCCCTGCCGTGGTGATCGGTAGCGTTTCATCAAAGCGTCGCGGAACCGAGATGAGGAAGAGATGGCGATGTGCAAAGTCAGGGCGTCGATGAGCTATATGCCTTGGCGACAAGTGTGCGTCTTTGAGAAGGAGGAGACTCCCGAGGAGAGAATGTTGAAGCAGGATCAGCGGTGAGGGGGGCGCCCGGCGAAGAAGAGCGGCGGAACAACGAAGAAGAAGGGCAAAGAGGTACTAGTTGTCGAGCAGCCCGACAGCGGAGGTGGCGCCAAGAAGGCCAAGGTTGGCGGCTCCGGCGAGATGTTACCGCTGACACCGACGACCATGGTATGGCGACGGCCGCCAACAAGCGAGGACAGCTCAACAAATAATCTGCAAGATTCACGCACCAAGGGCCATGACCTCGAGCTGCAAGAAGGTTGAGCAACTTGTTAAGCTATGAGAAGGCTGAAATGCTGGCGGCGCGACAACGAAAGGCCAGGAAGGTGCTGGGGGAGTTGGCAAGAAGCGACCGGCAGGGAGGGCCGGCAAGCAAAGGCCAAGCAGCGGCAAGGAGACAGACCTCCAGCGGCCGCGACAAGGGCGAAAACGGGCGAAGATGAAGATATGGAAGGCAGCGAGATCGATGAGCAGGAATTTCAGAAAGCTGAGAGGTCCTCTGCGTTGTGGCGGTGCTTCTCTGCATACTTCACACGCCAACTCAAGCGATGGATGCGGGAAGTTAATGCAGCATAACCATCCAGTGAAGTCACGCGAGGCCTCAGAAATGGTCCGGCCACGCCTATCATCTTTGATATTGAGGACCACCACTGATCGCATAAGCTGCGATTCGGTGCTTGCCGATGTTGGTCTCACCAACTATCCGCAACCTCAAGGTCACCAAGATGCTAGTTGGCGGCGGGGGCCGGCAAACCCTGATCTCCTCCAGCGGTGCTCGAAGCTTGATCCCGACGGCGAGCTTCGAAGGCGCACTTTCAAGAATCAACCGGGAAAGAGCAAGCGAAGGGAAGATCACGTTGCGGTAACATTTGGCAGCGAGCTAAACTTCAGGGCTGAGAGGGTCACGTTCGGCGTTGCTGATTTTCCATTACCTTACAATGGGATACTCGGCCGTCTAAGCGCTTCGCCAAGTTCATGGCAGCCTCTCATTATGCATACAACTTGCTCAAGATGCAAGGCCCGATAAGTGTCATTTACGTCGATGGCGACAAGGATGCTCTTATCTGCGCCGACAAAATTTACCGAGAGGCAGCTATTTGCAAGATAGCAAATCACTTACATTTGAAGCTCCGGGGAAGAAGAAGACCAAGTCCGGCAAAACTCGATGCCCACTCCGACAAGCGCACCTCTTGGTGCTGCGCTACCGTCGAGGGCACCGCCGAGCTCCACCGGCAAATGCAAGAAAGCGATGGCGGCTCCACGAAGACCAAGAAGGTGCCCGCCAAGGAGGGCCAGTACTGGTGGGACCTTCACCATCGGTGCCACTCTCGACCCTAAATAGGAAAGCGCTTCGTTGCTTTCCTGCCGGGCAAATGTCGGCGTGTTTGCATGGCAACCGTCGACATCGCCCGGTGTTCCCAGAAAGTAATTGAGCACCACTTAGCTATCACATCCTCATCGCGCGGCCGTCAGCGAAGAAAGTCGAGGAAGCAGGCGGTGGGCGCCAAGAATTCATTGCGGAAGAGATCAAGAAGTTGGAAGCAGCAGGCCTTGTCGGAGGAGTGCTCCATCCTACATGGTTGGCCAATCCTGTAGTTATGCATAAGGCAAATGGGAAATGGAGACTTTATATCGACTTCACGAGATGTTAATAAAGCTTGTCCCAAAGACCCATTTCCTTGCGGCGCGCTCGACCAGTTATTGACTCCATGGCTGGATGTGATTTGCTTTCATTTCTTGATGCATACTCGAGATATCATCAGATCTTCATGGCATAAGAGGATGAAGAAAACTGCATTCATCACCCCATGTGGCATATCTTTTGTCTGGATGCCTTTTGGGCTAAAGAATGCTGGTTCAATGTTTGCAAAAAGTAGTCCATGGCGCTTTTGAGCCAAATGCTGCAAGAAATGTAGAAGCCTACATGGATGACATAGTGGTCAAGAACAAGGACAAAGCAACTCTAATTCAAGATTTAGATCAGGACCTTTGCAAATCTGCAAAGATCAACCTCAAGCTCAACCCGAGAAGTGCGTGTTGAGTCCCTTCCGGCAAGCTTCTCGGGTTCTTTATCTCGGGGGGAATTGAAGCCAATCCAGACAAGATCAAGGCCATTGAGCATATTGAAGCACCAAAGCGCGTCAAGGATGTATGAAGACTTGCGGTTGCGTGGCTGCTCTCGGCCGAGTTTATCTCTAGGTCTGCTTTGGCGCATACCTGCCATTTTCAAGATTTTGAAAAAGCAGGTCAATGAATGGACTCGAGCGGAGGCTGCGCTGCAGAGACTTGAAGAGGTACCTGTCCTCCACTCCAATACTTATCGCACCTAGGCCACAAGAGAAGTTGCTGCTGTATATAGCGGCAACCAATCAAGTGGTTAGTGCTGCGTTAATGTG